>CM056202.1:104702859-104810468 GCA_029692085.1 Gymnothorax javanicus
ATCTATGATGGAAATAAAGAGATCAGATGGCATTAAAGCATAACTTTTCGTGGGCATATTATATTAAAAGGCATTAAAGCTTAAGCCGTCTTGTATATATGAAAATACTGCAATGTTAAAGTTTGAATGCTTATGCGAACTTGGTAATGCTAGCGATCTAATGCTAGTGCTAATATCTGGTAATTTTCATACTGTATGTGTCCTCTATGATGGAAATAAGAGAGCAGATTGCATTAAAGCATAACCCTTCATGTGCATATTAGATTAGATAGCATTAAACCTTAACCCTTCTTGAATACATGCAAATACAGCAATGTTAAAGTTAGAATGCTAATGCTAACTTGCTAATGCTAGCGATCTAACGCTCGTGCTAATATCTGGTCATTTTCATACTGTACGTGTCATGTATGATGGAAATAAGAGTTCAGATTGCATTAAAGCATAACCCTTCATGTGCATATTAGATTAGATAGGATTAAACCTTAACCCTTCTTGTATACATGCAAATACAGCAATGTTAAAGTTAGAATGCTAAAGCTAACTTGCTAATGCTAGCGATCTAACGCTAGTGCTAATATCTGCTCATCTTCATACTGTACGTGTCCTCTATGATTGAAATAAGAGATCAGATGGCATTTAAGCATAACCCTTAATGGGCATATTAGATTAGATGGCATTAAAGCTTAACCCTTCTTGTACTCATGCAAGTACTGCAATGTTTAAGTTTGAATGCTAATGCTAACTTGCTAATGCTAACGATCTAATGCTAGTGCTAATATCTGGTCATTTTCATACTGTCCGTGTCCTCTATGATGGAAATAAGATATCAGATGACATTAAAAGCAAAACCCTTCATGTGCATATTAGATTAGATGGCATTAAAGCTTACCCCTTCTTGTATACATGCAAATACAGCAATTTTAAAGTTTGAATGCTTATGCTATCTTGCTAATGCTAGCGATCTCATGCTAGTGCTAATATCTGGTCATTTTCATACTGTACGTGTCCTCAATGATGGAAATAAGAGATCAGATGACATTAAAGCATAACCCATAATGTGCATATTAGATTAGATGGAATTAAAGCTTAACCCTACTTGTAATCATGCAAGTACAGCAATGTTAAAGTTTGAATGCTAAACCTAACTTGCTAATGCTAGCGATATAATGCTAGTGCTAATATCTGGTCTTTTTCATACTGTACGTGTCCTCGATGATGGAAATAAAAGATCATCAGATGGCGTGAAAGCTAAGCCTTCTTGTATACATGCAAGTACTGCAATGTTTAAGTTTGAATGCTAATGCTAACTAATGCTAGTGATCTAATGCTAGTGCTAATATCTGGTCATTTTCATGCTAAACATGTTCTCTATGATGGAAATAAGAGATCAGATGGCATTAAAGCATAACCTTTCATGGGCATATTGGATCAGATGACATTAAGGCTAAACCTTTCTTGTATACATGCAAATACAGCAATGTTAAAGTTTGAATGCTAATGCTAATTTGCTAATGCTAGCGATCTAATGCTAGTGCTTATATCTGGTCATTGACATGCTGAACATGTCCTCTGTGATGGAAATAAGAGATCAGATCGCATTAAAGCATTACCCTTCGTGGGCATATTTGATCAGATGGCATTAAAGCTTAACCCTTCTTGTATACATGCAAATACAGCAATGTTAACGTTTGAATGCTAATGCTAATTGCTCATGCTAGCTATCTAATGCTATTGCTAATATCTGGTCATTTTCATACTGTACGTGTCCTCGATGATGGAAATAAGAGATAAGATGGCATTAAAGCATAACCTTTCGTGGGCATATTAAATTAAATGGCATTAAAGCTTAACCCTTCTTGTATATATGCAAATACTGCAATGTTTAAGTTTGAATGCTAATGCTAACTTGCTAATGCTAGCGATCTAACGCTAGTGCTAACATCTTGTCATTTTCATACTGTACGTGTCATCTATGATGGAAATAAGAGATCAGATGGCATTAAAGCATAACCTTTCGTGGGCATATTATATTAAATGGCATTAAAGCTTAACGCTTCTTGTATATATGCAAATACTGCAATGTTAAAGTTTGAATGCTTATGCTAATTTTGGTAATGCTAGCGATCTAATGCTAGTGCTAATATCTGGTAATTTTCATACTGCGTGTCCTCTATGATGGAAATAAAGATCAGATGGCATTAAAGCAAAACCCTCCATGGGCATATTAGATTAGATGGCATTAAAGCTTACCCCTTCTTGTATACATGCAAGTACTGCAATGTTAAAGTTTGAATGCTAATGCCAACTTGCTAATTCTAGCGATCTAATGCTAGTGCTATTATTTGGTCATCTTCATACTGTTCTTTTGTCCTCAATGATGGAAATAAGAGATGAGATGGCATTAAAAGCATTACCCTTCATGGGCATATTAGATTAGATAGCATTAAACCTGAACCCTTCTTGTATACATGCAAATACAGCAATGTTCAAGTTAGAATGCTAATGCTGACTTGCTTGCTAATGCTAGCGATCTAACGCTTGTGCTCATATCTGGTCATTTTCATACTATCGTGTCATCTATGATGGAAATAAGAGATCAGATGGCATTAAAAAAAAACCCTTCATGGGCATATTGATTAGATGGCATTAAAAGCTTACCCTTCTTGTATACATGCAAGTACTGCAATGTTAAAGTTTGAATGCTAATGCTAACTTGCTAATGCTAGCGATCTAATGCTAGTGCTAATATCTGGTCATTTTCATACTGTTCTTGTCCTCAATGATGGAAATAAGAGATGAGATGGCATTAAAGCATAACCCTTCATGTGCATATTAGATTAGATAGCATTAAACCTTAACCCTTCTTGTATACATGCAAATACAGCAATGTTAAAGTTAGAATGCTAATGCTAACTTGCTAATGCTAGCGATCTAACGCTAGTGCTAATATCTGCTCATCTTCATACTGTACGTGTCCTCTATGATTGATATAAGAGATCAGATGACATGAAAGCATAACCCTTAATGGGCATATTAGATTAGATGGCATTAAAGCTTATCCCTTCTTGTATACATGCAAGTACTGCAATGTTTAAGTTTGAATCCTAATGCTAACTTGCTAATGCTAACGATCTAATGCTAGTGCTAATATCTGGTCATTTTCATACTGTCCGTGTCCTCTATGATTGATATAAGAGATCAGATGACATGAAAGCATAACCCTTAATGGGCATATTAGATTAGATGGCATTAAAGCTTATCCCTTCTTGTATACATGCAAGTACTGCAATGTTTAAGTTTGAATGCTAATGCTAACTTGCTAATGCTAACGATCTAAAGCTAGTGCTAATATCTGGTCTTTTTCATACTGTACGTGTCCTCGATGATGGAAATAAGAGATCAGATGGCGTGAAAGCTTAAGCCTTCTTGTATACATGCAAGTACTGCAATGTTTAAGTTTGAATGCTAATGCTAACTTGTTAATGCTAGCGATCTAATGCTAGTGCTAATATCTGGTCATTTTCATGCTAAACATGTTTCTCTATGATGGAAATAAGAATCAGATGGCATTAAAGCATAACCTTTCATGGGCATATTGGATCAGATGGCATTAAAGCTAAACCCTTCTTGTATACATGCAAATACAGCAATTTTAAATTTTGAATGCTTATGCTATCTTGCTAATGCTAGCGTTCTAATGCTAGTGCTAATATCTGGTCTTTTTTCATACTGTCGTGTCTCGATGATGGAAATAAAGATCAGATGGCGTGAAAACAAGCCTTCTTGTATACATGCAAGTACTGCAATGTTTAAGTTTGAATGCTAATGCTAACTTGTTAATGCTAGCGATCTAATGCTAGTGCTAATATCTGGTCATTTCCATGCTAAACATGTTCTCTATGATGGAAATAAGAGATCAGATGGCATTAAAGCATAACCTTTCATGGGCATATTGGATCAGATGGCATTAAAGCTAAACCCTTCTTGTATACATGCAAATACAGCAATGTTAAAGTTTGAATGCTAATGCTAATTTGCTAATGCTAGCGATCTAATGCTAGTGCTTATATCTGCTCATTTTCATGCTGAACATGTCCTCTGTGATGGTAATAAGAGATCAGATGGCATTAAAGCATTACCCTTCATGGGCATATTGGATCAGATGGCATTAAAGCATAACCCATAATGTGCATATTAGATTAGATGGCATTAAAGCTTAACCCCACTTGTATTCATGCAAATACAGCAATGTTAAAGTTTGAATGCTAAATCTAACTTGCTAATGCTAGCGATCTAATGCTAGTGCGAATATCTGGTCATTTTCATATTGTTCATGTCCTCTGTGATGGAAATAAGAGATCAGATCGCATTAAAGCATTACCCTTCATGGGCATATTGGATCAGATGGCATTAAAGCTTAACCCTTCTTGTATACATGCAAATACAGCAATGTTAAAGTTAGAATGCTAATGCTAAGTTGCTAATGCTAGCGATCTAATGCTATTGCTAATATCTGGTCATTTTTATACTGTACGTGTCCTCGATGATGGAAATAAGAAATCAGATGGCATTAAAGCATAACCTTTCGTGCGAATATTATATGAAATGGCATTAAAGCTTAACCCTTCTTTTATATATGCAAATACTGCAATGTTTAAGTTCAAATCCTAATGCTAACTTGCTAATCCTAGCGATCTCACGCTAGTGCTAATATCTGGTCATTTTCATACTGTACGTGTCATCTATGATGGAAATAAGAGATCAGATGCCATTAAAGCATAACCTTTCGTGGGCATATTATATTAAATGGCATTAAAGCTTAACCCGTCTTGTATATATGAAAATACTGCAATGATAAAGTTTCAATGCTTATGCTAACTTGGTAATGCTAGCGATCTAATGCTAGTGCTAATATCTGGTAATTTTCATACTGTACGTGTCCTCTATGATGGAAATAAGAGATCAGATTTCATTAAAGCATAACCCTTCATGTGCATATTAGATTAGATAGCATTAAACCTTAACCCTTCTTGTATACATGCAAATACAGCAATGTTAAAGTTAGAATGCTAATGCTAACTTGCTAATGCTAGCGATCTAACGCTAGTGCTAATATCTGGTCATTTTCATACTGTACGTGTCATCTATGATGGAAATAAGAGATCAGATTGCATTAAAGCATAACCCTTCATGTGCATATTAGATTAGATAACATTAAACCTTAACCCTTCTTGTATACATGCAAATACAGCAATGGTAAAGTTAGAATGCTCATGCTAACTTGCTAATGCCAGCGATCTAACGCTAGTGCTAATATCTGCTCATCTTCATACTGTACGTGTCCTCTATGATTGAAATAAGAGATCAGATGACATTTAAGCATAACCCTTAATGGGCATATTAGATTAGATGGCATTAAAGCTTAACCCTTCTTGTATACATGCAAGTACTGCAATGTTTAAGTTTGAATGCTAATGCTAAATTGCTAATGCTAACGATCTAATGCTAGTGCTAATATCTCGTCACTTTCATACTATCCGTGTCCTCTATGATGGAAATAAGAGATCAGATGACATTAAAGCAAAACCCTTCATGTGCATATTAGATTAGATGGCCTTAAAGCTTACCCCTTCTTGTATACATGCAAATACAGCATTTTTAAAGTTTGAATGCTTATGCTATCTTGCTAATGCTAGCGATCTAATACTAGTGCTAATATCTGGTCATTTTCATATTGTACGTGTCCTCAATGATGGAAATAACAGATCCGATGACATTAAAGCATAACCCATAATGTGCATATTAGATTAGATGGCATTAAAGCTTAACCCTACTTGTAATCATGCAAATACAGCAATGTTAAAGTTTGAATGCTAAATCTAACTTGCTAATGCTAGCGATCTAATGCTAGTGCTAATATCTGGTCTTTTTCATACTGTACGTGTCCTCGATGATGGAAATAAGAGATCAGATGGCGTGAAAGCTTAAGCCTTCTTGTATACATGCAAGTACTGCAATGTTTAAGTTTGAATGCTAATGCTAACTTGCTAATGCTAGCGATATAATGCTAGTGCTTATATCTCGTCATTTTCATGCTGAACATGTCCTCTGTGATGGAAATAAGAGATCAGATCGCATTAAAGCATTACCCTTCATGGACATATTGGATCAGATGGCATTAAAGCATAACCCATAATGTGCATATTAGATAAGATGGCATTAAAGCTTAACCCTACTTGTATTCATGCAAATACAGCAATGTTAAAGTTTGAATGCTAAATTTAACTTAATAATGCTAGCGATCTAATGCTAGTGCTAATATCTGGTCATTTTCATATTGTTCATGTCCTCAATGATGGAAATAAGAGATCAGATGGCATTAAAACATAACCCTTCAAGGGCATATTAGATTAGATGGCATTAAAGCTTAACCCTTCTCGTATCCATGCAAGTACTGCAATGTTTAAGTTTGAATGATAATGCTAACTTGCTAATGCTATCGATCTAATTATAGTGCTAATATCTGGTCATTTTCATGCTGAACATGTCCTCTGTGATGGAAATAAGAGATCAGATGGCATTAAAGCATAACCTTTCATGGGCATATTATATTACATGGCATTAAAGCTTAACCCTTCTTGTATACATGCAAATACAGCATTGTTAAAGTTTCAATGCTCATGCTAACTTGCTAATGCTACCGATCTAATTCTAGTGCTAATATCTGATCATTTTCATACTGTACGTGTGCTCTATAATGGAAATCAGAAATCAGATGGCAATAAGGCATAACCCTTCAAGGGCATATTAGATTAGATGGCATTAAAGCTTAACGCTTCTTGTATAAATGCATATACAGTAATGTTAAAGTTTGAATGCTAATTCTACCTTGCTAATGCTAGCGATCTAATGCTAGTGCTAATATCTGGTCATTTTCATACTGTACGTGTCCTCTATGATGGAAATAAGAGATCAGATGGCATTAAAGCATGTCTTTTCATCGGCATATTAGATTAGATGACATTAAAGCTTAATCCTTCTTGTACACATGCAAATACAGCAATTTTAAAGTTTGAATGCTAATCCTAACTTGCTAATGCTAGCGATCTAATGCTAGTGCTAATATCTGCTCAATTTCATACTGTACGTCTCCTCTTTGACGGAAATAAGAGATCAGATGGCATTAAAGCCTAACCCTTCGTGGGCATTTTAGATTAGATGGCATTAATGCTCAACCCTTCTTGTATACATGCAAGAACTGCAATGTTTAAGTTTGAATACTAATGCTAACTTGCTAATGCTAACGATCTAATGCTAGTGCTAATATCTGGTCATTTTCATACTGTACGTGTCTTCTATGATGGAAATAAGAGATCAGATGGCATTAAAGCATAACCCTTAGGTGGGCAAATTAGATTAGATGGCATTAAAGCTTAACACGTCTTGTATACATGCAAGTCCTGCAATGTTTAAGTTTGAATGCTAATGCTAACTTGCTAATGCTAATTATCTAATGCTAGTGCTAATATCTTTTCATTTACATACGTGCGTGTCACTATGATGGAAATAAGAGATCAGATGGCATTAAAGCATGACTTTTAATCGGCATATTAGATTAGATGACATTAAAGCTTAACCGTTCTTGCACACATGCAAACACAGCAATTTTAAAGTTTGAATGCTAATCCTAACTTTCTAATGCTAGCGATCTAATGCTAGTGCTAATATCTCGTCAATTTCATACTGTACGTCTCCTCTTTGACGGAAATAAGAGATCAGATGGCATTAAAGCCTAACCCTTCGTGGGCATATTAGATTAGATGGCATTAAAGCTTAACCGTTCTTGTATACATGCAAGTACTGCAATGTTTAAGTTTGAATGCTAATGCTAACTTGCTAATGCTAACGATCTAATGCTAGTGCTAATATCTGGTCATTTTCATACTGTACGTGTCCTCGATGATGGAAATAAGAGATCAAATGCCGTTAAAGCTAAAGCCTTCTTGTATACATGCAAGTACTGCAATGTTTAAGCTTGAATGCTAATGCTAACTTGCTAATGCTAGCGATATAATGCTAGTGCTTATATCTCGTCATTTTCATGCTGAACATGTCCTCTGTGATGGAAATAAGAGATCAGATCGCATTAAAGCATTACCCTTCATGGACATATTGGATCAGATGGCATTAAAGCATAACCCATAATGTGCATATTAGATAAGATGGCATTAAAGCTTAACCCTACTTGTCTTCATGCAAATACAGCAATGTTAAAGTTTGAATTCTAAATTTAACTTAATAATGCTAGCGATCTAATGCTAGTGCTAATATCTGGTCATTTTCATATTGTTCATGTCCTCAATGATGGAAATAAGAGATCAGATGGCATTAAAACATAACCCTTCAAGGGCATATTAGATTAGATGGCATTAAAGCTTAACCCTTCTCGTATCCATGCAAGTACTGCAATGTTTAAGTTTGAATGATAATGCTAACTTGCTAATGCTATCGATCTAATTATAGTGCTAATATCTGGTCATTTTCATGCTGAACATGTCCTCTGTGATGGAAATAAGAGATCAGATGGCATTAAAAGCATAACCTTTCATGGGCATATTATATTACATGGCATTAAAGCTTAACCCTTCTTGTATACATGCAAATACAGCATTGTTAAAGTTTCAATGCTCATGCTAACTTGCTAATGCTACCGATCTAATTCTAGTGCTAATATCTGATCATTTTCATACTGTACGTGTGCTCTATAATGGAAATCAGAAATCAGATGGCAATAAGGCATAACCCTTCAAGGGCATATTAGATTAGATGGCATTAAAGCTTAACGCTTCTTGTATACATGCATATACAGTAATGTTAAAGTTTGAATGCTAATTCTACCTTGCTAATGCTAGCGATCTAATGCTAGTGCTAATATCTGGTCATTTTCATACTGTACGTGTCCTCTATGATGGAAATAAGAGATCAGATGGCATTAAAGCATGTCTTTTCATCGGCATATTAGATTAGATGACATTAAAGCTTAATCCTTCTTGTACACATGCAAATACAGCAATTTTAAAGTTTGAATGCTAATCCTAACTTGCTAATGCTAGCGATCTAATGCTAGTGCTAATATCTGCTCAATTTCATACTGCACGTCTCCTCTTTGACGGAAATAAGAGATCAGATGGCATTAAAGCCTAACCCTTCGTGGGCATTTTAGATTAGATGGCATTAAAGCTCAACCCTTCTTGTATACATGCAAGAACTGCAATGTTTAAGTTTGAATACTAATGCTAACTTGCTAATGCTAACGATCTAATGCTAGTGCTAATATCTGGTCATTTTCATACTGTACGTGTCTTCTATGATGGAAATAAGAGATCAGATGGCATTAAAGCATAACCCTTCGTGGGCAAATTAGATTAGATGGCATTAAAGCTTAACACGTCTTGTATACATGCAAGTCCTGCAATGTTTAAGTTTGAATGCTAATGCTAACTTGCTAATGCTAATTATCTAATGCTAGTGCTAATATCTTTTCATTTACATACGGTACGTGTCCACTATGATGGAAATAAGAGATCAGATGGCATTAAAGCATGACTTTTAATCGGCATATTAGATTAGATGACATTAAAGCTTAACCGTTCTTGCACACATGCAAACACAGCAATTTTAAAGTTTGAATGCTAATCCTAACTTTCTAATGCTAGCGATCTAATGCTAGTGCTAATATCTCGTCAATTTCATACTGTACGTCTCCTCTTTGACGGAAATAAGAGATCAGATGGCATTAAAGCCTAACCCTTCGTGGGCATATTAGATTAGATGGCATTAAAGCTTATCCGTTCTTGTATACATGCAAGTACTGCAATGTTTAAGTTTGAATGCTAATGCTAACTTGCTAATGCTAACGATCTAATGCTAGTGCTAATATCTGGTCATTTTCATACTGTACGTGTCCTCGATGATGGAAATAAGAGATCAAATGCTGTTAAAGCTAAAGCCTTCTTGTATACATGCAAGTACTGCAATGTTTTAGTTTGAATGCTAATGCTAACTTGCTAATGCTAGCGATCTAATGCTAGTGCTAATATCTGGTCATTTTCATGCTAAACATGTTCTCTATAGTGGAAATAAGAGATCAGATGGCATTAAAGCATTACCCTTCCTGGGCATATTTGATCAGATGGCATTAAAGCTTAACCCTTCTTGTATACATGCAAATACAGCAATGTTAAAGTTTGAATGCTAATGCTAACTTGCTAATGATAGCGATCTAATGATAGTGCTAATATCTGGTCATTTTCATACTGTACATGTCCTCTGTGATGGAAATAAGAGATCAGATCGCATTAAAGCATTACCCTTCCTGGGCATATTTGATCAGATGGCAATAAAGCTTAACCCTACTTGTATTCATGCAAATACAGCAATGTTAAAGTTTGAATGCTAAAGCTAACTTGTTAATGCTAGCGATCTAATGCGAGTGCTAATAACTGGTCATTTTCTTACTATACGTGTCCTCGATGATGGAAATAAGAGATCAGATGGCGTGAAAGCTTCAGCCTTCTTGTATACATGCAAGTACTGCAATGTTTAAGTTTGAATGCTAATGCTAACTTGCTAATGATAGTGATCTAATGATAGTGCTAATATCTGGTCATTTTCATGCTGAACATGTCCTCTGTGATGGAAATAAGAGATCAGATCGCATTAAAGCATTACCCTTCCTGGGCATATTTGATCAGATGGCATTAAAGCTTAACCCTTCTTGTATACATGCAAATACAGCAATGTTAAAGTTTGAATGCTAATGCTAACTTGCTAATGCTAGCGATCTAATGCTAGTGCTAATATCTGGTCATTTTCATACTGTACATGTCCTCAATGATGGAAATAAGAGATCAGATGGCATTACAGCATAACCCTTCAACGGCATATTATATTAAATGGCATTAAAGCTTAACGCTTCTTGTATACATGCAAGTACTGCAATGTTTAAGTTTGAATGCTAATGCTAACTTGGTAATGCTAGCGATCTAATGCTAGTGCTAATATCTGGTAATTTTCATACTGTACGCGTCCTCTATGATGGAAATAAGGGATCAGATGGCATTAAAGCAAAACCCTTCATGGGCATATTAGATTAGATGGCATTAAAGCTTACCCCTTCTTGTATACATGCAAGTACTGCAATGTTAAAGTTTGAATGCTAATGCCAACTTGCTAATGCTAGCGATCTAATGCTAGTGCTATTATTTGGTCATCTTCATACTGTTCTTGTCCTCAATGATGGAAATAAGAGATGAGATGGCATTAAAGCATTACCCTTCATGGGCATATTAGATTAGATAGCATTAAACCTTAACCCTTCTTGTATACATGCAAATACAGCAATGTTCAAGTTAGAATGCTAATGCTGACTTGCTAATGCTAGCGATCTAACGCTTGTGCTCATATCTGGTCATTTTCATACTGTACGTGTCATCTATGATGGAAATAAGAGATCAGATGGCATTAAAGCAAAACCCTTCATGGGCATATTGATTAGATGGCATTAAAGCTTACCCCTTCTTGTATACATGCAAGTACTGCAAAGTTAAAGTTTGAATGCTAATGCTAACTTGCTAATGCTAGCGATCTAATGCTAGTGCTAATATCTGGTCATTTTCATACTGTTCTTGTCCTCAATGATGGAAATAAGAGATGAGATGGCATTAAAGCATAACCCTTCATGTGCATATTAGATTAGATAGCATTAAACCTTAACCCTTCTTGTATACATGCAAATACAGCAATGTTAAAGTTAGAATGCTAATGCTAACTTGCTAATGCTAGCGATCTAACGCTAGTGCTAATATCTGCTCATCTTCATACTGTACGTGTCCTCTATGATTGATATAAGAGATCAGATGGCTTGAAAACTTAAGCCTTCTTGTATACATGCAAGTACTGCAATGTTTAAGTTTGAATGCTAATGCTAACTTGTTAATGCTAGCGATCTAATGCTAGTGCTAATATCTGGTCATTTTCATGCTAAACATGTTCTCTATGATGGAAATAAGAGATCAGATGGCATTAAAGCATAACTTTTCATGGGCATATTGGATCAGATGGCATTAAAGCTAAACCCTTCTTGTATACATGCAAATACAGCAATGTTAAAGTTTGAATGCTTAAGCTAACTTGCTAATGCTAGCGATCTAATGCGAGTGCTAATATCTGGTCATTTTCATACTGTACGTGTCCTCGATGATGGAAATAAGAGATCAGATGGCATTAAAGCAAAACCCTTCATGGGCATATTACATTAGATGGCATTAAAGTTTACCCCTTCTTGTATACATGCAAGTACTGCAATGTTAAAGTTTGAATGCTAATGCCAACTTGCTAATGCTAGCGATCTAATGCTAGTGCTAATATTTGGTCATTTTCATACTGTTCTTGTCCTCAATGATGGAAATAAGAGATGAGATGGCATTAAAGCATTACCTTCATGGCATTAACCTTGACCTTCTTGTATTGCAAAACAGCAATGTTAAATGCTAATGCTGACTTGCTAAAGTGCTAATCATTGCTATACATGCATGGCAATGCAGCAATGTTCTATGATGGAACTTGTTAAATGCTAATGATGGCATTAATGCTAACGCTTAATGTGCTAATATCTGGTCATTTTCATATTGTTCTTGATAATGATGGAAATAAGAGATCAGATGGCATTAAAGCATAACCCTTCATGGGCATATTAGATCAGATGGGCATTAAAGCTTAACCCCCATGCAATGTCCTCAATGATGGAAATAAGAATGAGATATATAACCCTTCAGCATATTAGATTAGATGGCCCTTAACCCTTCTTGTATTCATGCAAATACAGCAATGTTAAAGTTTGAATGCTAATTTTAATCGATTAACATGCTAATATGTCATTTTCATGCTGAACGATCTATGATGGAAATAAGAGATCAGATGGCATTAAAAGCAAAACCCTTCATGGGCATATTGGTCAGAGGGCATTAAAGCATTTTCATATTGATTTGGCATTGTAACCTATATTGATGCAAATAAGCAATGTTAAAGTTTGAATGCATTAAACTTTTTGCTAACCCTAATGCTAGTGCTAATATCTGGTCATTTTCATATTGTTTCATGTCCTCAATGATGGAAATAAGAGATCAGATGGCATTAAAACATAACCCTTCAAGGGCATATTAGATCAGATGGCGTGGAAAGTTTAAGCCTTCTTGTATACATGCAAGTACTGCAATGTTTAAGTTTGAATGCTAATGCTAACTTGCTAATGCTGCGATATAATGCTAGTGCTTATATCTGGTCATTTTCGTGCTGAACATGTCCTCTGTGATGGAAATAAGAGATCAGATCGCAATAAAAGCATTACACTTCATGTACATATTGGATCAGAGGGCATTAAAGCATAACCCATAATGTGCATATTAGATTAGATGGCATTAAAGCTTAACCCTACTTGTATTCATGCAAATACAGCAATGTTAAAGTTTGAATGCTAAATTTAACTTGCTAATGCTAGCGATCTAATGCTAGTGCTAATATCTGGTCATTTTCATATTGTTCATGTCCTCAATGATGGAAATAAGAGATCAGATGGCATTAAAACATAACCCTTCAAGGGCATATTAGATTAGATGGCATTAAAGCTTAACCCTTCTCGTATCCATGCAAGTACTGCAATGTTTAAGTTTGAATGATAATGCTAACTTGCTAATGCTATCGATCTAATTATAGTGCTAATATCTGGTCATTTTCATGCTGAACATGTCCTCTGTGATGGAAATAAGAGATCAGATCGCATTAAAGCATTACCCTTCATGGGCATATTGGATCAGATGGCATTAAAGCTTAACCCTTCTTGTATACATGCACATACAGAAATGTTAAAGTTTGAATGCTAATGCTAACTTGCTAATGCTAGCGATCTAATGCTAGTGCGAATATCTGGTCATTTTCATGCTGAACATGTCCTCTATGATGGAAATCAGAGATCAGATGGCATTAAAGCAGAACCTTTCATGGGCATATCATATTAGATGGCATTAAAGCTTAACCCTTCTTGTATCCATGCAAGTACTGCAATGTTTAAGTTTGAATGATAATGCTAACTTGCTAATGCTAGCGATCTAATGCTAGTGCTAATATCTGGTAATTTTCATGCTGAACATGTCCTCTATGATGGAAATAAGAGATCAGATCGCATTAAAGCATTACCCTTCATGGGCATATTGGATCAGATGGCATTAAAGCTTAACCCTTCTTGTATACATGCAAATACAGAAATGTTAAAGTTTGAATGCTAATGCTAACTTGCTAATGCTAGCAATCTAATGCTAGTGCTAATATCTGGTCATTTTCATGCTGAACATGTCCTCTATGATGGAAATCAGAGATCAGATGGCATTAAAGCATAACCTTTCATGGGCATATTATATTAGATGTCATTGAAGCTTAACCCTTCTTGTATACATGCAAATACAGCAAAGTTAAAGTTTCAATGCTTATGCTAACTTGCTAATGCTAGCGATCTAATGCTAGTGCTAATATCTGGTCATTTTCATACTGTACATGTCCTCAATGATGGAAATAAGAGATCAGATGTCATTAAAGCATAACCCTTCAAGGGCATATTAGATTAGATGACATTAAAGCTAAACCCTTCTTGTATACATGCAATTACTGCAACGTTTCAGTTTGAATGCTAATGCTAACTTGCTAATGCTAGGGATTTAATGCTAGTGCTAATATCTGGTCATTTTCATACTGTACGTGTCCTCTATGATGGAAATAAGTGATCAAATGCCGTTAAAGCTAAAGCCTTCTTGTATACATGCAAGAACTGCAATGTTTAAGTTTGAATGCTAATGCTAACTTGCTAATGCTTGCGATCTAATGTTAGTGCTAATATCTGGTCATTTTCATGCTGAACATGTCCTCTATGATGGAAATAAGAGATCAGATGGCATTAAAGCAGGACCTTTCATGGGCATATTGGATCAGATGGCATTAAAGCTTAACCCTTCTTGTATACATGCAAATACAGCAATGTTAAAGTTTAAATGCTAAAGCTAACTTGCTAATGCTAGCGATCTAATGCTAGTGCTAATATCTGGTCATTTTCATGCTGATCATGTCCTCTATGATGGAAATAAGAGATCAGATGCCATTAAAGCATAACCTTTCATGGGCATATTATATTACATGGCATTAAAGCTTAACCCTTCTTGTATACATGCAAATACAGCAATGTTAAAGTTTCAATGCTTATGCTAACTTGCTAATGCTACCGATCTAATTCTAGTGCTAATATCTGATCATTTTCATACTGTAATGTGTGCTCTATAATGGAAATCAGAAATCAGATGGCAATAAGGCATAACCCTTCAAGGGCATAATAGATTAGATGGCATTAAAGCTTAACTTCTTGCTTGCATGCATATACAGTAATGTAAAAAGTTTGAATGCTAATTCTACCTTGCTAATGCTAGCGATCTAATGCTAGTGCTAATATCTGGTCATTTTCATACTGTACGTGTCCTCTATGATGGAAATAAGAGATCAGATGGCATTAAAGCATGACTTTTCATCGGCATATTAGATTAGATGACATTAAAGCTTAATCCTTCCTGTACACATGCAAATACAGCAATTTTAAAGTTTGAATGCTAATCCTAACTTGCTAATTCTAGCGATCTAATGCTAGTGCTAATATCTGCTCAATTTCATACTGTACGTCTCCTCTTTGACGGAAATAAGAGATCAGATGGCATTAAAGCCTAACCCTTCGTGGGCATTTTAGATTAGATGGCATTAAAGCTCAACCCTTCTTGTATACATGCAAATACAGCAATGTTAAAGTTTGAATGCTAATGCTAACTTGCTAATGCTAGCGATCTAATGCTAGTGCTAATATCTGGTCATTTTCATACTGTACATGTCCTCAATGATGGAAATAAGAGATCAGATGGCATTACAGCATAACCCTTCAACGGCATATTATATTAAATGGCATTAAAGCTTAACGCTTCTTGTATACATGCAAGTACTGCAATGTTTAAGTTTGAATGCTAATGCTAACTTGGTAATGCTAGCGATCTAATGCTAGTGCTAATATCTGGTAATTTTCATACTGTACGCGTCCTCTATGATGGAAATAAGGGATCAGATGGCATTAAAGCAAAACCCTTCATGGGCATATTAGATTAGATGGCATTAAAGCTTACCCCTTCTTGTATACATGCAAGTACTGCAATGTTAAAGTTTGAATGCTAATGCCAACTTGCTAATGCTAGCGATCTAATGCTAGTAATATTATTTGGTCATCTTCATACTGTTCTTGTCCTCAATGATGGAAATAAGAGATGAGATGGCATTAAAGCATTACCCTTCATGGGCATATTAGATTAGATAGCATTAAACCTTAACCCTTCTTGTATACATGCAAATACAGCAATGTTCAAGTTAGAATGCTAATGCTAACTTGCTAATACTAGCGATCTAATGCTAGTGCTAATATCTGGTCATTTTCATACTGTTCTTGTCCTCAATGATGGAAATAAGAGATGAGATGGCATTAACGCATAACCCTTCATGTGCATATTAGATTAGATAGCATTAAACCTTAACCCTTCTTGTATACATGCAAATACAGCAATGTTAAAGTTAGAATGCTAATGCTAACTTGCTAATGCTAGCGATCTAACGCTAGTGCTAATATCTGCTCATCTTCATACTAAACGTGTCCTCTATGATTGATATAAGAGATCAGATGACATGAAAGCATAACCCTTAATGGGCATATTAGATTAGATGGCATTAAAGCTTATCCCTTCTTGTATACATGCAAGTACTGCAATGTTTAAGTTTGAATGCTAATGCTAACTTGCTAATGCTAACGATCTAATGCTAGTGCTAATATCTGGTCATTTTCATACTGTCCATGTCCTCTATGATGGAAATAAGAGATCAGATGACATAAAAGCAAACCCTTCATGTGCATATTAGATTAGATGGCATTAAAGCTTAACCCTTCTTGTATACATGCAAATACAGCAATTTTAAAGTTTGAATGCTTATTCTATCTTGCTAATGCTAGCGTTCTAATGCTAGTGCTAATATCTGGTCTTTTTTCATACTGTACGTGTCCTAGATGATTGAAATAAGAGATCAGATGGCTTGAAAACTTAAGCCTTCTTGTATACATGCAAGTACTGCAATGTTTAAGTTTGATTGCTAATGCTAACTTGTTAATGCTAGCGATCTAATGCTAGTGCTAATATCTGGTCATTTTCATGCTAAACATGTTCTCTATGATGGAAATAAGAGATCAGATGGCATTAAAGCATAACTTTTCATGGGCATATTGGATCAGATGGCATTAAAGCTAAACCCTTCTTGTATACATGCAAATACAGCAATGTTAAAGTTTGAATGCTAATGATAATTTTCTAATGCTAGCGATCTAATGCTAGTGCTTATATCTTGTCATTTTCATGCTGAACATGTCCTCTGTGATGGAAATAATAGATCAGATCGCATTAAAGCATTACCCTTCATGGGCATATTGGATCAGATGGCATTAAAGCATAACCCATAATGTGCATATTAGATTAGATGGCATTAAAGCTTAACCCTACTTGTATTCATGCAAATACAGCAATGTTAAATTTTGAATGCTAAATCTAACTTGCTAATGCTAGCGATCTAATGCTAGTGCTAATATCTGGTCATTTTCATACTGTACATGTCCTCAATGATGGAAATAAGAGATCAGATGGCATTACAGCATAACCCTTCAACGGCATATTATATTAAATGGCATTAAAGCTTAACGCTTCTTGTATACATGCAAGTACTGCAATGTTTAAGTTTGAATGCTAATGCTAACTTGGTAATGCTATCTAATGCTAGTGCTATTATTTGAATGCAATGATGGAAATAAGGGATCTGCATTAAATTATTTGAATGCTAGCTAATGCTAGTGCTAATATCTGGTAAATAACCCTTCAGATGGCATTAAAGCAAAACCCTTCATGGGCATATTAGATTAGATGGCATTAAAGCTTACCCCTTCTTGTATACATGCAAGTACTGCAATGTTAAAGTTTGAATGCTAATGCCAACTTGCTAATGCTAGCGATCTAATGCTAGTAATATTATTTGGTCATCTTCATACTGTTCTTGTCCTCAATGATGGAAATAAGAGATGAGATGGCATTAAAGCATTACCCTTCATGGGCATATTAGATTAGATAGCATTAAACCTTAACCCTTCTTGTATACATGCAAATACAGCAATGTTCAAGTTAGAATGCTAATGCTAACTTGCTAATACTAGCGATCTAATGCTAGTGCTAATATCTGGTCATTTTCATACTGTTCTTGTCCTCAATGATGGAAATAAGAGATGAGATGGCATTAAAGCATAACCCTTCATGTGCATATTAGATTAGATAGCATTAAACCTTAACCCTTCTTGTATACATGCAAATACAGCAATGTTAAAGTTAGAATGCTAATGCTAACTTGCTAATGCTAGCGATCTAACGCTAGTGCTAATATCTGCTCATCTTCATACTGTACGTGTCCTCTATGATTGATATAAGAGATCAGATGACATGAAAGCATAACTCTTAATGGGCATATTAGATTAGATGGCATTAAAGCTTATCCCTTCTTGTATACATGCAAGTACTGCAATGTTTAAGTTTGAATGCTAATGCTAACTTGCTAATGCTAACGATCTAATGCTAGTGCTAATATCTGGTCATTTTCATACTGTCCGTGTCCTCTATGATGGAAATAAGAGATCAGATGACATAAAAGCAAAACCCTTCATGTGCATATTAGATTAGATGGCATTAAAGCTTAACCCTTCTTGTATACATGCAAATACAGCAATTTTAAAGTTTGAATGCTTATTCTATCTTGCTAATGCTAGCGTTCTAATGCTAGTGCTAATATCTGGTCTTTTTCATACTGTACGTGTCCTAGATGATTGAAATAAGAGATCAGATGGCTTGAAAACTTAAGCCTTCTTGTATACATGCAAGTACTGCAATGTTTAAGTTTGAATGCTAATGCTAACTTGTTAATGCTAGCGATCTAATGCTAGTGCTAATATCTGGTCATTTTCATGCTAAACATGTTCTCTATGATGGAAATAAGAGATCAGATGGCATTAAAGCATAACTTTTCATGGGCATATTGGATCAGATGGCATTAAAGCTAAACCCTTCTTGTATACATGCAAATACAGCAATGTTAAAGTTTGAATGCTAATGCTAATTTTCTAATGCTAGCGATCTAATGCTAGTGCTTATATCTTGTCATTTTCATGCTGAACATGTCCTCTGTGATGGAAATAATAGATCAGATCGCATTAAAGCATTACCCTTCATGGGCATATTGGATCAGATGGCATTAAAGCATAACCCATAATGTGCATATTAGATTAGATGGCATTAAAGCTTAACCCTACTTGTATTCATGCAAATACAGCAATGTTAAATTTTGAATGCTAAATCTAACTTGCTAATGCTAGCGATCTAATGCTAGTGCTAATGTCTGGTCATTTTCATATTGTTCATGTCCTCAATGATGGAAATAAGAGATCAGATACCATAAAAACATAACCCTTCAAGGGCATATTAGATTAGATGGCATTAAAGCTTAACCCTTCTTGTATCCATGCAAGTACTGCAATGTTTAAGTTTGAATGATAATGCTAACTTGCTAATGCTATCGATCTAATTATAGTGCTAATATCTGGTCATTTTCATGCTGAACATGTCCTCTGTGATGGAAATAAGAGATCAGATCGGATTAAAGCTTTACCCTTCATGGGCATATTGGATCAGATGGCATTAAAGCTTAACCCTTCTTGTATACATGCAAATACAGCAATGTTAAAGTTAGAATGCTAATGCTAACTTGCTAATGCTAGCGATCTAATGCTATTGCTAATATCTGGTCATTTTCATACTGTACGTGTCCTCGATGATGGAAATAAGAGATCAGATGGCATTAAAGCAAAACCCTTCATGGGCATATTACATTAGATGGCATTAAAGTTTACCCCTTCTTGTATACATGCAAGTACTGCAATGTTAAAGTTTGAATGCTAATGCCAACTTGCTAATGCTAGCGATCTAATGCTAGTGCTAATATTTGGTCATTTTCATACTGTTCTTGTCCTCAATGATGGAAATAAGAGATGAGATGGCATTAAAGCATTACCCTTCATGGGCATATTAGATTAGATAGCATTAAACCTTAACCCTTCTTGTATACATGCAAATACAGCAATGTTCAAGTTAGAATGCTAATGCTGACTTGCTAATGCTAGCGATCTAACGCTTGTGCTAATATCTGGTCATTTTCATACTGTACGTGTCATCTATGATGGAAATAAGAGATCAGATGGCATTAAAGCAAAACCCTTCATGGGCATATTGGATCAGAGGGCATTAAAGCATAACCCATAATGTGCATATTAGATTAGATGGCATTAAAGCTTAACCCTACTTGTATTCATGCAAATACAGCAATGTTAAAGTTTGAATGCTAAATTTAACTTGCTAATGCTAGCGATCTAATGCTAGTGCTAATATCTGGTCATTTTCATATTGTTCATGTCCTCAATGATGGAAATAAGAGATCAGATGGCATTAAAACATAACCCTTCAAGGGCATATTAGATCAGATGGCGTGAAAGCTTAAGCCTTCTTGTATACATGCAAGTACTGCAATGTTTAAGTTTGAATGCTAATGCTAACTTGCTAATGCTCGCGATATAATGCTAGTGCTTATATCTGGTCATTTTCGTGCTGAACATGTCCTCTGTGATGGAAATAAGAGATCAGATCGCATTAAAGCATTACCCTTCATGGACATATTGGATCAGAGGGCATTAAAGCATAAGCCATAATGTGCATATTAGATTAGATGGCATTAAAGCTTAACCCTTCTTGTATTCATGCAAATACAGCAATGTTAAAGTTTGAATGCTAAATTTAACTTGCTAATGCTAGCGATCTAATGCTAGTGCTAATATCTGGTCATTTTCATATTGTTCATGTCCTCAATGATGGAAATAAGAGATCAGATGGCATTAAAACATAACCCTTCAAGGGCATATTAGATTAGATGGCATTAAAGCTTAACCCTTCTCGTATCCATGCAAGTACTGCAATGTTTAAGTTTGAATGATAATGCTAACTTGCTAATGCTATCGATCTAATTATAGTGCTAATATCTGGTCATTTTCATGCTGAACATGTCCTCTGTGATGGAAATAAGAGATCAGATCGCATTAAAGCATTACCCTTCATGGGCATATTGGATCAGATGGCATTAAAGCTTAACCCTTCTTGTATACATGCACATACAGAAATGTTAAAGTTTGAATGCTAATGCTAACTTGCTAATGCTAGCGATCTAATGCTAGTGCGAATATCTGGTCATTTTCATGCTGAACATGTCCTCTATGATGGAAATCAGAGATCAGATGGCATTAAAGCATAACCTTTCATGGGCATATCATATTAGATGGCATTAAAGCTTAACCCTTCTTGTATCCATGCAAGTACTGCAATGTTTAAGTTTGAATGATAATGCTAACTTGCTAATGCTAGCGATCTAATGCTAGTGCTAATATCTGGTCATTTTCATGCTGAACATGTCCTCTATGATGGAAATAAGAGATCAGATCGCATTAAAGCATTACCCTTCATGGGCATATTGGATCAGATGGCATTAAAGCTTAACCCTTCTTGTATACATGCAAATACAGAAATGTTAAAGTTTGAATGCTAATGCTAACTTGCTAATGCTAGCGATCTAATGCTAGTGCTAATATCTGGTCATTTTCATGCTGAACATGTCCTCTATGATGGAAATCAGAGATCAGATGGCATCAAAGCATAACCTTTCATGGGCATATTATATTAGATGTCATTAAAGCTTAACCCTTCTTGTATACATGCAAATACAGCAAAGTTAAAGTTTCAATGCTTATGCTAACTTGCTAATGCTAGCGATCTAATGCTAGTGCTAATATCTGGTCATTTTCATACTGTACATGTCCTCAATGATGGAAATAAGAGATCAGATGTCATTAAAGCATAACCCTTCAAGGGCATATTAGATTAGATGACATTAAAGCTAAACCCTTCTTGTATACATGCAATTACTGCAACGTTTCAGTTTGAATGCTAATGCTAACTTGCTAATGCTAGGGATTTAATGCTAGTGCTAATATCTGGTCATTTTCATACTGTACGTGTCCTCTATGATGGAAATAAGTGATCAAATGCCGTTAAAGCTAAAGCCTTCTTGTATACATGCAAGAACTGCAATGTTTAAGTTTGAATGCTAATGCTAACTTGCTAATGCTTGCGATCTAATGTTAGTGCTAATATCTGGTCATTTTCATGCTGAACATGTCCTCTATGATGGAAATAAGAGATCAGATGGCATTAAAGCAGGACCTTTCATGGGCATATTGGATCAGATGGCATTAAAGCTTAACCCTTCTTGTATACATGCAAATACAGCAATGTTAAAGTTTAAATGCTAAAGCTAACTTGCTAATGCTAGCGATCTAATGCTAGTGCTAATATCTGGTCATTTTCATGCTGATCATGTCCTCTATGATGGAAATAAGAGATCAGATCGCATTAAAGCATTACCTTTCATGGGCATATTGGATCAGATGGCATTAAACCTTAATCCTTCTTGTATACATTCAAATACAGTAATGTTTAAGTTTGAATGCTAATGCTTACTTGCTAATTCTAGCGATCTAATGCTAGTGCTAATATCTGGTCATTTTCATGCTGAACATGTCCTCTATGATGGAAATAAGAGATCAGATGGCATTAAAGCATAACCTTTCATGGGCATATTATATTACATGGCATTAAAGCTTAACCCTTCTTGTATACATGCAAATACAGCAATGTTAAAGTTTCAATGCTTATGCTAACTTGCTAATGCTACCGATCTAATTCTAGTGCTAATATCTGATCATTTTCATACTGTACGTGTGCTCTATAATGGAAATCAGAAATCAGATGGCAATAAGGCATAACCCTTCAAGGGCATAATAGATTAGATGGCATTAAAGCTTAACGCTTCTTGCATGCATATACAGTAATGTTAAAGTTTGAATGCTAATTCTACCTTGCTAATGCTAGCGATCTAATGCTAGTGCTAATATCTGGTCATTTTCATACTGTACGTGTCCTCTATGATGGAAATAAGAGATCAGATGGCATTAAAGCATGACTTTTCATCGGCATATTAGATTAGATGACATTAAAGCTTAATCCTTCCTGTACACATGCAAATACAGCAATTTTAAAGTTTGAATGCTAATCCTAACTTGCTAATGCTAGCGATCTAATGCTAGTGCTAATATCTGCTCAATTTCATACTGTACGTCTCCTCTTTGACGGAAATAAGAGATCAGATGGCATTAAAGCCTAACCCTTCGTGGGCATTTTAGATTAGATGGCATTAAAGCTCAACCCTTCTTGTATACATGCAAGTACTGCAATGTTTAAGTTTGAATGCTAATTCTAACTTGCTAATGCTAGCGTTCTAATGCTAGAGCTAATATCTGGTCATTTTCAGGCTGTACGTGGCCTCTATGATGTAAATAAGAGATCAGATGCCTTTAAAGCATAACCCTTCATGGGCATATTAGATTAGATGGCATTAAAGCTTAACCCTTCTTGTATACATGCAAGAACTGCAATGTTTAAGTTTGAATGCTAATGCTAACTTGCTAATGCTAACGATCTAATGCTAGTGCTAATATCTGGTCATTTTCATACTGTAAGTGTCTTCAATGATGGAAATAAGAGATCAGATGGCATTAAAGCATAACCCTTCGTGGGCAAATTAGATTAGATGGCATTAAAGCTTAACACGTCTTGTATACATGCAAGTCCTGCAATGTTTAAGTTTGAATGCTAATGCTAACTTGCTAATGCTAATTATCTAATGCTAGTGCTAATATCTTTTCATTTTCATACGGTACGTGTCCACTATGATGGAAATAAGAGATCAGATGGCATTAAAGCATGACTTTTAATCGGCATATTAGATTAGATGACATTAAAGCTTAACCGTTCTTGTACACATGCAAACACAGCAATTTTAAAGTTTGAATGCTAATCCTAACTTGCTAATGCTAGCGATCTAATGCTAGTGCTAATATCTCGTCAATTTCATACTGTACTTCTCCTCTTTGACGGAAAAAAGAGATCAGATGGCATTAAAGCCAAACCCTTCGTGGGCATTTTAGATTAGATGGCATTAAAGCTCAACCCTTCTTGTATACATGCAAGTACTGCAATGTTTAAGTTTGAATGCTAATTCTAACTTGCTAATGCTAGCGATCTAATGCTAGAGCTAATATCTGGTCATTTTCATACTGTACGTGGCCTCTATGATGTAAATAAGAGATCAGATGCCTTTAAAGCATAACCCTTCATGGGCATATTATATTAGATGGCATTAAAGCTTAACACGTCTTGTATACTTGCAAGTCCTGCAATGTTAAAGTTTGAATGCTAATGCTAACTTGCTAATGCTAGCGATCTAATGCTAGTGATAATATCTGGTCATTTTCAAACTGTACTTGTCCTCAATGATGGAAATAAGAGATGAGATGGCATTTAAGCATAACCCTTCATGGGCATATTAGATAAGTCAGCATTAAACCTTAACCCTTCTTGTATACATGCTAATACAGGAATGTTAAAGTAAGAATGCTAATGCTAACTTGCTAATGCTAGCGATCTAACGCTAGTGCTAATATCTGGTCATTTTCATACTGTACGTGTCATCTATGATGGAAATAAGAGATCAGATTGCATTAAAGCATAACCCTTCATGGGCATATTAGATTAAATAGCATTAAACCTTAACCCTTCTTGTATACGTGCAAATACAGCAATGTTAAAGTTAGAATGCTAATGCTAACTTGCTAATGCTAACGATCTAATGCTAGTGCTAATATCTGGTCATTTTCATACTGTACGTGTCCTCGATGATGGAAATAAGAGATCAAATGCCGTTAAAGCTAAAGCCTTCTTGTATACATGCAAGTACTGCAATGTTTTAGTTTGAATGCTAATGCTAACTTGCTAATGCTATCGATCTAATGCTAGTGCTAATATCTGGTCATTTTCATGCTAAACATGTTCTCTATAGTGGAAATAAGAGATCAGATGGCATTAAAGCATAACCTTTCATGTGCATATTGGATCAGATGGCATTAAAGCTAAACCCTTCTTGTATACATGCAAATACAGCTATGTTAAAGTTTGAATGCTAATGCTAATTTGCTATTGCTATCGATCTAATGCTAGTGCTAATATCTGGTCTTTTTCATACTGTACGTGTACTCGATGATGGAAAAAAAGAGATCAGATGGCGTGAAAGCTTAAGCCTTCTTGTATACATGCAAGTACTGCAATGTTTAAGTTTGAATGCTAATGCTAACTTGCTTATGATAGCGATCTAATGATAGTGCTAATATCTGGTCATTTTCATGCTGAACATGTCCTCTGTGATGGAAATAAGAGATCAGATCGCATTAAAGCATTACCCTTCCTGGGCATATTTGATCAGATCGCATTAAAGCTTAACCCTTCTTGTATACATGCAAATACAGCAATGTTAAAGTTTGAATGCTAATGCTAACTTTCTAATGCTAGCGATCTAATGCTAGTGCTAATATCTGGTCATTTTCATACTGTACATGTCCTCATTGATGTAAATAAGAGATCAGATGGCATTAAAGCATAACCCTTCAAGGGCATATTAGATTAGATGGCATTAAAGCTTAACCCTTCTTGTATACATGCAAGTACTGCAATGTTTAAGTTTGAATGCTAATGCTAACTTGCTAATGCTAGCGATCTAATTCTAGTGCTAATATCTGGTCATTTTCATACTGTACGTGTCCTCAATGATGGAAATAAGAGATCAGATGACATTAAAGCATAACCCTTAATGGGCATATTAGATTAGATGGCATTAAAGCTTAACCCTACTTGTATTCATGCAAATACAGCAATGTTAAAGTTTGAATGCTAAAGCTAACTTGTTAATGCTAGCGATCTAATGCGAGTGCTAATAACTGGTCATTTTCTTACTATACGTGTCCTCGATGATGGAAATAAGAGATCAGATGGCGTGAAAGCTTCAGCCTTCTTGTATACATGCAAGTACTACAATGTTTAAGTTTGAATGCTAATGCTAACTTGCTTATGCTAGCGATTTAATGCTAGAGCTAATATCTGGTCATTTTCATGCTGAACATGTCCTCTCTGATGGTAATATGAGATCAGATGGCATTAAATCATAACCTTTCATGGGCATATTTGATCAGATGGCATTAAAGCATTACCCTTCTTGTAAACATGAAATCCAGCAATGTTAAAATTTGAATGCCAATGCTAACTTGCTAATGCTAGCGATCTAATGCTAGTGCTAATATCTGGTCATTTTCATACTGTACTTGTCCTCAATGATGGAAATAAGAGATGAGATGGCCTTAAAGCATAACCCTTCATGGGCATATTAGATTAGATAGCATTAAAGCTTAACCCTTCTTGTATACATGCAAATACAGCAAAGTTAAAGTTTGAATGCTAATGCTAACTTGCTAATGTTAGCGATCTAATGCTCGTGCTAATATCTGGTCATTTTCATACTGTACGTGTCCTCGCTGATGGAAATAAGGGATCAGATGGCGTTAAAGCTTAACCCTTCTTGTATATATGCAAATACTGCAATGTTTAAGTTTGAATGCTAATGCTAAATTGCTAATGCTAGCGATCTAATGCTAGTGCTAATATCTGATCATTTTCATACTGTGTGTGTCCTCAATGATGGAAATAAGAGATCAGATTGGATTCAATCATAACCCTTCATGGGCATGTGAGATTAGATGGCATTATAGCTTACCCCTTCTTGTATACATGCAAGTACTGCAATGTTTAAATTTGAATGCTAATGCTAACTTGCTAATGCAAGCGATCTAATGCTAGTGCTAATATCTGGTCATCTTCATACTGTACGTGTCCTCAATGATGGAAATAAGTGATCAGATGACATTAAAGCATAACCCTTAATGTGCATATTAGATTAGATGGCATTTAAGCTTAACCCTACTTGTATTCATGCAAATACAGCAATGTTTAAGTTTGAATGCTAATGCTAACTTGCTAATGCTAGCGGTCTAATGGTAGTGCTAATATCTGGTCATTTTCATACTGTACGTGTCCTCTATGATGGAAATAAGAGATCAAATGCCATTAAAGCTAAAGCCTTCTTGTATACATGCAAGTACTGCAAGGTTTAAGTTTGAATGCTAATGCTAACTTGCTAATGCTAGCGATCTAATGCTAGTGCTAATATCTGGTCATTTTCATACTGTACGTGTCCTCAATGATGGAAATAAGAGATCACATGGCATTAAAGCATAACCTTTAATGGGCATATTAGATTAGATGGCAATAAAGCTAAACCCTTCTTGTATTCATGCAAATACAGCAATGTTAAAGTTTGAATGCTAAAGCTAACTTGTTAATGCTAGCGATCTAATGCGAGTGCTAATATCTGGTCATTTTCTTACTATACGTGTCCTCGATGATGGAAATAAGAGATCAGATGGCGTGAAAGCTTCAGCCTTCTTGTATACATGCAAGTACTACAATGTTTAAGTTTGAATGCTAATGCTAACTTGCTTATGCTAGCGATTTAATGCTAGTGCTAATATCTGGTCATTTTCATGCTGAACATGTCCTCTGTGATGGTAATATGAGATCAGTTGGCATTAAAGCATAACCTTTCATGGGCATATTGGATCAGATGGCATTAAAGCTTTACCCTTCTTGTAAACATGAAATACAGCAATGTTAAAATTTGAATGCTAATGCTAACTTGTAATTCTAGCGATCTAATGCTAGTGCTGATATCTGGTCATTTTCATACTGTACTTGTCCTCAATGATGGAAATAAGAGATGAGATGGCCTTAAAGCATAACCCTTCATGGGCATATTAGATTAGATAGCATTAAAGCTTAACCCTTCTTGTATACATGCAAATACAGCAAAGTTAAAGTTTGAATGGTAATGCTAACTTGCTAATGTTAGCAATCTAATGCTCGTGCTAATATTTGGTCATTTTCATACTGTACGTGTCCTCGCTGATGGAAATAAGGGATCAGATGGCGTTAAAGCTTAAGCCTTCTTATATATATGCAAATACTGCAATGGTTTAGTTTGAATGCTAATGCTAACTTGCTAATGCTAGCGATCTAATGCTAGTGCTAATATCTGGTCATTTTCCTGCTGAACATGTCCTCTATGATGGAAATAAGAGATCAGACGGCATTAAAGCATAACCTTTCATGGGCATATTATATAAGATGGCATTAAAGCTTAACAGGTCTTGTATACTTGCAAGTCCTGCAATGTTTAAGTTTGAATGCTAATGCTAACTTGCTAATGCTAACAATCTAATGCTACTGCTAATATCTGGTCATTTTCATACTGTACGTCTCATCTATGATGGAAATAAGAGATCAGATTTCATTAAAGCATAACCCTTCATGGGCATATTGGATTAGATGGCATTAAAGCTTAACCCTTCTTGTATACATGCAAGTACTGCAATGTTTAAGTTTGAATGATAATGCTAACTTGCTAATGCTAGCGATCTAATTCTAGTGCTAATATCTGGTCATTTTCATACTGTACGTGTCCTCAATGATGGAAATAAGAGATCAGATGACATTAAAGCATAACCCTTAATGGGCATATTAGATTAGATGGCATTAAAGCTTAACCCTACTTGTATTCATGCAAATACAGCAATGAAGTTTGAATCCTAAAGCTAACTTGCTAATGCTAGCGATCTAATGCGAGTGCTAATGTCTGGTCATTTTCATACTGTACGTGTCCTCGATGATGGAAATAAGAGATCAGATGGCGTGAAAGCTTAAGCCTTCTTGTATACATGGAAGTACTGCAATGTTTAAGTTTGAATGCTAATGCTAACTTGCTAATGCTAGCGGTTTAATGCGAGTCCTAATATCTGGTCATTTTCATACTGTACGTGACCTCTATAATGGAAATAAGAGATCAAATGCCGTTAAAGCTAAAGCCTTCTTGTATACATGCAAGTACTGCAATGTATAAATTTGAATGCTGATGCTAACTTGCTAATGCTAGCGATCTAATGCTAGTGCTAAGATCTGGTCATTTTCATGCTGATCATGTCCTCTATGATGGAAAGAAGAGATAAGATGGCATAAAAGCATAACCTTTCATGGGCATATTGGATCAGATGGCATTAAAGCTGAACACTTCTTGTATACATGCAAATACAGCAATGTTAAAGTTTGAATGCTAAAGCTAACTTGCTAATGCTAGCGATCTAATGCTAGTGCTAATATCTTGTCATTTTCATGCTGAACATGTCCTCTATGATGGAAATAAGAGATCAGATCGCATTAAAGCATTACCCTTCATGGGCATATTGGATCAGATGGCATTAAAGCTTAACCATTCTTGTATACATGCAAATACAGCAATGTTAAAGTTAAAATGCTAATGCTAACTTGCTAATGCTTGCGATTTAATGCTAGTGCTAATATCTGGTCATTTTCATGCTGAACATGTCCTCTATGATGGAAATAAGAGATCAGACGGCATTAAAGCATAACCTTTCATGGGCATATTATATTAGATGGCATTAAAGCTTAACACGTCTTGTATACTTGCAAATCCTTCAATGTTTAAGTTTGAATGCTAATGCTAACTTGCTAATGCTAACAATTTAATGCTAGTGCTAATATCTGGTAATTTTCATACTCTACGTGTCCTCTATGATGGAAATAAGAGATCTGATGGCATTAAAGCAAAACCCATCATGGGCATATTAGTTTAGATGGCATTGAAGCTTACCCCTTCTTGTATACATGCAAGTACTGCAATGTTAAAGTTTGAATGCTAATGCTAACTTGCTAATGCTAGCGATCTAATGCTAGTGCTAATATCTGGTCATTTTCATACTGTACTTGTCCTCAATGATGGAAATAAGAAATGAGATGGCATTAAAGCATAACCCTTCAAGGGCATATTAGATTAGATGGCATTAAAGCTTAACCCTTCTTGTATACATGCAAATACAGCAATGTTAAAGTTTCATTGCTTATGCTAACTTGCTAATGCTAGCGATCTAATTCTAGTGCTAATATCTGATCATTTTCATACTGTACGTGTGCTCTATAATGGAAATCAGAAATCAGATGGCAATAAGGCATAACCCTTCAAGGGCATAATAGATTAGATGGCATTAAAGCTTGACGCTTCTTGTATACATGCATATACAGCAATGTTAAAGTTTGAATGCTAATGCTAATTTGCTAATGCTAGCGATCTAATGCTAGAGCTAATATCTGGTCATTTTCATACTGTACGTGTCCTCTATGATGGAAATAAGAGATCAGATGGCATTAAAGCATGACTTTTCATCGGCATATTAGATTAGATGACATTAAAGCTTAATCCTTCTTGTACACATGCAAATACAGCAATTTTAAGTTTGAATGCTAATGCTAACTTGCTAATGCTAACGATCTAATGCTTGTGCTAATATCTGGTCATTTTCATACTGTACATGTCTTCTATGATGGAAATAAGAGATCAGATGGCATTAAAGCATAACCCTTCGTGGGCAAATTAGATTTGATGCCATTAAAGCTTAACACGTCTTGTATACATGCAAGTCCTGCAATGTTTAAGTTTGAATGCTAATGCTAACTTGCTAATGCTAATTATCTAATGCTAGTGCTAATATCTTTTCATTTTCATACGGTACGTGTCCACTATGATGGAAATAAGAGATCAGATGGCATTAAAGCATGACTTTTAATCGGCATATTAGATTAGATGACATTAAAGCTTAACCGTTCTTGTACACATGCAAATACAGCAATTTTAAAGTTTGAATGCTAATCCTAACTTGCTAATGCTAGCGATCTAATGCTAGTGCTAATATCTGGTCAATTTCATACTGTACGTCTCCTCTTTGACGGAAATAAGAGATCAGATGGCATTAAAGCCTAACCCTTCGTGGGCATTTTAGATTAGATGGCATTAAAGCTCAACCCTTCTTGTATACATGCAAGTACTGCAATGTTTAAGTTTGAATGCTAATTCTAACTTGCTAATGCTAGCGATCTAATGCTAGAGCTAATATCTGGTCATTTTCATACTGAACGTGGCCTCTATGATGTAAATAAGAGATCAGATGCCTTTAAAGCATAACCCTTCATGGGCATATTATATTAGATGGCATTAATGCTTAACACGTCTTGTATACTTGCAAGTCCTGCAATGTTAAAGTTTGAATGCTAATGCTAACTTGCTAATGCTAGCGATCTAATGCTTGTGCTAAAATCTGGTCATTTTCAAACTGTACTTGTCCTCAATGATGGAAATAAGAGATGAGATGGCATTAAAGCATAACCCTTCATGGGCATATTAGATTAGTTAGCATTAAACCTTAACCCTTCTTGTATACATGCTAATACAGCAATGTTAAAGTTAGAATGCTAATGCTAACTTGCTAATGCTAGCGATCTAACGCTAGTGCTAATATCTGGTCATTTTCATACTGTACGTGTCATCTATGATGGAAATAAGAGATCAGATTGCATTAAAGCATAACACTTCAAGGGCATATTAGATTAGATGGCATTAAAGCTTAACCCTTCTTGTATACATGCAAGTACTGCAATGTTTAAGTTTGAATGCTAATGCTGACTTGATAATGCTAGCGATCTAATTCTAATGCTAATATCTGGTCATTTTCACACTGTACGTGTCCTCGATGATGGAAATAAGAGATCAAATGCCGTTAAAGCTAAAGCCTTCTTGTATACATGCAAGTACTGCAATGTTTTAGTTTGAATGCTAATGCTAACTTGCTAATGCTAGCGATCTAATGCTAGTGCTAATATCTGGTCATTTTCATGCTAAACATGTTCTCTATTGTGGAAATAAGAGATCAGATGGCATTAAAGCATAACCTTTCATGGGCATATTGGATCAGATGGCATTAAAGCTAAACCCTTCTTGTATACATGCAAATACAGCTATGTTAAAGTTTGAATGCTAATGCTAATTTGCTATTGCTAGCGATCTAATGCTAGTGCTTATATCTGGTAATTTTCATGCTGAACATGTCCTCTGTGATGGAAATAAGAGATCAGATGGCATTAAAGCATTACCCTTCATGGGCATATTTGATCAGATGGCATTAAAGCTTAACCCTTCTTGTATTCATGCAAATACAGCAATGTTAAAGTTTGAATGCTAAATCTAACTTGCTAATGCTATCGATCTAATGCTAGTGCTAATATCTGGTCTTTTTCATACTGTACGTGTACTCGATGATGGAAATAAGAGATCAGATGGCGTGAAAGCTTAAGCCTTCTTGTATACATGCAAGTACTGCAATGTTTAAGTTTGAATGCTAATGCTAACTTGCTAATGATAGCGATCTAATGATAGTGCTAATATCTGGTCATTTTCATACTGTACATGTTCTCAATGATGGAAATAAGAGATCAGATGGCATTAAAGCAAAACCCTTCAAGGGCATATTAGATTAGATGGCATTAAAGCTTAACCCTTCTTGTATACATGCAAGTACTGCAATGTTTAAGTTTGAATGCTAATGCTGACTTGATAATGCTAGCGATCTAATTCTAGTGCTAATATCTGGTCATTTTCAAACTGTACGTATCCTCAATGATGGAAATAAGAGATCAGATGACATTAAAGCATAACCCTTAATGGGCATATTAGATTAGATGGCAATAAAGCTTAACCCTACTTGTATTCATGCAAATACAGCAATGTTAAAGTTTGAATGCTAAAGCTAACTTGTTAATGCTAGCGGTCTAATGCGAGTGCTAATATCTGGTCATTTTCTTACTATACGTGTCCTCAATGATGGAAATAAGAGATCAGATGGCGCGAAAGCTTCAGCCTTCTTGTATACATGCAAGTACTACAATGTTTAAGTTTGAATGCTAATGCTAAATTGCTAATGCTAGCGATCTAACGCTAGTGCTAATATCTGGTCATTTTCATACTGTACGTGTCATGTATGATGGAAATAAGAGATCAGATGGCATTAAAGCATAACCTTTCGTGGGCATATTATATTAAATGGCATTAAAGCTTAACCCTTCTTGTATATATGAAAATACTGCAATGTTAAAGTTTGAATGCTTATGCTAACTTGCTAATGCTAGCGATCTAATGCTAGTGCTAATATCTGATCATTTTCATACTGTGTGTGTCCTCAATGATGGAAATAAGAGATCAGATGACATTAAAGCATAACCCTTAATGTGCATATTAGATTAGATGGCATTAAAGCTTAACCCTACTTGTATTCATGCAAATACAGCAATGTTTAAGTTTGAATGCTAATGCTAACTTGCTAATGCTAGCGGTTTAATGCTAGTCCTAATATCTGGTCATTTTCATACTTTACGTGTCCTCTATGATGGAAATAAGAGATCAAATGCCATTAAAGCTAAAGCCTTCTTGTATCCATGCAAGTACTGCAAGGTTTAAGTTTGAATGCTAATGCTAACTTGCTAATGCTAGCGATCTAATGCTAGTGCTAATATCTGGTCATTTTCATGCTAAACGTGTTCTCTATAATGGAAATAAGAGATCAGATGGCATTAAAGCATAACCTTTCATGGGCATATTGGATCAGATGGCATTAAAGCTAAACCCTTCTTGTATACATGCAAATACAGCAATGTTAAATATTAATTGCTAATGCTAATTTGCTATTGCTAGCGATCTAATGCTAGTGCTCATATCTGGTAATTTTCATGCTGAACATGTCCTCTGTGATGGAAATAAGAGATCAGATCGCATTAAAGCATTACCCTTCATGGGCATATTTGATCAGATGGCATTAAAGCTTAACCCTTCTTGTATTCATGCAAATACAGCAATGTTAAAGTTTGAACGTAATGCTAACTTGCTAATGCTAGCGATCTAATGCTAGAGCTAATATCTGGTCATTTTCATACTGTACATGTCCTCAATGATGGAAATAAGAGATCAGATGGCATTAATGCATAACCCTTCAAGTTCATATTAGATTAGATGGCATTCAAGCTTAACGCTTCTTGTATACATGCAAGTACTGCAATGTTTAAGTTTGAATGCTAATGCTAACTTGCTAATACTAGCGATCTAATTCGAGTGCTAATATCTGGTCATTTTCATACTGTACGTGTCCTCAATGATGGAAATAAGAGATCAGATGGCGTGAAAGCTTAAGCCTTCTTGTGTACATGCAAGTACTGCAATGGTTAAGTTTGAATGCTAATGCTTCCTTGCTAATGCTAGCGATCTAATGCTAGTGCTAATATCTGGTCATTTTTATGCTGAACATGTCCTCTGTGATGGAAATAAGAGATCAGATCGCATTAAACCATTACCCTTCATGGGCATATTTGATCAGATGGCATTAAAGCTTAGCCCTTCTTGTATACATGCAAGAACTGCAATGTTTAAGTTTGAATGATAATGCTAACTTGCTAATGCTAGCGATCTAATTCTAGTGCTAATATCTGGTCATTTTCATACTGTACGTGTCCTCAATGATGGAAATGAGAGATCTGATGACATTAAAGCATAACCCTTAATGGGCATATTAGATTAGATGGCATTAAAGCTTAACCCTACTTGTATTCATGCGAATACAGCAATGTTAAAGTTTGAATCCTAAAGCTAACTTGCTAATGCTAGCAATCTAATGCGAGTGCTAATGTCTGGTCATTTTCATACTGTACGTGTACTCGATGATGGAAATAAGAGATCAGATGGCGTGAAAGCTTAAGCCTTCTTGTATACATGCAAGTACTGCAATGTTTAAGTTTGAATGCTAATGCTAACTAGCTAATGCTATCGGTTTAATGCTAGTGCTAATATCTGGTCATTTTCATACTGTACGTAACCTCTATGATGGAAATAAGAGATCAAATGCCGTTAAAGCTAAAGCCTTCTTGTATACATGCAAGTACTGCAATGTTTAAGTTTGAATGCTAATGCTAACTTGCTAATGCTAGCGATCTAATGCTAGTGCTAAGATCTGGTCATTTTCATGCTGAACATGTCCTCTATGATGGAAAGAAGAGATAAGATGGCATTAAAGCAGAACCTTTCATGGGCATATTGGATCAGATGGCATTAAAGCAGAACACGTCTTGTATACATGCAAATACAGCAATGTTAAAGTTTGAATGCTAATGCTAACTTGCTAATGCTAGCGATCTAATGCTAGTGCTAATATCTGGTCATTTTCATGCTGAACATGTCCTCTATGATGGAAATAAGAGATCAGATCGCATTAAAGCATTACCCTTCATGGGCATATTGGATCAGATGGTATTAAAGCTTAACCCTTCTTGTATACATGCAAATACAGCAATGTTAAAGAAAGAATGATAATGCTACCTTGCTAATGCTAGCGATCTAATGCTAGTGCTAATATCTGGTCATTTTCCTGCTGAACATGTCCTCTATGATGGAAATAAGAGATCAGACGGCATTAAAGCATAACCTTTCATGGGCATATTATATAAGATGGCATTAAAGCTTAACACGTCTTGTATACTTGCAAATACAGCAATGTTAAAGAAAGAATGATAATGCTAACTTGCTAATGCTAACAATCTAATGCTAGTGCTAATATCTGGTCATTTTCATACTGTACGTGTCATCTATGATGGAAATAAGAGATCAGATTTCATGAAAGCATAACCCTTCATGGGCATATTAGATTAGATAGCATGAAACCTTAACGCTTCTTGTATACATGCAAATACGGCAATGTTAAAGTTAGAATGCTAATGCTAACTTGCTAATGCTAGCGATCTAACGCTAGTGCTAATATCTGCTCATCTTCATACTGTACATGTCCTCTATGATGGAAATAAGAGATCAGATGACATTAAAGCATAACCCTTAATGGGCATATTAGATTAGATGGCATTAAAGCTTAACCGTTCTTTTATACATGCAACTACTGCAATGTTAAAGTTTGAATGCTAATGCTAACTTGCTAATGCTAGCGATCTAATGCTAGTGCTAATATCTGGTCATTTACATGCTGAACATGTCCTCTGTGATGGAAATAAGAGATCAGATGGCATTAAAGCATAACCTTTCATGGGCATATTGGATCAGATGGCATTAAAGCTAAACCATTCTTGTATACATGCAAATACAGCAATGTTAAAGTTTGAATGCTAATGCTAATTTGCTAATGCTAGCGATCTAATGCTAGTGCTTATATCTGGTCATTTTCATGCTGAACATGTCCTCTGTGATGGAAATAAGAGATCAGATCGCATTAAAGCATTACCCTTCCTGGGCATATTTGATCAGATGGCATTAAAGCTTCACCCTTCTTGTATACATCCAAATACAGCAATGTTAAAGTTTGAATGCTAATGCTAACTTGCTAATGCTAGCGATCTAATTCGTGTGCTAATATCTGGTCATTTTCATACTGTACGTGTCCTCAATGATGGAAATAAGAGATCAGATGACATTAAAGCATAACCCTTAATGGGCATATTAGATTAGATGGCATTAAAGCTTAAGCCTACTTGTATTCATGCAAATACAGCAATGTTAAAGTTTGAATGCTAAAGCTAACTTGCTAATGCTAGCAATCTAATGCGAGCGCTAATATCTGGTCATTTTCTTACTGTACGTGTCCTCGATGATGGAAATAAGAGATCAGATGGCAATATTAGAAAGCTTAAGCCTTCTTCTTGTATACATGCAAGTACTGCAATGTTTAAGTTTGACTGCTAATGCTTACTTGCTAATGCTAGCGATTTAATGCTAGTGCTAATATCTGGTCATTTTCATGCTGAACATGTCCTCTGTGATGGAAATAAGCTAAGATCAGATGGCATTAAAAACATGTCCTCAATGATGGAAATCCTTCATGTAAAGCATTGAAATAAAGATCAGATGGCATTAAAGCTCAACCCTTCTTGTAAACATGCAAGTACTGCAATGTTTAAGTTTGAATGATAATGCTAACTTGCAAATGCTAGCGATCTAATTCTAGTGCTAATATCTGGTCATTTTCATACTGTACGTGTCCTCAATGATGGAAATAAGAGATCAGATGACATTAAAGCATAACCCTTAATGGGCATATTAGATTAGATGGCATTAAAGTTTAACCTTACTTGTATTCATGCAAATACAGCAATGTTAAAGTTTGAATCCTAAAGCTAACTTGCTAATGCTAGCGATCTAATGCGAGTGCTAATGTCTGGTCATTTTCATACTGTACATGTCCTCGATGATGGAAATAAGAGATCAGATGGCGTGAAAGCTTAAGCCTTCTTGTATATATGCAAGTACTGCAATGTTTAAGTTTGAATGCTAATGCTAACTTGCTAATGCTAGCGGTTTAATGCTAGTCCTAATATCTGGTCATTTTCATACTGTACGTAACCTCTATGATGGAAATAAGAGATCAAATGCCGTTAAAGCTAAAGCCTTCTTGTATACATGCAAGTACTGCAATGTATAAGTTTGAATGCTGATGCTAACTTTCTAATGCTAGCGATCTAATGCTAGTGCTAAGATCTGGTCATTTTCATGCAGAACATGTCCTCTATGATGGAACGAAGAGATAAGATGGCATAAAAGCATAACCTTTCATGGGCATATTGGATCAGATGGCATTAAAGCTGAACACTTCTTGTATACATGCAAATACAGCAATGTTAAAGTTTGAATGCTAAAGCTAACTTGCTAATGCTAGCGATCTAATGCTAGTGCTAATATCTGGTCATTTTCATGCTGAACATGTCCTCTATGATGTAAATAAGAGATCAGATCGCAATAAAGCATTACACTTCATGGGCATATTGGATCAGATGGCATTAATGCTTAACCCTTCTTGTATACATGCAAATACAGCAATGTGAAAGTTAGAATGCTAATGCTAACTTGCCAATGTTAGCGATCTAATGCTAGTGCTAATATCTGGTCATTTTCATGCTGAACATGTCCTCTATGATGGAAATAAGAGATCAGATGGCATTAAAGCATAACCTTACATGGGCATATTATATTAGATGGCATTAAAGCTTAACACGTCTTGTATACTTGCAAGTCCTGCAATGTTTAAGTTTGAATGCTAAAGCTAACTTGCTAATGCTAACTATCTAATGCTAGTGCTAATATCTGGTAATTTTCATACTGAACATGTCTCTATGATGGAAATAAGAGATCAGATTTCATTAAAGCAAAACCCTTCATGGGCATATTAGTTTAGATGGCATTAAAGCTTACCCCTTCTTGTATACATGCAAGTACTGCAATGTTAAAGTTTGAATGCTAATGCTAACTTGCTAATGCTAGCGATCTAATGCTAGTGCTAATATCTGGTCATTTTCATACTGTACTTGTCCTCAATGATGGAAATAAGAGATGAGATGGCATTAAAGCATAACCCTTACATGGGCATATTACTTGCTAATTAGATAGCATTAAACTGCTCATCTTTAACTGTACGTTCTTGTATGATCAGATGCAAATACATGGGCAATGTTAAAGTTTGAATGCTAATGTTTAAGTTTGAATTAATGCTAATGCTAATGCTATCTAATGCTAGTGCTAATATCTGGTCATTTTCATACTGTCCGTGTCCTCTATGATGGAAATAAGAGATCAGATCATTAAAGCAAAACCCTTCATGGGCATATTAGATTAGATGGCATTAAAAGCTTAAACCTTCTTGTATACATGCAAATACTGCAATGTTAAAGTTTGAATGCTAATGCTAACTTGCTAATGGCGATTAATACTAGTGCTAATATCTGGTCATTTTCATACTGTACTTGTCCTCAATGATGGAAATAAGAGATGAGATGGCATTAAAGCATAACCTTCAATGGGCATATTAGATTAGATGGCATTAAAGTTTGATACATGCAAATACAGCAATGTTAAAGTTTGAATGCTAATGCTAACTTGCTAATGCTAGCGATCTAATGCTAGTGCTAATATCTGGTCATTTTCATACTGTCATGTCCTCTATGATGGAAATAAGAGATCAGATGACATTAAAGCATAACCCTTCATGTGCATATTAGATTAGATGGCATTAAAGCTTAACCCTTCTTTGTATACATGCAAATACAGCAATGTTAAAAGTTTGAATGCTAACTTCTAATGCTAGCGATCTAATAATGCTATCTGGTCATTTTCATACTGTCCTTGTCCTAGTGCTAATGATGGAAATAAGAGTCATAGATTCATACTGTATTATGATGTAGATGGCATTAAATTAAGCCTTCTTGTATACATGCAAATACTGCAATGTTTAAGTTTGAATGCTAATGCTAACTTGCTAATGCTAGCGATCTAATGCTAGTGCTAATATCTGGTCATTTTCATACTTAACATGTCCTCAATGATGGAAATAAGAGATCAGATGGCATTAAAGCATAATTTCATGGGCATATTGGATCAGATGGCATTAAAGCTTAACCCTTTTCTTATACATGCAAGTACTGCAATGTTTAAAGTTTGAATTTACCCTTCCTGGGCTTGCTAATGCTAGCGATCTAAACAGCTAGTGCTAATATCTGGTCATTTTCATCAACATGTCCTCAATGATGGAAATAAGAGATCAGATGACATTAAAGCATAACCCTTAATGATGCATATTTTTTGATTAGATGGCATTAAAGCTTAACCCTACTTGTGATCATGCAAATACAGCAATGTTAAAGTTTGAAAAGCAAATCTAACTTGCTAATGCTAGCGATCTAAATGCTAGTGCTAATATCTGGTCTTTTTCATACTGTACGTGTCCTCGATGATGGAAATAAGAATCAGATCATTAAAGCATAACCCTTAATGGGCATATTGAATGGCATTAAAGCTTTAACCCTTCTTGTATTCATGCAAATACTGCAATGTTTAAGTTTGAATGCTATGCTAACTTGCTAATGCTAGCGATCTAATGCTGCAATCATACTCTTTTTTCTCTATGATGGTTTGAATTAAAGCATAAAATATTAAGATTAGATGGCATTAAAGCTTGTATACATTAGTACTTCTTGCAATGCAAAATGCAATGTTTAAGTTTGAATCTAATGCTAACTAATGCTAGCGATCTAATGCTAGTGCTAATATCTGATCATTTTCATTCTTAACATGTTCTCAATGATGGAAATAAGAGATCAGATCGCATTAAAGCATAACCTTTCATGGGCATATTGGATCAGATGGCATTACAGCTAAACCCTTCTTGTATACAAGCAAATACAGCAATGTTAAAGTTTGAATGATAATGCTAATTTGCTAATGCTAGCGTTCTAATGCTAGTGCTTATATCTGGTCATTTTCATGCTGAACATGTCCTCTGTGATGGAAATAAGAGATCAGATCGCAGAAAAGCATTACCCTTCCTGGGCATTTTTGATCAGATGGCATTAAAGCTAAACCCTTCTTGTATACATGCAAATACAGCAATGTTAAAGTTTGAATGCTAATGCTAACTTGCTAATGCTAGCGATCTAATTCGTGTGCTAATATCTGGTCATTTTCATACTGTACGTGTCCTCAATGATGGAAATAAGAGATCAGATGACATTAAAGCATAACCCTTAATGGGCATATTAGATTAGATGGCATTAAAGCTTAACCCTACTTGTATTCATGCAAATACAGCAAAGTTAAAGTTTGAATGCTAATGCTACTTGCTAATGCTAGCGATCTAATGCTAGTGCTAATATCTGGTCATTTTCATACTGTTCATGTCCTCAATGATGGAAATAAGAGATCAGATGACATTAAAGCATAACCCTTAATGGGCATATTAGATTAGATGGCATTAAAGCTTAACCCTACTTGTATTCATGCAAATACAGCAATGTTAAAGGTTGAATCCTAAAGCTAACTTGCTAATGCTAGCGATCTAATGCGAAAGTGCTAATATCTGGTCATTTTCATACTGTACATGTCCTCGATGATGGAAATAAGAGATCAGATGGCGTGAAAGCTTAAGCCTTCTTGTATACATGCAAGTACTGCAATGTTTAAATTTGAATGCTAATGCTAACTTGCTAATGCTAGCGGTTTAATGCTAGTGCTAATATCTGGTCATTTTCATACTACATGAACCTCTATGGTGGAAATAAAAGATCAAATGTTAAAAGCTAAAAGCCTTCTTGTATACATGCAAGTACTGCAATGTTTAAGTTTGAATCCTAATGCTAACTTGCTAATGCTACCGATCTAATGCTAGTGCTAAGATCTGGTCATTTTCATGCTGAACATGTCCTCTATGATGGAAAGAAAAGATAAGATGGCATTAAAGCATAACCTTTCATGGGCATATTGGATCGGATGGCATTAAAGCTGAACACTTCTTGTATACATGCAAATACAGCAATGTTAAAGTTTGAATGCTAATGCTAACTTGCTAATGCTACTGATCTAATGCTAGTGCTAATATCTGGTCATTTTCATGCTGAACATGTCCTCTATGATGGAAATAAGAGATCAGATGGCATTAAAGCATTACCCTTCATGGGCATATTGGATCAGATGGCATTAAAGCTTAACCCTTCTTGTATACATGCAAATACAGCAATGTTAAAGTTAGAATGCTAATGCTAACTTGCTAATGCTAGCGATCTAATGCTAGTGCTAATATCTGGTCATTTTCATACTGAACATGTCCTCTATGATGGAAATAAGAGATCAGGACGGCATTAAAGCATAACCTTTCATGGGCATATTATATTAGATGGCATTAAAGCTTAACACGTCGTGTAGACTTGCAAGTCCTGCAATGTTTAAGTTTGAATGCTAAAGCTAACTTGCTAATGCTAACTATCTAATGCTAGTGCTAATATCTGGTAATTTTCATACTGTACATGTCCTCTATGATGGAAATAAGAGATCAGATGGCATTAAAGCAAAACCCTTCATGGGCATATTAGTTTAGATGGCAGTAAAGCTTACCCCTTCTTGTATACATGCAAGTACTGCAATGTTAAAGTTTGAATGCTAATGCTAACTTGCTAATGCTAGCGATCTAATGCTACTGCTAATATCTGGTCATTTTCATACTGTACTTGTCCTCAATGATGGAAATAAGAGATGAGATGGCATTAAAGCATAACCCTTCATGGGCATATTAGATTAGATAGCATTAAACCTTAACGCTTCTTGTATGCATGCAAATACAGCAATGTTAAAGTTAGAATGCTAATGCTAACTTGCTAATGCTAGCGATCTAACGCTAGTGCTAATATCTGGTCATTTTCATACTGTACTTGTCATCTATGATGGAAATAAGAGATCAGATTTCATTAAAGCATAACCCTTCATGGGCATATTAGATTAGATAGCATTAAACCTTAACCCTTCTTGTATACATGCAAATACAGCAATGTTAAAGTTAGAATGCTAATGCTAACTTGCTAATGCTAGCGATCTAACGCTAGTGCTAATATCTGCTCATCTTCATACTGTACGTTTCCTCTATGATGGAAATAAGAGATCAGATGACATTAAAGCATAACCCTTAATGGGCATATTAGATTAGATGGCATTAAAGCTTAACCCTTCTTGTATACATGCAAGTACTGCAATGTTTAAGTTTGAATGCTAATACTAACTTGCTAATGCTAGCGATCTAAATCTAGTGCTAATATCTGGTCATTTTCATACTGTACGTGTCCTCAATGATGGAAATAAGAGATCAGATGACATTAAAGAATAACCCTTTATGTGCATATTAGAGTAGATGTCATTAAAGCTTAACCCTACTTGTATTCATGCAAATACAGCAATGTTAAAGTTTGAATGCTAAATCTAACTTGCTAATGCTAGCGATCTAATGCTAGTGCTAATATCTTGTCTTTTTCATACTGAACGTGTCCTGGATGATGGAAATAAGAGATCAGAAGGCGTGAACCCTTAAGCCTTCTTGTTTCAAATGCAATCTGCTAATCGATCTAATGCTAGTGCTAATATTGATCATTTTCATTCTTAACATGTTCTCAATAATGGAAATAAGAGATCAGATGCATTAAAAGCATAACCTTTCATGGGCATATTGGATCAGATGGCATTAAAGCTAAACCCTTCTTGTATACAAGCAAATACAGCAATGTTAAAGTTTGAATGCTAATGCTAATTTGCTAATGCTAGCGATCTAATGCTACTGCTTATATCTGGTCATTTTCATGCTGAACATGTCCTCTGTGATGGAAAGAAGAGATCAGATCGCAGCAAAGCATTACCCTTCCTGGGCATTTTTGATCAGATGGCATTAAAGCTAAACCCTTCTTGTATACATGCAAATACAGCAATGTTAAAGTTTGAATGCTAATGCTAACTTGCTAATGCTAGCGATCTAATTCGTGTGCTAATATCTGGTCATTTTCATACTGTACGTGTCCTCAATGATGGAAATAAGAGATCAGATGACATTAAAGCATAACCCTTAATGGGCATATTAGATTAGATGGCATTAAAGCTTAACACTACTTGTATTCATGCAAATACAGCAATTTTAAAGTTTGAATGCTAAAGCTAACTTGCTAATGCTAGCGATCTAATGCGAGTGCTAATATCTGGTCTTTTTCTTACTGTACGTGTCCTCGATGATGGAAATAAGAGATCAGATGGCGTGAAAGCTTAAGCCTTCTTGTATACATGCAAGTAATGCAATGTTTAAGTTTGAATGCTAATGCTAAATTGCTTATGCTAGCGATTTAATGCTAGTGCTAATATTTGGTCATTTTCATGCTGGACATGTCCTCTGTGATGGAAATAAGAGCTCAGATCGCATTAAACCATTAACCTTCATGGGCATATTTGATCAGATGGCATAAAAGCTTTACCCTTCTTGTATTCATGCAAATATAGCAATGTTAAAGTTTGAATGCTAATGCTAACTTGCTAATGCTAGCGATCTAATGCTAGTGCTAATATCTGGTCATTTTCATGCTGAACATGTCCTCTATGATGGAAATAAGAGATCAGAACGCATTAAAGCATTACCCTTCATGGGCATATTGGATCAGATGGCATTAAAGCTTAACCCTTCTTGTATACATGCAAATACAGCAATGTTAAAGTTAGAATGCGAATGCTAACTTGCTATAGCTCGCGATCTAATGCTTGTGCTAATATCTGGTCATTTTCATGCATAACATGTCCTCTATGATGGAAATAAGAGATCAGACGGCATTAAAGCATAACCTTTCATGGGCATATATTAGATGGCATTAAAGCTTAACACGTCTTGTATACTTGCAAGTCCTGCAATGTTTAAGTTTGAATGCTAATGCTAACTTGCTAATGCTAGCGATCTAAAGCTAGTGCTAATATCTGGTCATTTTCATACTGTACTTGTCCTCAATGATGGAAATAAGAGATGAGATGGCAATAAAGCTAACCCTTCATGGGCATATTAGATTAGATAGCATTAAACCTTAACCCTTCTTGTATTCATGCAAATACAGCAATGTTAAAGTTAGAATGCTAATGCTAACTTGATAATGCTAGCGATCTAACGCTAGTGCTAATATCTGGTCATTTTCATACTGTACGTGTCATCTATGATGGAAATAAGAGATCAGATTTCATTAAAGCATAACCCTTCATGGGCATATTAGATTAGATAGCATTAAACCTTAACCCTTCTTGTATACATGCAAATACAGCAATGTTAAAGTTAGAATGCTAATGCTAACTTGCTAATGCTAGCGATCTAATGCTAGTGCTAATATCTGCTCATCTTCATACTGTACATGTCCTCTATGATGGAAATAAGAGATCAGATGGCATTAAAGCATTACCCTTCATGGGTATATTGGATCAGATGGCATTAAAGCTTAACCCTTCTTGTATACATGCAAATACAGCAATGTTAAAGTTAGAATGCTAATGCTAACTTGCTAATGCTAGCAATTTAATGCTAGTGCTAATATCTGGTCATTTTCATGCTGAACATGTCCTCTATGATGGAAATAAGAGATCAGACGGCATTAAAGCATAACCTTTCATGGGCATATTATATTAGATGGCATTAAAAGCTAACACGTCTTGTATACTTGCAAGTCCTGCAATGTTTAAGTTTGAATGCTAAAGCTAACTTGCTAATGCTAACTTTCTAATGCTAGTGCTAATATCTGGTAATTTTCATACTGTGCGTGTCCTCTATGATGGAAATAAGAGATCAGATGTCATTAAAGCAAAACCCTTCATGGGCATTTTAGTTTAGATGGCAGTAAAGCTTACCCCTTCTTGTATACATGCAAGTACTGCAATGTTAAAGTTTGAATGCTAATGCTAACTTGCTAATGCTAGCGATCTAATGCTACTGCTAATATCTGGTCATTTTCATACTGTACTTGTCATCTATGATGGAAATAAGAGATCAGATTTCATTAAAGCATAACCCTTCATGGGCATATTAGATTAGAAAGCATTAAACCTTAACCCTTCTTGTATACATGCAAATACAGCAATGTTAAAGTTAGAATGCTAATGCTAACTTGCTAATGCTAGCGATCTAACGCTAGTGCTAATATCTGCTCATCTTCATACTGTACGTGTCCTCTATGATGGAAATAAGAGATCAGATGACATTAAAGCATAACCCTTAATGGGCATATTAGATTAGATGGCATTAAAGCTTAACCCTTCTTGTATACATGCCACAACTGCAATGTTTAAGTTTGAATGCTAATGCTAACTTGCTAATGCTAACGATCTAATGCTAGTGATAATATCTGGTCATTTTCATACTGTCCTTGTCCTCTATGATGGAAATAAGAGATCAGATGACATTAAAAGCAAAACCGTTCATGTGCATATTAGATTAGATGGCATTAAAGCTTACCCTTCTTGTATACATGCAAATACAGCAATTTTAAAGTTTGAATGCTTATTCTATCTTGCTAATGCTAGCGATCTAATACTAGTGCTAATATCTGGTCATTTTCATACTGTACATGTCCTCAATGATGGAAATAAGAGATCAGATGGCATTAAAGCATAACCCTTCAAGGGCATATTAGATTAGATGGCATTAAAGCTTAACCCTTCTTGTATACATGCAAGTACTGCAATGTTTAAGTTTGAATGCTAATACTAACTTGCTAATGCTAGCGATCTAAATCTAGTGCTAATATCTGGTCATTTTCATACTGTACGTGTCCTCAATGATGGAAATAAGAGATCAGATGACATTAAAGCATAACCCTTAATGTGCATATTAGAGTAGATGTCATTAAACCTTAACCCTACTTGTATTCATGCAAATACAGCAATGTTAAAGTTTGAATGCTAAATCTAACTTGCTAATGCTAGCGATCTAATGCTAGTGCTAATATCTGGTCTTTTTCATACTGTCACGTGTCCTCGATGATGGAAATAAAGAGATCAGAAGGCGTGAAAGCTTAAGCCTTCTTGTATACATGCAAGTACTGCAATGTTTAAGTTTGAATGCTAATGCTAACTTGCTAATGCTAGCGATCTAATGCTAGTGCTAATATCTGATCATTTTCATTCTTAACATGTTCTCAATGATGGAAATAAGAGATCAGATCGCATTAAAAGCATAACCTTTCATGGGCATATTGGATCAGATGGCATTAAAGCTAAACCCTTCTTGTATACATGCAAATACAGCAATGTTAAAGTTTGAATGATAATGCTAATTTGCTAATGCTAGCGATCTAATGCTATCTGGTCATTTTATCTGGTCATTTTCATACTGAAAACATTGTCCTCATTTTTTTTGATCAGATGGGAAATAATGCAAATCAAGATGAATGCATTGCTAAAATCATTGATGGGCATATTCAGATGATTAGATGGCATTAGAAATGGCATTAAAAAACCCTTCTTGTATTCATGCAAATACAGCAATGTTAAAGTTTGAATGCTAATGCTAACTTGCTAATGCTAGCGATCTAATGCTAGTGCTAATATCTGGTCATTTTCATACTGTACATGTCCTCAATGATGGAAATAAGAGATCAGATGGCATTAAAGCATAACCCTTAATGGGCATATTAGATTAGATGGCATTAAAGCTTAACCCTTCTTGTATACATGCAAATACAGCAATGCAATGTTTAAGTTTGAATGATAATGCTAACTTGCTAATGCTAGCGATCTAATTCTAGTGCTAATATCTGGTCATTTTCATACTGTACATGTCCTCAATGATGGAAATAAGAGATCAGATGACATTAAAGCATAACCCTTAATGGGCATATTAGATTAGATGGCATTAAAGCTTAACCCTACTTGTATTCATGCAAATACAGCAATGTTAAAGGTTGAATCCTAAAGCTAACTTGCTAATGCTAGCGATCTAATCTAGTGCTAATGTCTGGTCATTTTCATACTGTACGTGTCCTCGATTATGGAAATAAGAGATCAGATGGCGTGAAAGCTTAAGCCTTCTTGTATACATGCAAGTACTGCAATGTTTAAGTTTGAATGCTAATGCTAACTTGCTAATGCTAGCGGTTTAATGCTAGTGCTAATATCTGGTCATTTTCATACTGTGCGTTAAACCTCTATGGTGGAAATAAAAGATCAAATGTCGTTAAAGCTAAAGCCTTCTTGTATACATGCAAGTACTGAAATGTTTAAGTTTGAATCCTAATGCTAACTTGCTAATGCTACCGATCTAATGCTAGTGCTAAGATCTGGTCATTTTCATGCTGAACATGTCCTCTATGATGGAAAGAAAAGATAAGATGGCATTAAAAGCATAACCTTTCATGGGCATATTGGATCGGATGGCATTAAAGCTTAACACTTCTTGTATACATGCAAATACTGCAATGTTAAAGTTTGAATGCTAATGCTAACTTGCTAATGCTACTGATCTAATGCTAGTGCTAATATCTGGTCATTTTCATGCTGAACATGTCCTCTATGATGGAAATAAGAGATCAGATGGCATTAAAACAAAACCCTTCATGGGCATATTGGATCAGATGGCATTAAAGCTTAACCCTTCTTGTATACATGCAAATACAGCAATGTTAAAGTTAGAATGCTAATGCTAACTTGCTAATGCTAGCGATCTAATGCTAGTGCTAATATCTGGTCATTTTCATGCTGAACATGTCCTCTATGATGGAAATAAGAGATCAGATGGCTTTAAAGCATAACCCTTTCATGGGCATATTATATTAGATGGCATTAAAGCTTAACACGTCTTGTATACTTGCAAGTCCTGCAATGTTTAAGTTTGAATGCTAAAGCTAACTTGCTAATGCTAACTATCTAATGCTAGTGCTAATATCTGGTAATTTTCATACTGTGCATGTCCTCTATGATGGAAATAAGAGATCAGATGGCATTAAAGCAAAACCCTTCATGGGCATATTAGTTTAGATGGCATTAAAGCTTACCCCTTCTTGTATACATGCAAGTACTGCAATGTTAAAGTTTGAATGCTAATGCTAACTTGCTAATGCTAGCGATCTAATGCTACTGCTAATATCTGGTCATTTTCATACTGTACTTGTCCTCAATGATGGAAATAAGAGATGAGATGGCATTAAAGCATAACCCTTCATGGGCATATTAGATTAGATGGCATTAAACCTTTAACCCTTCTTGTATGCATGCAAATACAGCAATGTTAAAGTTAGAATGCTAATGCTAACTTGCTAATGCTAGCGATCTAATGCTAGTGCTAATATCTGGTCATTTTCATACTGTACTTGTCATCTATGATGGAAATAAGAGATCAGATTTCATTAAAGCATAACCCTTCATGGGCATATTAGATTAGATGGCATTAAACCTTAACCCTTCTTGTATACATGCAAATACAGCAATGTTAAAGTTAGAATGCTAATGCTAACTTGCTAATGCTAGCGATCTAACGCTAGTGCTAATATCTGGTCATCTTCATACTGTACGTGTCCTCTATGATGGAAATAAGAGATCAGATGACATTAAAGCATAACCCTTAATGGGCATATTAGATTAGATGGCATTAAAGCTTAACCCTTCTTGTATACATGCAAGTACTGCAATGTTTAAGTTTGAATGCTAATGCTAACTTGCTAATGCTAACGATCTAATGCTAGTGATAATATCTGGTCATTTTCATACTGTCCTTGTCCTCTATGATGGAAATAAGAGATCAGATGACATTAAAAGCAAAACCCTTCATGTGCATATTAGATTAGATGGCATTAAAGCTTACCCCTTCTTGTATACATGCAAATACAGCAATTTTAAAGTTTGAATGCTTATTCTATCTTGCTAATGCTAGCGATCTAATACTAGTGCTAATATCTGGTCATTTTCATACTGTACATGTCCTCAATGATGGAAATAAGAGATCAGATGGCATTAAAGCATAACCCTTCAAGGGCATATTAGATTAGATGGCATTAAAGCTTAACCCTTCTTGTATACATGCAAGTACTGCAATGTTTAAGTTTGAATGCTAATACTAACTTGCTAATGCTAGCGATCTAAATCTAGTGCTAATATCTGGTCATTTTCATACTGTACGTGTCCTCAATGATGGAAATAAGAGATCAGATGACATTAAAGCATAACCCTTAATGTGCATATTAGAGTAGATGTCATTAAAGCTTAACCCTACTTGTATTCATGCAAATACAGCAATGTTAAAGTTTGAATGCTAAATCTAACTTGCTAATGCTAGCGATCTAATGCTAGTGCTAATATCTGGTCTTTTTCATACTGTACGTGTCCTCGATGATGGAAATAAGAGATCAGAAGGCGTGAAAGCTTAAGCCTTCTTGTATACATGCAAGTACTGCAATGTTTAAGTTTGAATGCTAATGCTAACTTGCTAATGCTAGCGATCTAATGCTAGTGCTAATATCTGATCATTTTCATTCTTAACATGTTCTCAATGATGGAAATAAGAGATCAGATCGCATTAAAGCATAACCTTTCATGGGCATATTGGATCAGATGGCATTAAAGCTAAACCCTTCTTGTATACAAGCAAATACAGCAATGTTAAAGTTTGAATGATAATGCTAATTTGCTAATGCTAGCGTTCTAATGCTAGTGCTTATATCTGGTCATTTTCATGCTGAACATGTCCTCTGTGATGGAAATAAGAGATCAGATCGCAGAAAAGCATTACCCTTCCTGGGCATTTTTGATCAGATGGCATTAAAGCTAAACCCTTCTTGTATACATGCAAATACAGCAATGTTAAAGTTTGAATGCTAATGCTAACTTGCTAATGCTAGCGATCTAATGCTAGTGCTAATATCTGGTCATTTTCATACTGTACGTGTCCTCAATGATGGAAATAAGAGATCAGATGACATTAAAGCATAACCCTTAATGGGCATATTAGATTAGATGGCATTAAAGCTTAACCCTACTTGTATTCATGCAAATACAGCAAAGTTAAAGTTTGAATGCTAATGCTAACTTGCTAATGCTAGCGATCTAATGCTAGTGCTAATATCTGGTCATTTTCATACTGTTCATGTCCTCAATGATGGAAATAAGAGATCAGATGGCATTAAAGCATAACCCTTCAAGGGCATATTAGATTAGATGGCATTAAAGCTTAACCCTTCTTGTATACATGCAAGTACTGCAATGTTTAAGTTTGAATGCTAATGCTAACTTGCTAATGCTAGCGATCTAATTCTAGTGCTAATATCTGGTCATTTTCATACTGAACGTGTCCTCAATGATGGAAATAAGAGATCAGATGGCATTAAAGCATAACCCTTAATGGGCATATTAGATTAGATGGCATTAAAGCTTAACCCTTCTTGTATTCATGCAAATACAGCAATGTTAAAGTTTGAATGCTAATGCTAACTTGCTAATGCTAGCGATCTAATGCTAGTGCTAATGTCTGGTCATTTTCATACTAATGTCTCTATGATGGAAATAAGAGATCAGATGCATGAAATTAACCCTTCTTGTATACATGCCTTCAATGTTTTAGTTTAAAGTTTGAATGCTAATGCTAACTTGCTAATGCTGCGGTCAAGTGCTAATATCTGGTCATTTTCATACTGTCGCGTGAACCTCTATGGTGGAAATAAAAAGATCAAATGCCGTTAAAGCTAAAAAGCCTTCTTGTATACATGCAAGTACTGAAATGTTTAAGTTTGAATCCTAATGCTAACTTTTAATGCTACCCGATCTAATGCTAGTGCTAAGATCTGGTCATTTTCATGCTGAACATGTCCTCTATGATGGAAATAAGAGATAAGATGGCATTAAAGCATAACCTTTCATGGGCATATTGGATCAGATGGCATTAAAGCTTAACCCTTCTTGTATACATGCAAATACAGCAATGTTAAAAGTTTAGAATGCTAATGCTAACTTGCTAATGCTAACGATCTAATGCTAGTGCTAATATCTGGTCATTTTCATGCTGAACATGTCCTCTATGATGGAAATAAGAGATCAGATGGCATTAAAGCATAACCTTTCATGGGCATATTATATTAGATGGCATTAAAGCTTAACCCTTCTTGTATACATGCAAGTCCTGCAATGTTAAAGTTTGAATGCTAATGCTAACTTGCTAATGCTAACTATCTAATGCTAGTGCTAATATCTGGTCATTTTCATACTGAACGTGTCTCTATGATGGAAATAAGAGATCAGATGGCATTAAAGCAAAACCCTTCATGGGCATATTAGTTTAGATGGCATTAAACCTTAACCCTTCTTGTATACATGCAAGTACTGCAATGTTAAAGTTTGAATGCTAATGCTAACTTGCTAATGCTAGCGATCTAATGCTACTGCTAATATCTGGTCATTTTCATACTGTACTTGTCCTCTATGATGGAAATAAGAGATCAGATGGCATTAAAGCATAACCCTTCATGGGCATATTAGATTAGATAGCATTAAACCTTAACCCCTTCTTGTATACATGCAAATACAGCAATGTTAAAGTTTGAATGCTAATGCTAACTTGCTAATGCTAGCGATCTAATGCTAGTGCTAATATCTGGTCATTTTCATACTGTACTTGTCATCTATGATGGAAATAAGAGATCAGATGACATTAAAGCATAACCCTTCATGGGCATATTAGATTAGATGGCATTAAACCTTAACCCTTCTTGTATACATGCAAATACAGCAATTTTAAAGTTTGAATGCTAATGCTAACTTGCTAATGCTAGCGATCTAATACGCTAGTGCTAATATCTGGTCATTTTCATACTGTACATGTCCTCTATGATGGAAATAAGAGATCAGATGGCATTAAAGCATAACCCTTCATGGGCATATTAGATTAGATGGCATTAAAGCTTAACCCTTCTTGTATACATGCAAGTACTGCAATGTTTAAGTTTGAATGCTAATACTAACTTGCTAATGCTAGCGATCTAAATCTAGTGCTAATATCTGGTCATTTTCATACTGTACATGTGTCCTCAATGATGGAAATAAGAGATCAGATGACATTAAAGCATAACCCTTTAATGTGCATATTAGATTAGATGTCATTAAAGCTTAACCCTACTTGTATTCATGCAAATACAGCAATGTTAAAGTTTGAATGCTAAATCTAACTTGCTAATGCTAGCGATCTAATGCTAGTGCTAATATCTGGTCTTTTCATACTGCACGTGTCCTCGATGATGGAAATAAGAGATCAGAAGGCGTGAAAGCTTAAAGCCTTCTTGTATAAATACTGCAATGTTTAAGTTTGAATGCTAATGCTAACTTGCTAATGCTAGCGATCTAATGCTAGTGCTAATATCTGATCATTTTCATTCTTAACATGTTCTCAATAATGGAAATAAGAGATCAGATCGCATTAAAGCATAACCTTTCATGGGCATATTGGATCAGATGGCATTAAAGCTAAACCCTTCTTGTATACAAGCAAATACAGCAATGTTAAAGTTTGAATGCTAATGCTAATTTGCTAATGCTAGCGATCTAATGCTAGTGCTTATATCTGGTCATTTTTCATGCTGAACATGTCCTCTGTGATGGAAAGAAGAGATCAGATCGCAGAAAAGCATTACCCTTCCTGGGCATTTTTGATCAGATGGCATTAAAGCTAAACCCTTCTTGTATACATGCAAATACAGCAATGTTAAAGTTTGAATGCTAATGCTAACTTGCTAATGCTAGCGATCTAATTTGTATTGCTAATATCTGGTCATTTTCATACTGTACGTGTCCTCAATGATGGAAATAAGAGATCAGATGACATTAAAGCATAACCCTTAATGGGCATATTAGATTAGATGGCATTAAAGCTTAACCCTACTTGTATTCATGCAAATACAGCAATTTTAAAGTTTGAATGCTAAAGCTAACTTGCTAATGCTAGCGATCTAATGCTAGTGCTAATATCTGGTCTTTTTCTTACTGTTCATGTCCTCGATGATGGAAATAAGAGATCAGATGGCGTGAAAGCTTAAGCCTTCTTGTATACATGCAAGTAATGCAATGTTTAAGTTTGAATGCTAATGCTAACTTGCTAATGCTAGCGATTTAATGCTAGTGCTAATATCTGGTCATTTTCATGCTGGACATGTCCTCTGTGATGGAAATAAGAGCTCAGATCGCATTAAACCATTAACCTTCATGGGCATATTTGATCAGATGGCATAAAAGCTTAACCCTTCTTGTATTCATGCAAATACAGCAATGTTAAAGTTTGAATGCTAATGCTAACTTGCTAATGCTAGCGATCTAATGCTAGTGCTAATATCTGGTCATTTTCATGCTGAACATGTCCTCTATGATGGAAATAAGAGATCAGAACGCATTAAAGCATTACCCTTCATGGGCATATTGGATCAGATGGCATTAAAAGCTTAACCTTCTTGTATACATGCAAATACAGCAATGTTAAAGTTTAGAATGATAATGCTAACTTGCTAATGCTAGCGATCTAATGCTAGTGCTAATATCTGGTCATTTTCATGCATAACATGTCCTCTATGATGGAAATAAGAGATCAGGCGGCATTAAAGCATAACCTTTCATGGCATATATTAGATGGCATTAAAGCGTTCTTGTATACTTGCAAGTCCTGCAATGTTTAAGTTTGAATGCTAATGCTAACTTGCTAATGCTAGCGATCTAATGCTAGTGCTAATATCTGGTCATTTTCATACTGTACTTGTCCTCAATGATGGAAATAAAGATGAGATGGCATTAAAGCATAACCCTTCATGGGCATATTAGATTAGATAGCATTAAACCTTAACCTTCTTGTATTCATGCAAATACAGCAATGTTAAAGTTAGAATGCTAATGCTAACTTGATAATGCTAGCGATCTAATGCTAGTGCTAATATCTGGTCATTTTCATACTGAACATGTCATCTATGATGGAAATAAGAGATCAGATGGCATTAAAAGCATAACCCTTCATGGGCATATTAGATTAGATGGCATTAAACCTTAACCCTTCTTGTATACATGCAAATACAGCAATGTTAAAAGTTAGAATGCTAATGCTAACTTGCTAATGCTAGCGATCTAATGCTAGTGCTAATATCTGCTCATTTTCATACTGAACATGTCCTCTATGATGGAAATAAGAGATCAGATGGCATTAAAGCATTACCCTTCATGGGTATATTGGATCAGATGGCATTAAAGCTTAACCCTTCTTGTATACATGCAAATACAGCAATGTTAAAAGTTAGAATGCTAATGCTAACTTGCTAATGCTAACAATTTAATGCTAGTGCTAATATCTGGTCATTTTCATGCTGAACATGTCCTCTATGATGGAAATAAGAGATCAGACGGCATTAAAAGCAAAACCTTTCATGGGCATATTATATTAGATGGCATTAAAGCAAACACTTCGTGTATACTTGCAAGTCCTGCAATGTTTAAGTTTGAATGCTAAAGCTAACTTGCTAATGCTAACTATCTAATGCTACTGCTAATATCTGGTAAATTTTCATACTGTGATGGCAGTGTCCTCTATGATGGAAATAAGAGATCAGATGTCATTAAAGCAAAACCCTTCATGGGCATATTAGGTTTAGATGGCATTAAAGCTTAACCCTTCTTGTATACATGCAAATACTGCAATGTTAAAGTTTGAATGCTAATGCTAACTTGCTAATGCTAGCGATCTAATGCTACTGCTAATATCTGGTCATTTTCATACTGTACTTGTCATCTATGATGGAAATAAGAGATCAGATTTCATTAAAGCATAACCCTTCATGGGCATATTAGATTAGAAAGCATTAAACTTTAACCCTTTTGTATACATGCAAATACAGCAATGTTAAAGTTAGAATGCTAATGCTAACTTGCTAATGCTAGCGATCTAACGCTAGTGCTAATATCTGCTCATCTTCATACTGTACGTGTCCTCTATGATGGAAATAAGAGATCAGATGACATTAAAGCATAACCCTTAATGGGCATATTAGATTAGATGGCATTAAAAGCTTAACCCTTCTGTATACATGCCACAACTGCAATGTTTAAGTTTGAATGCTAATGCTAACTTGCTAATGCTAACGATCTAATGCTAGTGATAATATCTGGTCATTTTCATACTGTCCTTGTCCTCTATGATGGAAATAAGAGATCAGATGACATTAAAGCAAAACCGTTCATGTGCATATTAGATTAGATGGCATTAAAGCTTACCCCTTCTTGTATACATGCAAATACAGCAATTTTAAAGTTTGAATGCTTATTCTATCTTGCTAATGCTAGCGATCTAATACTAGTGCTAATATCTGGTCATTTTCATACTGTACATGTCCTCAATGATGGAAATAAGAGATCAGATGGCATTAAAGCATAACCCTTCAAGGGCATATTAGATTAGATGGCATTAAGCTTAACCCTTCTTGTATACATGCAAGTACTGCAATGTTTAAGTTTGAATGCTAATACTAACTTGCTAATGCTAGCGATCTAAATCTAGTGCTAATATCTGGTCATTTTCATACTGTACGTGTCCTCAATGATGGAAATAAGAGATCAGATGACATTAAAGCATAACCCTTAATGTGCATATTAGAGTAGATGTCATTAAAGCTTAACCCTACTTGTATTCATGCAAATACAGCAATGTTAAAGTTTGAATGCTAAATCTAACTTGCTAATGCTAGCGATCTAATGCTAGTGCTAATATCTGGTCTTTTTCATACTGTACGTGTCCTCGATGATGGAAATAAGAAATCAGAAGGCGTGAAAGCTTAAGCCTTCTTGTATACATGCAAGTACTGCAATGTTTAAGTTTGAATGCTAATGCTAACTTGCTAATGCTAGCGATCTAATGCTAGTGCTAATATCTGATCATTTTCATTCTTAACATGTTCTCAATGATGGAAATAAGAGATCAGATCGCATTAAAGCATAACCTTTCATGGGCATATTGGATCAGATGGCATTAAAGCTAAACCCTTCTTGTATACAAGCAAATACAGCAATGTTAAAGTTTGAATGATAATACTAATTTGCTAATGCTAGCGTTCTAATGCTAGTGCTTATATCTGGTCATTTTCATGCTGAACATGTCCTCTGTGATGGAAATAAGAGATCAGATCGCAGAAAAGCATTACCCTTCCTGGGCATTTTTGATCAGATGGCATTAAAGCTAAACCCTTCTTGTATACATGCAAATACAGCAATGTTAAAGTTTGAATGCTAATGCTAACTTGCTAATGCTAGCGATCTAATGCGTGTGCTAATATCTGGTCATTTTCATACTGTACGTGTCCTCAATGATGGAAATAAGAGATCAGATGACATTAAAGCATAACCCTTAATGGGCATATTAGATTAGATGGCATTAAAGCTTAACCCTACTTGTATTCATGCAAATACAGCAAAGTTAAAGTTTGAATGCTAATGCTACTTGCTAATGCTAGCGATCTAATGCTAGTGCTAATATCTGGTCATTTTCATACTGTTCATGTCCTCAATGATGGAAATAAGAGATCAGATGGCATTAAAGCATAACCCTTCATGGGCATATTAGATTAGATGGCATTAAAGCTTAACCCTTCTTGTATACATGCAAGTACTGCAATGTTTAAGTTTGAATGATAATGCTAACTTGCTAATGCTAGCGATCTAATTCTAGTGCTAATATCTGGTCATTTTCATACTGTACGTGTCCTCAATGATGGAAATAAGAGATCAGATGACATTAAAGCATAACCCTTAATGGGCATATTAGATTAGATGGCATTAAAGCTTAACCCTACTTGTATTCATGCAAATACAGCAATGTTAAAGTTTGAATCCTAAAGCTAACTTGCTAATGCTAGCGATCTAATGCGAGTGCTAATGTCTGGTCATTTTCATACTGTACGTGTCCTCGATTATGGAAATAAGAGATCAGATGGCGTGAAAGAAAGCTTTGTTTTCTTGTATACATGCAAGTACTTGTTTGAATAATGCTCAATGTTTAAGTTTGAATGCTAATGCTAACTTGCTAATGCTAGCGGTTTAATGCTAGTGCTAATATCTGGTCATTTTCATACTGAACGAACCTCTATGGTGGAAATAAAAGATCAAATGGCATTAAAAGCTAAAGCGTTCTTGTATACATGCAAATACTGAAATGTTTAAGTTTGAATCCTAATGCTAACTTGCTAATGCTACCGATCTAATGCTAGTGCTAAGATCTGGTCATTTTCATGCTGAACATGTCCTCTATGATGGAAATAAGAGATCAGATGGCATTAAAACATTACCCTTCATGGGCATATTGGATCAGATGGCATTAAAGCTTAACCCTTCTTGTATACATGCAAATACAGCAATGTTAAAGTTAGAATGCTAATGCTAACTTGCTAATGCTAGCGATCTAATGCTAGTGCTAATATCTGGTCATTTTCATGCTGAACATGTCCTCTATGATGGAAATAAGAGATCAGACGGCATTAAAGCATAACCTTTCATGGGCATATTACATTAGATGGCATTAAAGCTTAACACGTCGTGTAGACTTGCAAGTCCTGCAATGTTTAAGTTTGAATGCTAAAGCTAACTTGCTAATGCTAACTATCTAATGCTAGTGCTAATATCTGGTAATTTTCATACTGTGCGTGTCCTCTATGATGGAAATAAGAGATCAGATGGCATTAAAGCAAAAACCCTTCATGGGCATATTAGTTTAGATGGCAGTAAAGCTTACCCTTCTTGTATACATGCAAGTACTGCAATGTTAAAGTTTGAATGCTAATGCTAACTTGCTAATGCTAGCGATCTAATGCTACTGCTAATATCTGGTCATTTTCATACTGTACTTGTCCTCAATGATGGAAATAAGAGATGAGATGGCATTAAAGCATAACCCTTCATGGGCATATTAGATTAGATAGCATTAAACCTTAACGCTTCTTGTATGCATGCAAATACAGCAATGTTAAAGTTAGAATGCTAATGCTAACTTGCTAATGCTAGCGATCTAACGCTAGTGCTAATATCTGGACATTTTCATACTGTACTTGTCATCTATGATGGAAATAAGAGATCAGATTTTATTAAAGCATAACCCTTCATGGGCATATTAGATTAGATTGCATTAAACCTTAACCCTTCTTGTATACATGCAAATACAGCAATGTTAAAGTTAGAATGCTAATGCTAACTTGCTAATGCTAGCGATCTAACGCTAGTGCTAATATCTGCTCATCTTCATACTGTACGTGTCCTCTATGATGGAAATAAGAGATCAGATGACATGAAAGCATAACCCTTAATGGGCATATTAGATTAGATGGCATTAAAGCTTAACCCTTCTTGTATACATGCAAGTACTGCAATGTTTAAGTTTGAATGCTAATACTAACTTGCTAATGCTAGCGATCTAAATCTAGTGCTAATATCTGGTCATTTTCATACTGTACGTGTCCTCAATGATGGAAATAAGAGATCAGATGACATTAAAGAATAACCCTTTATGTGCATATTAGAGTAGATGTCATTAAAAGCTTAACCCTACTTGTATTCATGCAAATACAGCAATGTTAAAGTTTGAATGCTAAATCTAACTTCTTTAATGCTAGCGATCTAATTCTAGTGCTAATATCTTGTCTTTTTTCATACTGAACGTGTCCTCGATGATGGAAATAAGAGATCAGAAGGCGGAAAGCTTAAGCCTTCTTGTATATACATGAAGTACTGCAATGTTTAAGTTTGAATGCTAATGCTAACTTGCTAATGCTAGCGATCTAATGCTAGTGCTAATATCTGATCATTTTCATTCTTAACATGTTCTCAATAATAGAAATAAGAGATCAGATCGCATTAAAGCATAACCTTTCATGGGCATATTGGATCAGATGGCATTAAAGCTAAACCCTTCTTGTATACAAGCAAATACAGCAATGTTAAAGTTTGAATGCTAATGCTAATTTGCTAATGCTAGCGATCTAATGCTACTGCTTATATCTGGTCATTTTCATGCTGAACATGTCCTCTGTGATGGAAAGAAGAGATCAGATCGCAGCAAAGCATTACCCTTCCTGGGCATTTTTGATCAGATGGCATTAAAGCTAAACCCTTCTTGTATACATGCAAATACAGCAATGTTAAAGTTTGAATGCTAATGCTAACTTGCTAATGCTAGCGATCTAATTCATGTGCTAATATCTGGTCATTTTCATACTGTACATGTCCTCAATGATGGAAATAAGAGATCAGATGACATTAAAGCATAACCCTTAATGGGCATATTAGATTAGATGGCATTAAAGCTTAACACTACTTGTATTCATGCAAATACAGCAATTTTAAAGTTTGAATGCTAAAGCTAACTTGCTAATGCTAGCGATCTAATGCGAGTGCTAATATCTGGTCTTTTTCTTACTGAACGTGTCCTCTATGATGGAAATAAGAGATCAGATGGCGCATATTGGAAAGCATTAAGCCTTCTTGTATACATGCAAGTAATGCAATGTTTAAGTTTGAATGCTAATGCTAAATTGCTTATGCTAGCGATTTAATGCTAGTGCTAATATTTGGTCATTTTCATGCTGGACATGTCCTCTGTGATGGAAATAAGAGCTCAAATCGCATTAAACCATTAACCTTCATGGGCATATTTGATCAGATGGCATAAAAAAGCTTTTACCTTCTTGTATTCATGCAAATATAGCAATGTTAAAGTTTGAATGCTAATGCTAACTTGCTAATGCTAGCGATCTAATGCTAGTGCTAATATCTGGTCATTTTCATGCTGAACATGTCCTCTATGATGGAAATAAGAGATCAGAACGCATTAAAGCATTACCCTTCATGGGCATATTGGATCAGATGGCATTAAAGCTTAACCCTTCTTGTATACATGCAAATACAGCAATGTTAAAGTTAGAATGCGAATGCTAACTTGCTATAGCTCGCGATCTAATGCTTGTGCTAATATCTGGTCATTTTCATGCATAACATGTCCTCTATGATGGAAATAAGAGATCAGACGGCATTAAAGCATAACCCTTCATGGGCATATATTAGATGGCATTAAAGCTTAACACGCCTTGTATACTTGCAAGTCCTGCAATGTTTAAGTTTGAATGCTAATGCTAACTTGCTAATGCTAGCGATCTAATGCTAGTGCTAATATCTGGTCATTTTCATACTGTACTTGTCCTCAATGATGGAAATAAGAGATGAGATGGCAATAAAGCTAACCCTTCATGGGCATATTAGATTAGATAGCATTAAACCTTAACCCTTCTTGTATTCATGCAAATACAGCAATGTTAAAGTTAGAATGCTAATGCTAACTTGATAATGCTAGCGATCTAACGCTAGTGCTAATATCTGGTCATTTCATACATACTGTCATCTATGATGGAAATAAGAGATCAGATTTCATTAAAGCATAACCCTTCATGGGAATTAAGAGATAGCATTTAAACATTAACCCTTCTTGTATACATGCAAAACCAATGTTCAGTTAGGGCTATATTAACTTGCTAATGCTAGATAATGCATTAAATCTGCTCATCTTCATACTGTACATGTCCTCTATGATGGAAATACAGATGGCATTAAAGCATTACCCTTCATGGGTATATTGGATCAGATGGCATTAAAGCTTAACCCTTCTTGTATACATGCAAATACAGCAATGTTAAAGTTAGAATGCTAATGCTAACTTGCTAATCAATTTAATGCTAGTGCTAATATCTGGTCATTTTCATGCTGAACATGTCCTCTATGATGGAAAATAAGCATTAAAGATAACCAGATGGCATTAAATGGCATTAAAGCTTAACACTTAAAGCGGGTATACTCATTGCAAGGCAATTTTAAGTTTTTAGATGGCTAACTATCTAATTAAAGTGCTAATATCTGGTAATTTCATACCATGTCCTCTATGATGGAAATAAGAGACAGATGTCATTAAAGCAAAACCCTTCATGGGCATTTTAGTTTGATTAAAACCCCTTTTGAATGCAAGTAATGCAATGTTAAAACTTGCTAATGCTAGCGATCTAATGCTACTGCTAATATCTGGTCATTTTCATACTGTACTTGTCATCTATGATGGAAATAAGAGATCAGATTTCATTAAAGCATAACCCTTCATGGGCATATTAGATTAGAAAGCATTAAACCTTAACCCTTCTTGTATACATGCAAATACAGCAATGTTAAAGTTAGAATGCTAATGCTAACTTGCTAATGCTAGCGATCTAACGCTAGTGCTAATATCTGCTCATCTTCATACTGTACGTGTCCTCTATGATGGAAATAAGAGATCAGATGACATTAAAAGCATAACCCTTAATGGGCATATTAGATTAGATGGAATTAAAGCTTAACCCTTCTTGTATACATGCAACAACTGCAATGTTTAAGTTTGAATGCTAATGCTAACTTGCTAATGCTAACGATCTAATGCTAGTGATAATATCTGGTCATTTTCATACTGTCCTTGTCCTCTATGATGGAAATAAGAGATCAGATGACATTAAAGCAAAACCCTTCATGTGCATATTAGATTAGATGGCATTAAAGCTTACCCCTTCTTGTATACATGCAAATACAGCAATTTTAAAGTTTGAATGCTTATTCTATCTTGCTAATGCTAGCGATCTAATACTAGTGCTAATATCTGGTCATTTTCATACTGTACATGTCCTCAATGATGGAAATAAGAGATCAGATGGCATTAAAGCATAACCCTTCAAGGGCATATTAGATTAGATGGCATTAATGCTTAACCCTTCTTGTATACATGCAAGTACTGCAATGTTTAAGTTTGAATGCTAATACTAACTTGCTAATGCTAGCGATCTAAATCTAGTGCTAATATCTGGTCATTTTCATACTGTACGTGTCCTCAATGATGGAAATAAGAGATCAGATGACATTAAAGCATAACCCTTAATGTGCATATTAGAGTAGATGTCATTAAAGCTTAACCCTACTTGTATTCATGCAAATACAGCAATGTTAAAGTTTGAATGCTAAATCTAACTGCTAATGCTAGCGATCTAATGCTAGTGCTAATATCTGGTCTTTTTTCATACTGTACGTGTCCTCGATGATGGAAATAAAGAGATCAGAAGGCGGAAAGCTTAAGCCTTCTTGTATACATGCAAGTACTGCAATGTTTAAGTTTGAATGCTAATGCTAACTTGCTAATGCTAGCGATCTAATGCTAGTGCTAATATATGATCATTTTCATTCTTAACATGTTCTCAATGATGGAAATAAGAGATCATATCGCAATAAAGCATAACCTTTCATGGGCATATTGGATCAGATGGCATTAAAGCTAAACCCTTCTTGTATACAAGCAAATACAGCAATGTTAAAGTTTGAATGATAATGCTAATTTGCTAATGCTAGCGTTCTAATGCTAGTGCTTATATCTGGTCATTTTCATGCTGAACATGTCCTCTGTGATGGAAATAAGAGATCAGATCGCAGAAAAGCATTACCCTTCCTGGGCATTTTTGATCAGATGGCATTAAAGCTTAACCCTTCTTGTATACATGCAAGTACAGCAATGTTAAAGTTTGAATGCTAATGCTAACTTGCTAATGCTAGCGATCTAATTAAGGTGTGCTAATATCTGGTCATTTTCATACTGTACGGTCCTCAATGATGGAAATAAGAGATCAGATGACATTAAAGCATAACCCTTAATGGGCATATTAGATTAGATGGCATTAAAGCTTAACCCTACTTGTATTCATGCAAATACAGCAAAGTTAAAGTTTGAATGCCAATGCTACTTGCTAATGCTAGCGATCTAATGCTAGTGCTAATATCTGGTCATTTTCATACTGTTCATGTCCTCAATGATGGAAATAAGAGATCAGATGGCATTAAAGCATAACCCTTCAAGGGCATATTAGATTAGATGGCATTAAAGCTTAACCCTTCTTGTATACATGCAAGTACTGCAATGTTTAAGTTTGAATGATAATGCTAACTTGCTAATGCTAGCGATCTAATTCTAGTGCTAATATCTGGTCATTTTCATACTGTACGTGTCCTCAATGATGGAAATAAGAGATCAGATGACATTAAAGCATAACCCTTAATGGGCATATTAGATTAGATGGCATTAAAGCTTAACCCTACTTGTATTCATGCAAATACAGCAATGTTAAAGGTTGAATCCTAAAGCTAACTTGCTAATGCTAGCGATCTAATGCGAAGTGCTAATGTCTGGTCATTTTCATACTGTACGTGTCCTCGATTATGGAAATAAGAGATCAGATGGGTGGAAAGCTTAAGCCTTCTTGTATACATGCAAGTACTGCAATGTTTAAGTTTGAATGCTAATGCTAACTTGCTAATGCTAGCGGTTTAATGCTAGTGCTAATATCTGGTCATTTTCATACTGTACGTAACCTCTATGGTGGAAATAAAAGATCAAATGCCGTTAAAGCTAAAGCCTTCTTGTATACATGCAAGTACTGAAATGTTTAAGTTTGAATCCTAATGCTAACTTGCTAATGCTACCGATCTAATGCTAGTGCTAAGATCTGGTCATTTTCATGCTGAACATGTCCTCTATGATGGAAAGAAAAGATAAGATGGCATTAAAGCATAACCTTTCATGGGCATATTGGATCGGATGGCATTAAAGCTGAACACTTCTTGTATACATGCAAATACGGCAATGTTAAAGTTTGAATGCTAATGCTAACTTGCTAATGCTACTGATCTAATGCTAGTGCTAATATCTGGTCATTTTCATGCTGAACATGTCCTCTATGATGGAAATAAGAGATCAGATGGCATTAAAGCATTACCCTTCATGGGCATATTGGATCAGATGGCATTAAAGCTTAACCTTCTTGTTTGTATACATGCAAATACAGCAATGTTAAAGTTAGAATGCTAATGCTAACTTGCTAATGCTAGCGATCTAATGCTAGTGCTAATATCTGGTCATTTTCATGCTGAACATGTCCTCTATGATGGAAATAAGAGATCAGACGGCATTAAAGCATAACCTTTCATGGGCATATTATATTAGATGGCATTAAAGCTTAACACGTCGTGTAGACTTGCAAGTCCTGCAATGTTTAAGTTTGAATGCTAAAGCTAACTTGCTAATGCTAACTATCTAATGCTAGTGCTAATATCTGGTAATTTTCATACTGTGCGTGTCCTCTATGATGGAAATAAGAGATCAGATGGCATTAAAGCAAAACCCTTCATGGGCATATTAGTTTAGATGGCAGTAAAGCTTACCCCTTCTTGTATACATGCAAGTACTGCAATGTTAAAGTTTGAATGCTAATGCTAACTTGCTAATGCTAGCGATCTAATGCTACTGCTAATATCTGGTCATTTTCATACTGTACTTGTCCTCAATGATGGAAATAAGAGATGAGATGGCATTAAAGCATAACCCTTCATGGGCATATTAGATTAGATAGCATTAAACCTTAACGCTTCTTGTATGCATGCAAATACAGCAATGTTAAAGTTAGAATGCTAATGCTAACTTGCTAATGCTAGCGATCTAACGCTAGTGCTAATATCTGGTCATTTTCATACTGTACTTGTCATCTATGATGGAAATAAGAGATCAGATTTCATTAAAGCATAACCCTTCATGGGCATATTAGATTAGATAGCATTAAACCTTAACCCTTCTTGTATACATGCAAATACAGCAATGTTAAAGTTAGAATGCTAATGCTAACTTGCTAATGCTAGCGATCTAACGCTAGTGCTAATATCTGCTCATCTTCATACTGTACGTGTCCTCTATGATGGAAATAAGAGATCAGATGACATGAAATCATACCCCTTAATGGGCATATTAGATTAGATGGCATTAAAGCTTAACCCTTCTTGTATACATGCAAGTACTGCAATGTTTAAGTTTGAATGCTAATACTAACTTGCTAATGCTAGCGATCTAAATCTAGTGCTAATATCTGGTCATTTTCATACTGTACGTGACCTCAATGATGGAAAGAAGAGATCAGATGACATTAAAGAATAACCCTTTATGTGCATATTAGAGTAGATGTCATTAAAGCTTAACCCTACTTGTATTCATGCAAATACAGCAATGTTAAAGTTTGAATGCTAAATCTAACTTGCTAATGCTAGCGATCTAATGCTAGTGCTAATATCTTGTCTTTTTCATACTGAACGTGTCCTCGATGATGGAAATAAGAGATCAGAAGGTGTGAAAGCTTAAGCCTTTTTGTACATGCAAGTACAGCAATGTTAAAGTTTGAATGCTAATGCTAACTTGCTAATGCTAGCGATCTAATGCTAGTGCTAATATCTGATCATTTTCATTCTTAACATGTTCTCAATAATAGAAATAAGAGATCAGATCGCATTAAAGCATAACCTTTCATGGGCATATTGGATCAGATGGCATTAAAGCTAAACCCTTCTTGTATACAAGCAAATACAGCAATGTTAAAAGTTTGAATGCTAATGCTAATTTGCTAATGCTAGCGATCTAATGCTACTGCTTATATCTGGTCATTTTCATGCTGAACATGTCCTCTGTGATGGAAAGAAGAGATCAGATCGCAGAAAAGCATTACCCTTCCTGGGCATTTTTGATCAGATGGCATTAAAGCTAAACCCTTCTTGTATACATGCAAATACAGCAATGTTAAAGTTTGAATGCTAATGCTAACTTGCTAATGCTAGCGATCTAATGCGAAGTGCTAATATCTGGTCTTTTTTCTTACTGTACCTGTCCTAGATGATGGAAATAAGAGATCAGATGGCGTGAAAGCTTAAGCCTTCTTGTATACATGCAAGTAATGCAATGTTTAAGTTTGAATGCTAATGCTAAATTGCTTATGCTAGCGATTTAATGCTAGTGCTAATATTTGGTCATTTTCATGCTGGACATGTCCTCCAGATGGAAATAAGAGCTCAGATCGCATTAAACCATTAACTTTCATGGGCATATTTGATCAGATGGCATAAAAGCTTTACCCTTCTTGTATTCATGCAAATATAGCAATGTTAAAGTTTGAATGCTAATGCTAACTTGCTAATGCTAGCGATCTAATGCTAGTGCTAATATCTGGTCATTTTCATGCTGAACATGTCCTCTATGATGGAAATAAGAGATCAGAACGATTAAAGCATTACCCTTCATGGGCATATTGGATCAGATGGCATTAAAGTTTAACCCTTCTTGTATACATGCAAATACAGCAATGTTAAAGTTAGAATGCTAATGCTAACTTGCTATAGCTCGCGATCTAATGCTTGTGCTAATATCTGGTCATTTTCATGCATAAACATGTCCTCTATGATGGAAATAAGAGATCAGATGGCATTAAAGCATAACCTTTCATGGGCATATATTAGATGGCATTAAAGCTTAACACGTCTTGTATACTTGCAAGTCCTGCAATGTTTAAGTTTGAATGCTAATGCTAACTTGCTAATGCTAGCGATCTAATGCTAGTGCTAATATCTGGTCATTTTCATACTGTACTTGTCCTCAATGATGGAAATAAGAGATGAGATGGCAATAAAGCTAACCCTTCATGGGCATATTAGATTAGATAGCATTAAACCTTAACCCTTCTTGTATTCATGCAAATACAGCAATGTTAAAGTTAGAATGCTAATGCTAAATTGATAATGCTAGCGATCTAACGCTAGTGCTAATATCTGGTCATTTTCATACTGTACGTGTCATCTATGATGGAAATAAGAGATCAGATTTCATTAAAGCATAACCCTTCATGGGCATATTAGATTAGATAGCATTAAACCTTAACCCTTCTTGTATACATGCAAATACAGCAATGTTAAAGTTAGAATGCTAATGCTAACTTGCTAATGCTAGCGATCTAATGCTAGTGCTAATATCTGCTCATCTTCATACCGTACATGTCCTCTATGATGGAAATAAGAGATCAGATGGCATTAAAGCATTACCCTTCATGGGTATATTGGATCAGATGGCATTAAAGCTTAACCCTTCTTGTATACATGCAAATACAGCAATGTTAAAGTTAGAATGCTAATGCTAACTTGCTAATGCTAGCAATTTAATGCTAGTGCTAATATCTGGTCATTTTCATGCTGAACATGTCCTCTATGATGGAAATAAGAGATCAGACGGCATTAAAGCATAACCTTTCATGGGCATATTATATTAGATGGCATTAAAGCTTAACACGTCGTGTATACTTGCAAGTCCTGCAATGTTTAAGTTTGAATGCTAAAGCTAACTTGCTAATGCTAGCTATCTAATGCTAGTGCTAATATCTGGTCATTTTCATGCTGAACATGTCCTCTATGATGGAAATAAGAGATCAGATGGCATTAAAGCATAACCTTTCATGGACATATTGGATCAGATGGCATTAAAGTTTTCATCCTTCTTGTATACATGCAAATACAGCAATGTTAAAGTTTGAATGCTAATGCTAATTTGCTAATGCTAACGATCTAATGCTAGTGCTTATATCTGGTCATTTTCATGCTGAACATGCCCTCTGTGATGGAAATAAGAGATCAGATCGCATTAAAGCATTACTCTTCATGCGCATATTTGATCAGATGGCATTAAAGCTTAACCATTCTTGTATACATGCAAATACAGCAATGTTAAACTTTGAATGCTAATGCTCACTTGCTAATGCTAGCGATCTAATGCTAGTGCTAATATCTGATCATTTTCATACTGTACATGTCCTCAATGATGGAAATAAGAGATCAGATGGCATTAAAGCATAACCCTTCAAGGGCATATTAGATTAGATGGCATTAAAGCTTAACCCTTCTTGTATACATGCAAGTACTGCAATGTTTAAGTTTGAATGCTAATGCTAACTTGCTAATGCTACCGATCTAATTCTAGTGCTAATATCTGGTCATTTTCATACTGTACGTGTCCTCAATGATGGAAATAAGAGATCAGATGACATTAAAGCATAACCCTTAATGGGCATATTAGATGACATGGCATTAAAGCTTAACCCTACTTGTATTCATGCAAATACAGCAATGTTAAAGTTTGAATGCTAAAGCTAACTTGCTAATGCTAGCGATCTAATGCTAGTGGTAATATCTGGTCATTTTCATACTGTACGTGTCCTCGATGATGGAAATAAGAGATCAGATGGCGTGAAAGCTTAAGCCTTCTTGTATACATGCAAGTACTGCAATGTTTAAGTTTGAATGCTAATGCTAACTTGAAAATGCTAGCGATTTAATGCTAGTGCTAATATCTAGTCATTTTCATACTGTACGTGTCGTCTATGATGGAAATAAGAGATCAAATGCCGTTAAAGCTAAAGCCTTCTTGTATACATGCAAGTACTGCAATGTTTAAGTTTGAATGCTAATGCTAACTTGCTAATGCTTGCGATCAAATGCTAGTGCTAATATCTGGTCATTATCATGCTGAACATGTCCTCTATGATGGAAATAAGAGATAAGATGGCATTTAAGCATAACCTTTAATGGGCATATTGGATCAGTTGGCATTAAAGCTTAATCCTTCTTGTATACATGCAAATACAGCAATTTTAAAGTTTGAATGCTAATGCTAACTTGCTAATGCTAGCGATCTAATGCTAGTGCTAATATCTGGTCATTTTCATGCTGAACATGTCCTCTATGATGCAAATAAGAGATCAGATCGCATTAAAGCATAACCCTTAATGGGCATATTAGATTAGATTGCATTAAAGCTTAACCCTACTTGTATTCATGCAAATACAGCAATGTTAAAGTTTGAATGCTAAAGCTAACTTGCTAATGCTAGCGATCTAATGCTAGTGCTAATATCTGGTAGTTTTCATACTGTACGTGTCCTCGATGATGGAAATAAGAGATCAGATGGCGTGAAAGCTTAAGCCTTCTTGTATCCATGCAAGTACTGCAATGTTTAAGTTTGAATGCTAATACTAAATTGCTAATGCTAGCGATCTAATTCTAGTGCTAATATCTGGTCATTTTCATACTATACGTGTCCTCAATGATGGAAATAAGAGATCAGATGACATTAAAGCATAACCCTTAATGGGCATATTAGATTAGATGGCATTAAAGCTTAACCCTACTTGTATACATGCAAGTACTGCAATGTTTCAGTTTGAATGCTAAAGCTAACTTGCTAATGCTAGCGAACTAATTCTAGTGCTAATATCTGGTGATTTTCATACTGTAGGTGTCCTCGATCATGGAAATAAGAGATCAGATGGCGTGAAAGCTTAAGCCTTCTTGTATACATGCAAGTACTGCAATGTTTAAGTTTAAATGCTAATGCTAACTTGCTAATGCTAGCGATTTAATGCTAGTGCTAATATCTAGTCATTTTCATACTGTACGTGTCCTCTATGATGGAAATAAGAGATCAGATGACATAAAAGCATAACCCTTAATGGGCAAATTAGATTAGATGGCATTAAATCTTAACCCTACTTGTATTCATGCAAATACAGCAATGTTAAAGTTTGAATGCTAAAGCTAACTTGCTAATGCTAGCGATCTAATGCTCGTGCTAATATCCGGTCATTTTCATACTGTACGTGTCCTCGATGATGGAAATAAGAGATCAGATGGCGTGAAAGCTTAAGCCTTCTTGTATACATGCAAGTACTGCAATGTTTAAGTTTGAATGCTAATGCTAACTTGCTAATGCTAGCGATGTAATGCTAGTGCTAATATCTAGTCATTTTCATACTGTACGTGTCCTCTATGATGGAAATAAGAGATCAAATGCCTTTAAAGCTATAGCCTTCTTGCATACATGCAAGTACTGCAATGTTAAAGTTTGAATGCTAATGCTAACTTGCTAATGCTAGCGATTAAATGCTAGTGCTAATATCTGGTCATTTTCATGCTGAACATGTCCTCTATGATGGAAATAAGAGATAAGATGGGATTAAAGCATAACCTTTCATGGGCATATTGGATCAGATGGCATTAAAGCTTAATCCTTCTTGTATACATGCAAATACAGCAATGTTAAAGTTTGAATGCCAATGCTAACTTGCTAATGCTAGCGAACTAATGCTAGTGCTAATATCTGGTCATTTTCATGCTGAATATGTCCTCTATGATGGAAATAAGAGATCAGATCGCATTAAAGCATTACCCTTCATGGGCATATTGCATCAGATGGCATTAAAGCTTAACCCTTCTTGTATACATGCAAATACAGCAATGTTAAAGTTTGAATGCTAATGCTAACTTGCTAATGCTAGCGATCTAATACTAGTGCTAATATCTGGTCATTTTCATGCTGAACATGTCCTCTATGATGGAAATAAGAGATCAGATGGCATTAAAGCATAACCTTTCATGGGCATATTATATTAGATGGCATTAAAGCTTAACCCTTCTTGTATACATGCAAATCCAGCAATGTTAAAGTTTCAATTCTTATGCTAACTTGCTAATGCTAGCGATCTAATGCTAGTGCTAATATCTGGTCATTTTCATACTGTACGTGTCCTCTATGATGGAAATAAGAGATCAGATGGCATTAAAGCTTAAGCCTTCTTGTATACATGCAAGTACTGCAATGTTTAAGTTTGAATGCTAATTCTAACTTGCTAATGCTAGTGATCTAATGCTAGTGCTAATATCTGGTCATTTTCATGCTGAACATGTCCTCTATGATGGAAATAATAAATCAGATGGCATTCAAGCGTAACCTTTCACGGGCATATTGGATCAGATGGCATTAAAGCTTAACCCTACTTGTATTCATGCAAATACAGCAATGTTAATGTTTGAATGCTAAAGCTATCTTGCTAATGCTAGCGATCTAATGCTAGTGGTAATATCTGGTCATTTTCATACTGTACGTGTCCTCGATGATGGAAATAAGAGATCAAATGGCGTGAAAGCTTAAGCCTTCTTGTATACATGCAATTACAGCAATGTTAAAGTTTGAATGCTAATGCTAACTTGCTAATGCTAGCGATCTAATGCTAACTTGCTAATATCTGGTCATTTTCATGCTGAACATGTCCTCTATGATGGAAATAAGAGATCAGATCGCATTAAAGCATTACCCTTCATGGGCATATTGGATCAGATGGCATTAAAGCTTAACCCTTCTTGTATACATGCAAATACAACAATGTTAAAGTTTGAATGCTAATGCTAACTTGCTAATGCTAGCGATCTAATACTAGTGCTCATATCTGGTCATTTTCATGCTGAACATGTCCTCTATGATGTAAATAAGAGATCAGATGGCATTAAAGCATAACCTTTCATGGGCATATTATATAAGATGGCATTAAAGCTTAACCCTTCTTGTATACATGCAAATACAGCAATGTTAAAGTTTCAATGCTTTTGCTAACTTGCTAATGCTAGCGTTCTAATGATAGTGCTAATATCTGATCATTTTCATACTGTAACGTCCTCTATAATGGAAATCAGAAATCAGATGGCATTAAGGCATAACTCTTCATGGGCATATTAGATTAGATGGCATAAAAGCTTAACGCTACTTGTATAATTGCATATACAGCAATGTTAAAGTTTGAATGCTAATTTAACTTGCTAATGCTAGCGATCTAATGCTAGTGCTAATATCTGGTCATTTTCATACTGTACGGTCCTCTATGATGGAAATAAGAGATCAGATGGCATTAAAGTTTAAGCCTTCTTGTATACATGCAAGTACTGCAATGTTTAAGTTGGAATGCTAATGCTAACTTGTTCATGCTAGCGATCTAATGCTAGTGCTAATATCTGGTCATTTTCATGCTGAACATGTCCTCTATGATGGAAATAAGAGATCAGATGGCATTAAAGCATAACCTTTCATGGAAATATTGGATCAGATGGCATTAAAGCTTAACCCTTCTTGTAAACATTCAAATACAGCAATGTTAAAGTTTGAATGCTAATGCTAATTTGCTAATGCTAGCGATCTAATGCTAGTGCTTATATCTGGTCATTTTCATGCTGAACATGCCCTCTGTGATGGAAATAAGAGATCAGAACGCATTCAAGCATTACCCTTCATGGGCATATTTGATCAGATGGCATTAAAGCTTAACCATTCTTGTATTCATGCAAATACAGCAATGTTAAAGTTTGAATGCTAATGCTAACTTGCTAATGCTAGCGATCTAATGCGAGTGCTAATATCTGGTAATTTTCATACTGTACATGTCCTCAATGATGGAAATAAGAGATCAGATGGCATTACAGCATAACCGTTCAAGGGCATATTAGATTAGATGGCATTAAAGCTTAGCCCTTCTTGTATACATGCAAGTACTGCAATGTTTAAGTTTGAATGCTAATGCTAACTTGCTAATGCTACCGATCTAATTCTAGTGCTTATATCTGGTCATTTTCATACTGTACGTGTCCTCAATGATGGAAATAAGAGATCAGATGACATTAAAGCATAAACCTTAATGCGCATATTAGATGACATGGCATTAAAGCTTAACCCTACTTGTATTCATGCAAATACAGCAATGTTAAAGTTTGAATGCTAATGCTAACTTGCTAATGCTAGCGAACTAATGCTAGTGCTAATATCTGGTCATTTTCATGCTGAATATGTCCTCTTTGATGGAAATAAGAGATCAGATCGCATTAAAGCATTACCCTTCATGGGCATATTGCATCAGATGGCATTAAAGCTTAATCCTTCTTGTATACATGCAATTACAGCAATGTTAAAGTTTGAATGCTAATGCTAACTTGCTAATGCTAGCGATCTAATGCTAGTGCTAATATCTGGTCATTTTCATGCTGAACATGTCCTTTTTGATGGAAATAAGAGATCAGATGGCATTAAAGCATAACCTTTCATGGGCATATTATATAAGATGGCATTAAAGCTTAACGCTTCTTGTGTACATGCAAATACAGCAATGTTAAAGTTTCAATGCTTTTGCTAACTTGCTAATGCTAGCGATCTAATGCTTGTGCTAATATCTGGTCATTTTCATACTGTAAGTGTCCTCTATGATGGAAATAAGAGATCAGATGGCATTAAAGCTTAAGCCTTCTTGTATACATGCAAGTACTGCAATGTTTAAGTTTGAATGCTAATGCTAATTTGCTTATGCTAGCGATCTAATGCTAGTGCTAATATCTGGTCATTTTCATGCTGAACATGTCCTCTATGATGGAAATAATAGATCAGATGGCATTCAAGCGTAACCTTTCATTGGGCATTTTGTATCAGATGGCATTAAAGCTTAACCCTACTTGTATTCATGCAAATACAGCAATGTTAATGTTTGAATGCTAAAGCTAACTTGCTAATGCTAGCGATCTAATGCTAGTGCTAATATCTGGTCATTTTCATACTGTACGTTTCCTCGATGATGGAAATAAGAGATCAGATGGCGTGAAAGCTTAAGCCTTCTTGTATACATGCAAGTACTGCAATGTTTAAGTTTGAATGCTAATGCTAACTTGCTAATGCTAGCGATTTAATGATAGTGCTAATATCTAGTCATTTTCATACTGTAGGTGTCCTCTATGATGGAAATAAGAGATCAGATGACATTAAAGCATAACCCTTAATGGGCATATTAGATGAGATTGCATTAAAGCTTAACCCTACTTGTATTCATGCAAATACAGCAATGTTAAAGTTTGAATGCTAAAGCTAACTTTCTAATGCTAGCGATCTAATGCTAGTGCTAATATCTGGTCATTTTCATACTGTACGTGTCCTCGATGATGGAAATAAGAGATTTGATGGCGTGAAAGCTAAAGCCTTCTTGTTTACATGCAAATACTGCAATGTTTAAGTTTGAATGCTAATGCTAACTTGGTAATGCTAGCGATTTAATGCTAGTGCTAATATCTAGTCATTTTCATACTGTACGTGTCCTCTATGATGGAAATAAGAGATCAAATGCCGTTAAAGCTAAAGCCTTCTTGTATACATGCAAGTACTGCAATGTTTAAGTTTGAATGCTAATGCTAACTTTCTAATGCTAGCGATCTAATGCTAGTGCTAATATCTGGTCATTTTCATGCTGAACATGTCCTCTATGATGGAAATAAGAGATCAGATCGAATTAAAGCATTACCCTTCATGGGCATATTGGATCAGATGGCATTAAAGCTTAACCCTTCTTGTATACATGCAAATACAACAATGTTAAAGTTTGAATGCTAATGCTAACTTGCTAATGCTAGAGATCTCATGCTAGAGCTAATATCTGGTCATTTTCATACTTTACATGTCCTCAATGATGGAAATAAGAGATCAGATGGCATTAAAGCATAACCCTTCAAGGGCATATTAGATTAGATGGCATTAAAGCTTAACCCTTCTTTTATACATGCAAGTACTGCAATGTTTAAGTTTGAATGCTAATACTAACTTGCTAATGCTAGCGATCTAATTCTAGTGCTAATATCTGGTCATTTTAATACTGTACGTGTCCTCAATGATGGAAATAAGAGATCTGATGACATTAAAGCATAACCCTTAATGGGCATATTAGATTAGATGGCATTAAAGCTTAACCCTACTTGTATTCATGCAAATACAGCAATGTTAAAGTTTGAATGCTAAAGCTTACTTGCTAATGCTAGCGATCTAATGCTAGTGCTAATATCTGGTCATTTTCATACTGTAGGTGTCCTCGATGATGGAAATAAGAGATCAGATGGCGTGAAAGCTTAAGCCTTCTTGTATACATGCAAGTACTGCAATGTTTAAGTTTGAATGCTAATGCTAACTTGCTAATGCTAGCGATTTAATGCTAGTGCTAATATCTAGTCATTTTCATACTGTACGTGTCCTCTATGATGGAAATAAGAGATCAGATGACATTAAAGCATAACCCTTAATGGGCAAATTAGATTAGATGGCATTAAAGCTTAACCCTACTTTTATTCATGCAAATACAGCAATGTTAAAGTTTGAATGCTAAAGCTAACCTGCTAATGCTAGCGATCTAATGCTGAGGGCTAATATCTGGTCATTTTCATACTGTACGTGTCCTCGATGATGGAAATAAGAGATCAGATGGCGTGAAAGCTTAAGCCTTCTTGTATACATGCAAGTACTGCAATGTTTAAGTTTGAATGCTAATGCTAACTTGCTAATGGTAGCGATTTAATGCTAGTGCTAATATCTTGTCATTTTCATACTGTACGTGTCCTCTATGATGGAAATAAGAGATCAAATGCCGTTAAAGCTATAGCCTTCTTGTATACATGCAAGTACTGCAATGTTAAAGTTTGAATGCTAATTCTTACTTACTAATGCTAGCGATCTAATGCTAGTGCTAATATCTGGTCATTTTCATGCTGAACATGTCCTCTATGATGGAAATAAGAGATAAGATGGCATTAAAGCATTACCTTTCATGGGCATATTGGATCAGATGTCATTAAAGCTTAATCCTTCTTGTATACATGCAAATACAGCAATGTTAAAGTTTGAATGCTAATGCTAACTTGCTAATGCTAGCGATCTAATGCTAGTGCTAATATCTGGTCATTTTCATACTGTACGTGTCCTAAAGCTTAACCCTTCTTGTATATATGCAAGTACTGCAATGTTTAAGTTTGAATGCTAATGCTAACTTGCTAATGCTAGCGATCTAATGCTAGTGCTAATATCTGGTCATTTTCATGCTGAACATGTCCTCTATGATGGAAATAAGAGATCAGATGGCATTCAAGCGTAACCTTTCATTGGGCATTTTGTATCAGATGGCATTAAAGCATAACCCTACTTGTATTCATGCAAATACAGTAATGTTAAAGTTTGAATGCTAATGTTAACTTGCTAATGCTAGCGATCTAATACTAGTGCTAATATCTGGTCATTTTCATGCTGAACATGTCCTCAATGATGGAAATAAGAGATCAGATGGCATTAAAGCATAACCTTTCATGGGCATATTATATAAGTTGGCATTAAAGGTTAACCCTTCTTGGATTCATGCAAATACAGCAATGTTTAAGTTTCAATGCTTATGCTAACTTGCTAATGCTAGCGATCAAATGCTACTACTAATATCTGATAATTTTCATACTCTACGTGTCCTCTATAATGGAAATCAGGAATCAGATGGCATTAAGGCATAACCCTTCATGGGCATATTAGATTAGATGGCATTAAAGCTTAACGCTACTTGTATAATTGCATATACAGCAATGATAAAGTTTTAATGCTAATTCTAACTTGCTAATGCTAGCGAACTAATGCTAGTGCTAATATCTGGTCATTTTCATACTGTACGTGTCCTCTATGATGGAAATAAGAGATCAGATGGCATTAAAGCTTAAGCCTTCTTGTATACATGCAAGTACTGCAATGTTTAAGTTTGAATGCTAATGCTAACTTGCTCATGCTAGCGATCTAATGCTAGTGCTAATATCTGGTCATTTTCATGCTGAACATGTCCTCTATGATGGGAATAAGAGATCAGATGACATTAAAGCATAACCTTTCATGGACATATTGGATTAGATGGCATTAAAGCTTAACCCTTCTTGTATACATGCAAATACAGCAATGTTAAAGTTTGAATGCTAATGCTAATTTGCTAATGCTAGCGATCTAATGCTAGTGCTTATATCTGGTCATTTTCATGCTGAACATGCCCTCTGTGATGGAAATAAGAGATCAGATCGCAATAAAGCATTACCCTTCATGGGCATATTTAATCAGATGGCATTAAAGCTTAACCATTCTTGTATACATGCAAATACAGCAATGTTAAAGTTTGAATGCTAATGCTAACTTGCTAATGCTAGCGATCTAATGCTAGTGCTAATATCTGGTCATTTTCATACTGTACATGTCGTCAATGATCGAAATAAGAGATAAGATGGCATTAAAGCATAACCCTTCAAGGGCATATTAGATTAGATGGCATTAAAGCTTAACCCTTCTTGTATACATGCAAGTACTGCAATGTTTAAGTTTGAATGCTAATGCTAACTTGCTAATGCTAGCGATCTGATTCTAGTGCTAATATCTGGTCATTTTCATACTGTACGTGTCCTCAATGATGGAAATAAGAGATCAGATGACATTAAAGCATAACCCTTAATGGACATATTAGATGACATGGCATTAAAGCTTAACCCTACTTGTATTCATGCAAATACAGCAATGTTAAAGTTTGAATGCTAAAGTTAAATTGCTAATTCTAGCGATCTAATGCTAGTGCTAATATCTGGTCATTTTCATACTGTATGTGTCCTCGATGATGGAAATAAGATATCAGATGGCGTGAAAGCTTAAGCCTTCTTGTATACATGCAAGTACTGCAATGTTTCAGTTTGAATGCTAATGCTAACTTGCTAATGCAAGTGATTTAATGCTAGTGCTAATATCTAGTCATTTTCATACTGTACGTGTCCTCTATGATGGAAATAAGAGATCAGATGACATTAAAGCATAACCCTTAATGAGCATATTAGATTAGACTGCATTAAAGCTTAACCCTACTTGTTTTCATGCAAATACAGCAATGTTAAAGTTTGAATGCTTAAGCTAACTTGCTAATGCTAGCGATCTAATGCTAGTGCTAATATCTGGTCATTTTCATACTGTACTTGTCCTCGATGATGGAAATAAGAGACAGATGGCGTGAAAGCTTAAGCCTTCTTGTATACATGCAAGTACTGCAATGTTTAAGTTTGAATGCTAATGCTAACTTGCTAATGCTAGCGATCTAATGCTAGTGCTAATATCTGTTCAATTTCATTCTCTACGTCTCCTCTTTGACGGAAATAAGAGATCAGATGGCATTAAAGCCTAACCCTTTGTGGGCATTTTAGATTAGATGGCATTAAAGCTCAACCCTTCTTGTATACATGCAAGTACTGCAATGTTTAATTTGAATGCTAATGCTAACTTGCTAATGCTAACGATCTAATGCTAGAGCTAATATCTGGTCATTTTCATACTGTACGTGGCCTCTATGATGTAAATAAGAGATCAGATGCTTTTAAAGCATAACCCTTCATGGGCATATTAGATTAGATGGCATTAAAGCTTAACCCTTCTTGTATACATGCAAGTACTGCAATGTTTATGTCTGAATGCTAATACTAACTTGTTAATGCTAGCGATCTAATTCTAGTTCTAATATCTGATCATTTTCATACTGTAAGTGTCCTCAATGATGGAAATAAGAGATCACATGACATTAAAGCATAACCCTTAATGTGCATATTAGATTAGATGGCATTAAAGCTTAACCCTACTTGTATTCATGCAAATACAGCAATGTTAAAGTTTGAATGCTAAATCTCACTTGCTAATGCTAGCGATCTAATGCTAGTGCTAATATCTGGTCTTTTTCATACTGTACGTGTCCTCGATGATGGAAATAAGAGATCAGATGGCGTGAAAGCTTAAGCCTTCTTGTATACATGCAAGAACTGCAATGTGTAAGTTTGAATGCTAATGCTAACTTGCCAATGCTAGCGGTCTAATGCTAGTGCTAATATCTGGTCATTTTCATACTGTACGTGTCCTCTATGATGGACATAAGAGATCAAATGCCGTTAAAGCTTAAGCCTTCTTGTATACATGCAAGTACTGCAATGTTTAAGTTTGAATGCTAATGCTAACTTGCTAATGCTAACGATCTAATGCTAGTGCTAATATCTGGTCATTTTCATTCTGAACATGTCCTCTATGATGGAAATAAGAGATCAGATGGCATTAAAGCATAACCTTTCATGGGCATATTAGATTAGATGGCATTAAAGCTTAACCCTTCTTGTATACATGCAAGTACTGCAATGTTTAAGTGTGAATGGTAATACTAACTTGTTAATGCTAGCGATCTTATTCTAGTTCTAATATCTGGTCATTTTCATACTATACGTGGGCTCAATGATGGAAATAAGAGATCAGATGACATTAAAGCCAATCCCTGAAAGGGCATATTAGATTAGATGGCATTAAAGCTTAACCCTTCCTGTTTACATGAAAGTACTGCAATGTTTAAGTTTGAATGCTAATGCTAACTTGCTAATGATAGCGATCTAATTCTTGTGCTAATATTTGGTCATTTTCATACTGTACGTGTCCTCAATAAAGGAAATAAGAGTTCAGATGACATTAAAGCATAACACTTAATGTGCATATTATATTAAATGGCATTAAAGCTTAACCCTACTTGTATTCATGCAAATACAGCAATGTTAAAGTTTGAATGCTAATTCTATCTTGCTAATGCTAGCGATCTAATGCTAGTGCTAATATCTGGTCATTTTCATACTGTACGTGTCCTCTGTGATGGAAATAAGTAATCAGATGACATTAAAGCATAACCCTTAATGTGCATATTAGATTAAATGGCATTAAAGCTTAACCCTACTTGTATTCATGCAAATACATCAATGTTAAAGTTTGAATGCTAAATCTAACTTGCTAATGCTAGCGATCTAATGCTATTGCTAATATCTTGTCATTTTCATCCTGTACGTGTCCACTATGATGGAAATAAGAGATCAGATGGCATTAAAGCATGACTTTTAATCGGCATATTAGATTAGATGGCATTAAAGCATAACCCTTCGTGGGCATTTTAGATTATATGGCACAAAAGCTCAACCCTTCTTGTATTCATGCAAGTCCTGCAATGTTTAAGTTTGAATGCTAATGCTAACTTGCTAATGCTAACTATGTAATGTTAGTGCTAATATCTGGCCATTTTCATACTGTACGTGTCCTCTATGATGGAAATAAGAGATCAGATGGCATTAAAGCAAAACCCTTCATGGGCATATTAGATTAGATAGCATTAAAGCTTAACCCTTCTTGCATACATGCAAATACAGCAATGTTAAAGTTAGAATGCTAATGCTAACTTGCTAATGCTAGCGATCTAATGCTATTGCTAATATCTGGTCATTTTCATACTGTACGTGTCCTCGATGATGGAAATAAGAGATCAGATGGCATTAAAGCATAACCTTTCGTGGGCATATTATATTAGATGGCATTTAAGCTTAACCCTTCCTTTATATATGCAAATACTGCAATGTTTAAGTTTAAATTCTAATGCTAACTTGCTAATGCTAGCGATCTCACGCTAGTGCTAATATCTGGTCATTTTCATACTGTACGTGTCATCTATGATGGAAATAAGAGATCAGATGGCATTAAAGCATAACCTTTCTTGGGCATATTATATTAAATGGCATTAAAGCTTAACCCTTCTTGTATATATGAAAATACTGCAATGTTAAAGTTTGAATGCTTATGCTAACTTGGTAATGCTAGCGATCTAATGCTAGTGATAATATCTGGTAATTTTCATACTGTACGTGTACTCTATGATGGAAATAAGAGATCAGATGGCATTAAAGCAAAACCCTTCATGGGCATATTAGATTAGATTGCATTAAAGCTTACCACTTCTTGTATACATGCAAGTACTGCAATGTTAAAGTTTGAATGCTAATGCTAACTTGCTAATGCTAGCGATCTAATGCTAGTGCTAATATCTGGTCATTTTCATACTGTTCTTGTCCTCAATGATGGAAATAAGAGATGAGATGGCATTAAAGCATAACCCTTCATGGGCATATTAGATTAGATAGCATTAAACCTTAACCCTTCTTGCATACATGCAAATACAGCAATGTTAAAGTTAGAATGGTAATGCTAATTTGCTAATGCTAGCGATCTAACGCTAGTGCTAATATCTGGTCATTTTCATACTGTACGTGTCATCTATGATAGAAATAAGAGATCAGATTGCATTAAAGCATAACCCTTCATGTGCATATTAGATTAGATAGCATTAAACCTTTACCCTTCTTGTATACATGCAAATACAGCAATGTTAAAGTTAGAATGCTAATGCTAACTTGCTAATGCTAGCGATCTAACGCTAGTGCTAATATCTGCTCATCTTCATACTGTACGTGTCCTCTATGAATGAAATAAGAGATCAGATGACATTAAAGCATAACCCTTAATGGGCATATTAGATTAGATGGCATTAATGCTTAACCCTTCTTGTATACATGCAAGTACTGCAATGTTTAAGTTTGAATGCTAATCCTAACTTGCTAATGCTAACGATCTAATGCTAGTGCTAATATCTGGTCATTTTCATACTGTCCGATGTCCTCTATGATGGAAAATAAGAGATCAGATGACATTAAATGGAAATAAAACCCTTCATGTGCATATTAGATTAGATGGCATTAAAGCTTAACCCTACTTGTAATCATGCAAATACAGCAATGTTAAAGTTTGAATGCTAAATCTTACTTGCTAATGCTAGCGATCTAATGCTAGTGCTAATATCTGGTCTTTTTCATACTGTATGTGTCCTCGATGATGGAAATAAGAGATCAGATGGCGTGAAAGCTTAAGCCTTCTTGTATACATGCAAGTACTGCAATGTTTAAGTTTGAATGCTAATGCTAACTTGCTAATGCTAATGATCTAATGCTAGTGCTAATATCTGGTCATTTTCATGCTAAACATGTTCTCTATGATGGAAATAAGAGATCAGATGGCATTAAAGCATAACCTTTCATGGGCATATTGGATCAGATGGCATTAAAGCTAAACCCATCTTGTATACATGCAAATACAGCAATGTTAAAGTTTGAATGCTAATGCTAATTTGCTAATGCTAGCGATCTAATGCTAGTGCTTATATCTGGTCATTTTCATGCTGAACATGTCCTCTGTGATGGAAATATGAGATCAGATGGCATTAAAGCATTACCCTTCGTGGGCATATTTGATCAGATGGCATTAAAGCTTAACCCTTCTTGTATACATGCAAATACAGCAATGTTAACGTTTGAATGCTAATGCTAACTTGCTAATTCTAGTGATCTAATGCTAGTGTTAATATCTGGTCATTTTCATACTGTACATGTCCTCAATGATGGAAATAAGTGATCAGATGGCATTAAAGCATAACCCTTCAAGGGCATATTAGATCATATGGCATTAAAGCTTAACCCTTCTTTTATACATGCAAGTACTGCAATGTTTAAGTTTGAATGCTAATGCTAACTTGCTAATGCTAGCGATCTAATTTGAGTGCTAATATCTGGTCATTTTCATACTGTACGTGTCCTCAATGATGGAAATGAGAGATCAGATGACATTAACGCATAACCCTTAATGGGCATATTAGATTAGATGGGATTAAAGCTTTACCCTACTTGTATTCATGCAAATACAGCAATGTTAAAGTTTGAATGCTAAAGCTAACTTGATAATGCTAGCGATCTAATGCGAGTGCTAACATCTGGTCATTTTCTTACTGTACATGTCCTCGATGATGGAAATAAGAGATCAGATGGCGTGAAAGCTTAAGCCTTCTTGTATACATGCAAGTACTGCAATGTTTAAGTTTGAATGCTAATGCTAACTTGCTAATGCTAGCGATCTAATGCTAGTGCTAATATCTGGTCATTTTCATGCTGAACATGTCCTCTATGATGGAAATAAGAGATAAGATGGCATTAAAGCATAACCTTTCATGGGCATATTAGATCAGATGGCATTAAAGCTTATTCCTTCTTGAATACATGCAAATACAGCAATGTTAAAGTTTGAATGCTAATGCTAACTTGCTAATGCTAGCGATCTAATGCTAGTGCTAATACCTGGTCATTTTCATGCTGAACATGTGCTCTATGATGGAAATAAGAGATCAGATAGCATTAAAGCATTACCCTTCATGGGCATATTGGATCAGATGGCATTAAAGCTTACCCATTCATGTATACATGCAAATACAGCAATGTTAAAGTTTCAATGCTTATGCTAACTTGCTAATGCTAGCGATCTAATGCTAGTGCTAATATCTGATCATTTTCATACTGTACGTGTCCTCTATAATGGAAAACAGAAATCAGATTGCATTAAGGCATAACCCTTCATGGGCATATTAGATTAGATGGCATTAAAGCTTAATGCTTCTTGTATAATTGCATATACAGCAATGTTAAAGTTAGAATGCTAATTCTAACTTGCTAATGCTAGCGATCTAATGCTAGTGCTAATATCTGGTCATTTTCATACTGAACGTGTCCTCTATGATGGAAATAAGAGATCAGATGTCATTAAAGCTTAAGCCTTCATGTATACATGCAATTACTGCAATGTTTAAGTTTGAATGCTTATGCTAACTTGCTAATGCTAGCGATCTAATGCTATTGCTAATATCTTGTCATTTTCATACTGTACGTGTCCACTATGATGGAAATAAGTGATCAGATGGCATTAAAGCATGACTTTTCATCGGCATATTAGATTCGATGACATTAAAGCTTAACCCTTCTTGTACACATGCAAATACAGCAATTTTAAAGTTTGAATGCTAATGCTAACTTGCTAATGCTAGCGATCTAATGCTAGTGCTAATATCTGGTCAATTTCATACTCTACGTCTCCTCTTTGACGGAAATAAGAGATCAGATGGCATTAAAGCCTAACCTTTCGTGGGCATTTTAGATTTGATGGCATTAAAGCTCAACCCTTCTTGTATACATGCAAGTACTGCAATGTTTAATTTGAATGCTAATGCTAACTTGCTAATGCTAACGATCTAATGCTAGAGCTAATATCTGGTCATTTTCATACTGTACGTGGCCTCTATGATGTAAATAAGAGATCAGATGCTTTTAAAGCATAACCCTTCATGGGCATATTAGATTAGATGGCATTAAAGCTTAACCCTTCTTGTATACATGCAAGTACTGCAATGTTTAAGTCTGAATGCTGATACTAACTTGTTAATGCTAGCGATCTAATTCTAGTTCTAATATCTGATCATTTTCATACTGTAAGTGTCCTCAATGATGGAAATAAGAGATCACATGACATTAAAGCATAACCCTTAATGTGCATATTAGATTAGATGGCATTAAAGCTTAACACTACTTGTATTCATGCAAATACAGCAATGTTAAAGTTTGAATGCTAAATCTCACTTGCTAATGCTAGCGATCTAATGCTAGTGCTAATATCTGGTCTTTTTTTCATACTGTGCGTGTCCTCGATGATGGAAATAAGAGATCAGATGGCGTGAAACTTAAGCCTTCTTGTATACATGCAAGAACTGCAATATTTAAGTTTGTATGAAAGCGGTCTAAAGCTAATATCTGGTCATTTTCTTGTATACATGCAAGAACTGCAATGTTAAAGTTTTCTTGTATGCTAATGTTTAACTAATGCTAATGCTAATGCTAGCGATCTAATGCTAGTGCTAATATCTGGTCATTTTCATACTGTACGTGTCCTCTATGATGGAAATAAGAGATCAAATGGCATTAAAGCTAAAAAACCTTCTTGTATACATGCAAGTACTGCAATGTTTAAGTTTGAATGCTAATGCTAACTTGCTAATGCTAACGATCTAATGCTAGTGCTAATATCTGGTCATTTTCATTCTGAACATGTCCTCTATGATGGAAATAAGAGATCAGATGGCATTAAAGCATAACCTTTCATGGGCATATTGCAAGATTAAATGGCATTTTTAAGTGCTAATATCTGGTCATTTTTATTGTCATCTAAGATATCAGATGGCATTAAAAGCATAACCTTTCATGGGCATATTATATTAAATGTTAAAAACCCTTCTTGTATATTGAAAAATGCAATGTTAAAGTTTGAATGCTTATGCTAACTTGGTAATGCTAGCGATCTAATGCTAGTGCTAATATCTGGTAATTTTCATACTGTACGTGTACTCTATGATGGAAATAAGAGATCAGATGGCATTAAAGCAAAACCCTTCATGGGCATATTAGATTAGATTGCATTAAAGCTTACCACTTCTTGTATACATGCAAGTACTGCAATGTTAAAGTTTGAATGCTAATGCTAACTTGCTAATGCTAGCGATCTAATGCTAGTGCTAATATCTGGTCATTTTCATACTGTTCTTGTCCTCAATGATGGAAATAAGAGATGAGATGACATTAAAGCATAACCCTTCATGGGCATATTAGATTAGATAGCATTAAACCTTAACCCTTCTTGTATACATGCAAATACAGCAATGTTAAAGTTAGAATGCTAATACTAACTTGCTAATGCTAGCGATCTAACGCTAGTGCTAATATCTGGTCATTTTCATACTGTACGTGTCATCTATGATGGAAATAAGAGATCAGATTGCATTAAAGCATAACCCTTCATGTGCATATTAGATTAGATAGCATTAAACCTTAACCCTTCTTGTATACATGCAAATACAGCAATGTTAAAGTTAGAATGCTAATGCTAACTTGCTAATGCTAGCGATCTAACGCTAGTGCTAATATCTGCTCATCTTCATACTGTACGTGTCCTCTATGAATGAAATAAGAGATCAGATGACATTAAAGCATAACCCTTAATGGGCATATTAGATTAGATGGCATTAAAGCTTAACCCTTCTTGTATACATGCAAGTACTGCAATGTTTAAGTTTGAATGCTAATGCTAACTTGCTAATGCTAACGATCTAATGCTAGTGCTAATATCTGGTCATTTTCATACTGTCCGTGTCCTCTATGATGGAAATAAGAGATCAGATGACATTAAAGCAAAACCCTTCATGTGCATATTAGATTAGATGGCATTAAACCTTACCCTTCTTGTATACATGCAAATACAGCAATTTTAAAGTTTGAATGCTTATGCTATCTTGCTAATGCTAGCGATCTAATACTAGTGCCAATATCTGGTCATTTTCATACTGTACGTGTCCTCAATGATGGAAATAAGAGATCAGATGACCTTAAAGCATAACCCATAATGTGCATATTAGATTAGATGGCATTAAAGCTTAACCCTACTTGTAATCATGCAAATACAGCAATGTTAAAGTTTGAATGCTAAATCTTACTTGCTAATGCTAGCGATCTAATGCTAGTGCTAATATCTGGTCTTTTTTATACTGTATGTGTCCTCTATGATGGAAATAAAGAGATCAGATGGCGTGAAATGGCATTAAAAGCCTTCTTGTGTACATGCAAGTACTGCAATTTTTAAGTTTGAATGCTAATGCTAACTTGCTAATGCTAATGATCTAATGCTAGTGCTAATATCTGGTCATTTTCATGCTAAACATGTTCTCTATGATGGAAATAAGAGATCAGATGGCATTAAAGCATAACCTTTCATGGGCATATTGGATCAGATGGCATTAAAGCTAAACCCATCTTGTATACATGCAAATACAGCAATGTTAAAGTTTGAATGCTAATGCTAATTTGCTAATGCTAGCGATCTAATGCTAGTGCTTACTGTGATGGAAATAAGAGATCAGATCGCATTAAAGCATTACCTTTCATGGGCATATTTGATCAGATGGCATTAAAGCTTAACCCTTCTTGTATACATGCAAATACAGCAATGTTAAAGTTTGAATGCTAATGCTAACTTGCTAATGCTAGCGATCTAATGCTAGTGCTAATATCTGGTCATTTTCATACTGTACATGTCCTCAATGATGGAAATAAGAGATCAGATGGCATTAAAGTATAGCCCTTCAAGGGCATATTAGATTATATGGCATTAAAGCTTAACCCTTCTTGTATACATGCAAGTACTGCAATGTTAAAGTTTGAATGCTAATGCTAACTTGCTAATGCTAGCGATCTAATGCTAGTGCTAATATCTGGTCATTTTCATACTGTACATGTCCTCAATGATGGAAATAAGAGATCAGATGACATTAAAATATAACCCTTAATGGGCATATTAGATTAGATGGGATTAAAAGTTTAACCCTTCTTGTATTCATGCAAATACTGCAATGTTAAAGTTTGAATGCTAATGCTAACTTGCTAATGCTAGCGATCTAATGTGAGTGCTAATATCTGGTCATTTTCTTACTGTACATGTCCTCGATGATGGAAATAAGAGATCAGATGGCATGAAAGCTTAAGCCTTCTTGTATACATGCAAGTACTGCAATGTTTAAGTTTGAATGCTAATGCTAACTTGCTAATGCTAGCGATTTAATGCTAGTGCTAATATCTGGTCATTTTCATGCTGAACATGTCCTCTGTGATGGAAATAAGAGATCAGATCGCATTAAACAATTACCCTTCATGGGCATATTTGATCAGATGGCATTAAAGCTTAACCCTTCTTGTATACATGCAAATACAGAAATGTTAAAGTTTGAATGCTAATGCTAACTTGCTAATGCTAGCGATCTAATGCTAGTGCTAATATCTGGTCATTTTCATGCTGAACATGTCCTCTATGATGGAAATCAGAGATCAGATGGCATTAAAGCATAACCTTTCATTGGCATATTATATTAGATGGCATTAAAGCTTAACCCTTCTTGTATACATGCAAATACAGCAAGTTAAAGTTTCAATGCTTATGCTAACTTGCTAATGCTAGCGATCTAATGCTAGTACTAATATCTGGTCATTTTCATACTGTGCGTGTCCTCTATAATGGAAATAAGAAATCAGATGGCATTAAGGCATAACCCTTCATGGGCATATTAGATTATATGGCATTAAAGCTTAACCCTTCTTGTATAATTGCATATACAGCAATGTTTAAAGTTAGAATGCTAATGCTAACTTGCTAATGCTAGCTATCTAATGCTATTGCTAATATCTGGTCATTTTCATACTGTACGTGTCCTCGATGATGGAAATAAGAGATCAGATGGCATTAAAGCATAACCTTTCGTGGGCATATTATATTAAATGGCATTAAAGCTTAACCCTTCTTGTATATATGCAAATACTGCAATGTTTAAGTTTGAATGCTAATGCTAACTTGCTAATGCTAGCGATCTAACGCTAGTGCTAATATCTGGTCATTTTTCATACTGTACGTGTCATCTGTGATGGAAATAAGAGATCAGATGGCATTAAAGCATAACCTTTTCGTGGGCATATTATATTAAATGACATTAAAGCTTAACCCTTCTTGTATATATGCAAATACTGCAATGTTAAAGTTTGAATGCTTATGCTAACTTGGTAATGCTAGCGATCTAATGCTAGTGCTAATATCTGGTAATTTTCATACTGTACGTGTCCTCTATGATGGAAATAAAGAGATCAGTTGGCATTAAAGCAAAACCCTTCATGGGCATATTAGAATAGATGGCATTAAACCTAACCCTTCTTGTATACATGCAAATACAGCAATGTTAAAGTTTGAATGCTAATGCTAACTTGCTAATGCTAGCGATCTAATGAGTGCTAATATCTGGTCATTTTCATACTGTTCTTGTCCTCAATGATGGAAATAAAGAGATGAGATGGCATTAAAGCATAACCCTTAATGGGCATTTTAGATTAGATGGCATTAAAGCTTATCCCTTCTTGTATACATGCAAGTACTGCAATGTTTAAGTTTGAATGTTAATGCTAACTTGCTAATGCTAACGATCTAATGCTATTGCAAATATCTGGTCATTTTCATACTGTCCGTGTCCTCTATGATGGAAATAAGAGATCAGATGACATTAAAGCAAAACCCTTCATGTGCATATTAGATTAGATGGCATTAAAGCTTACCCTTCTTGTATACATGCAAATACAGCAATGTTCAAGTTAGAATGCTAATGCTGACTTGCTAATGCTAGCGATCTAATACTAGTGCAAATATCTCGTCATTTTCATACTGTACGTGTCCTCAATGATGGAAATAAGAGATCAGATGACATTAAAGCATAACCCATAATGTGCATATTAGATTAGATGGCATTAAAGCTTAACCCTTCTTGTAATCATGCAAATACAGCAATGATAAAGTTTAAATGCTAAATCTAACTTGCTAATGCTAGCAATCTAATGCTAGTGCTCATATCTGGTCTTTTTCATACTGTACGTGTCCTCGATGATGGAAATAAGAGATCAGATGGCGTGAAAGCTTAAGCCTTCTTGTATACATGCAAGTACTGCAATGTTTAAGTTTGAATGCTAATGCTAACTTGCTAATGCTAATGATCTAATGCTAGTGCTAATATCTGGTCATTTTCATGCTAAACATGTTCTCTTTGATGGAAATAAGAGATCAGATGGCATTAAAGCATAACCTTTCATGGGCATATTGGATCAGATGGCATTAAAGCTAAACCCATCTTGTATACATGCAAATACAGCAATGTTAAAGTTTGAATGCTAATGCTAATTTGCTAATGCTAGCGATCTAATGCTAGTGCTTATATCTGGTCATTTTCATGCTGAACATGTCCTCTGTGATGGAAATATGAGATCAGATGGCATTAAAGCATTACCCTTCGTGGGCATATTTGATCAGATGGCATTAAAGCTTAACCCTTCTTGTATACATGCAAATACAGCAATGTTAACGTTTGAATGCTAATGCTAACTTGCTAATTCTAGTGATCTAATGCTAGTGCTAATATCTGGTCATTTTCAAACTGTACATGTCCTCAATGATGGAAATAAGAGATCAGATGGCATTAAAGCATAACCCTTCAAGGGCATATTAGATCATATGGCATTAAAGCTTAACCCTTCTTGTATACATGCAAGTACTGCAATGTTTAAGTTTGAATGCTAATGCTAACTTGCTAATGCTAGCGATCTAATTTGAGTGCTAATATCTGGTCATTTTCATACTGTACGTGTCCTCAATGATGGAAATGAGAGATCAGATGACATTAACGCATAACCCTTAATGGGCATATTAGATTAGATGGGATTAAAGCTTTACCCTACTTGTATTCATGCAAATACAGCAATGTTAAAGTTTGAATGCTAATGCTAACTTGCTAATGCTAGCGATCTAATGCTAGTGCTAATACCTGGTCATTTTCATGCTGAACATGTGCTCTATGATGGAAATAAGAGATCAGATAGCATTAAAGCATTACCCTTCATGGGCATATTGGATCAGATGGCATTAAAGCTTACCCATTCATGTTTACATGCAAATACAGCAATGTTAAAGTTTCAATGCTTATGCTAACTTGCTAATGCTAGCGATCTAATGCTAGTGCTAATATCTGATCATTTTCATACTGTACGTGTCCTCTATAATGGAAAACAGAAATCAGATGGCATTAAGGCATAACCCTTCATGGGCATATTAGATTAGATGGCATTAAAGCTTAACGCTTCTTGTATAATTGCATATACAGCAATGTTAAAGTTAGAATGCTAATTCTAACTTGCTAATGCTAGCGATCTAATGCTAGTGCTAATATCTGGTCATTTTCATACTGAACGTGTCCTCTATGATGGAAATAAGAGATCAGATGTCATTAAAGCTTAAGCCTTCATGTATACATGCAAGTACTGCAATGTTTAAGTTTGAATGCTTATGCTAACTTGCTAATGCTAGCGATCTAATGCTATTGCTAATATCTTGTCATTTTCATACTGTACGTGTCCACTATGATGGAAATAAGTGATCAGATGGCATTAAAGCATGACTTTTCATCGGCATATTAGATTCGATGACATTAAAGCTTAACCCTTCTTGTACACATGCAAATACAGCAATTTTAAAGTTTGAATGCTAATGCTAACTTGCTAATGCTAGCGATCTAATGCTAGTGCTAATATCTGGTCAATTTCATACTCTACGTCTCCTCTTTGACGGAAATAAGAGATCAGATGGCATTAAAGCCTAACCTTTCGTGGGCATTTTAGATTTGATGGCATTAAAGCTCAACCCTTCTTGTATACATGCAAGTACTGCAATGTTTAATTTGAATGCTAATGCTAACTTGCTAATGCTAACGATCTAATGCTAGAGCTAATATCTGGTCATTTTCATACTGTACGTGGCCTCTATGATGTAAATAAGAGATCAGATGCTTTTAAAGCATAACCCTTCATGGGCATATTAGATTAGATGGCATTAAAGCTTAACCCTTCTTGTATACATGCAAGTACTGCAATGTTTAAGTCTGAATGCTGATACTAACTTGTTAATGCTAGCGATCTAATTCTAGTTCTAATATCTGATCATTTTCATACTGTAAGTGTCCTCAATGATGGAAATAAGAGATCACATGACATTAAAGCATAACCCTTAATGTGCATATTAGATTAGATGGCATTAAAGCTTAACCCTACTTGTATTCATGCAAATACAGCAATGTTAAAGTTTGAATGCTAAATCTCACTTGCTAATGCTAGCGATCTAATGCTAGTGCTAATATCTGGTCTTTTTCATACTGTACGTGTCCTCGATGATGGAAATAAGAGATCAGATGGCGTGAAAGCTTAAGCCTTCTTGTATACATGCAAGAACTGCAATGTTTAAGTTTGTATGCTAATGCTAACTTGCTAATGCTAGCGGTCTAATGCTAGTGCTAATATCTGGTCATTTTCATACTGTACGTGTCCTCTATGATGGACATAAGAGATCAAATGCCGTTAAAGCTAAAGCCTTCTTGTATACATGCAAGTACTGCAATGTTTAAGTTTGAATGCTAATGCTAACTTGCTAATGCTAACGATCTAATGCTAGTGCTAATATCTGGTCATTTTCATTCTGAACATGTCCTCTATGATGGAAATAAGAGATCAGATGGCATTAAAGCATAACCTTTCATGGGCATATTAGATTAGATGGCATTATAGCTTAACCCTTATTGTATACATGCAAGTCCTGCAATGTTAAAGTTTGAATGCTAATGCTAACTTGCTAATGCTAACTATGTAATGTTAGTGCTAATATCTGGCCATTTTCATACTATACGTGTCCTCTATGATGGAAATAAGAGATCAGATGGCATTAAAGCAAAACCCTTCATGGGCATATTAGATTAGATAGCATTAAAGCTTAACCCTTCTTATATACATGCAAATACAGCAATGTTAAAGTTAGAATGCTAATGCTAACTTGCTAATGCTAGCGATCTAATGCTATTGCTAATATCTGGTCATTTTCATACTGTACGTGTCCTCGATGATGGAAATAAGAGATCAGATGGCATTAAAGCATAACCTTTCGTGGGCATATTATATTAAATGGCATTTAAGCTTAACCCTTCTTTTATATATGCAAATACTGCAATGTTTAAGTTTAAATGCTAATGCTAACTTGCTAATGCTAGCGATCTAACGCTAGTGCTAATATCTGGTCATTTTCATACTGTACGTGTCATCTAAGATGGAAATAAGAGATCAGATGGCATTAAAGCATAACCTTTCGTGGGCATATTATATTAAATGGCATTAAAGCTTAACCCTTCTTGTATATATGAAAATACTGCAATGTTAAAGTTTGAATGCTTATGCTAACTTGGTAATGCTAGCGATCTAATGCTAGTGCTAATATCTGGTAATTTTCATACTGTACGTGTACTCTATGATGGAAATAAGAGATCAGATGGCATTAAAGCAAAACCCTTCATGGGCATATTAGATTAGATTGCATTAAAGCTTACCACTTCTTGTATACATGCAAGTACTGCAATGTTAAAGTTTGAATGCTAATGCTAACTTGCTAATGCTAGCGATCTAATGCTAGTGCTAATATCTGGTCATTTTCATACTGTTCTTGTCCTCAATGATGGAAATAAGAGATGAGATGACATTAAAGCATAACCCTTCATGGGCATATTAGATTAGATAGCATTAAACCTTAACCCTTCTTGTATACATGCAAATACAGCAATGTTAAAGTTAGAATGCTAATACTAACTTGCTAATGCTAGCGATCTAACGCTAGTGCTAATATCTGGTCATTTTTCATACTGATGGACGTGTCATCTATGATGGAAATAAGAGATCAGATTGCATTAAAGCATAACCCTTCATGTGCATATTAGATTAGATAGCATTAAACCTTCACCCTTCTTGTATACATACAAATACAGCAATGTTAAAGTTAGAATGCTAATGCTAACTTGCTAATGCTAACGATCTAATGCTAGTGCTAATATCTGGTCATTTTCATACTGTCCGTGTCCTCTATGATGGAAATAAGAGATCAGATGACATTAAAGCAAAACCCTTCATGTGCATATTAGATTAGATGGCATTAAAGCTTACCCCTTCTTGTATACATGCAAATACAGCAATTTTAAAGTTTGAATGCTTATGCTATCTTGCTAATGCTAGCGATCTAATACTAGTGCCAATATCTGGTCATTTTCATACTGTACGTGTCCTCAATGATGGAAATAAGAGATCAGATGACCTTAAAGCATAACCCATAATGTGCATATTAGATTAGATGGCATTAAAGCTTAACCCTACTTGTAATCATGCAAATACAGCAATGTTAAAGTTTGAATGCTAAATCTTACTTGCTAATGCTAGCGATCTAATGCTAGTGCTAATATCTGGTCTTTTTCATACTGTATGTGTCCTCGATGATGGAAATAAGAGATCAGATGGCGTGAAAGCTTAAGCCTTCTTGTGTACATGCAAGTACTGCAATGTTTAAGTTTGAATGCTAATGCTAACTTGCTAATGCTAATGATCTAATGCTAGTGCTAATATCTGGTCATTTTCATGCTAAACATGTTCTCTATGATGGAAATAAGAGATCAGATGGCATTAAAGCATAACCTTTCATGGGCATATTGGATCAGATGGCATTAAAGCTAAACCCATCTTGTATACATGCAAATACAGCAATGTTAAAGTTTGAATGCTAATGCTAATTTGCTAATTCTCGCGATCTAATGCTAGTGCTAATATCTGGTCATTTTCATGCTGAACATGTCCTCTGTGATGGAAATAAGAGATCAGATCGCATTAAAGCATTACCCTTCGTGGGCATATTTGATCAGATGGCATTAAAGCTTAACCCTTCTTGTATACATGCAAATACAGCAATGTTAAAGTTTGAATGCTAATGCTAACTTGCTAATTCTCGCGATCTAATGCTAGTGCTAATATCTGGTCATTTTCATACTGTACATGTCCTCAATGATGGAAATAAGAGATCAGATGGCATTAAAGCATAGCCCTTCAAGGGCATATTAGATTATATGGCATTAAAGCTTAACCCTTCTTGTATACATGCAAGTACTGCAATGTTTAAGTTTGAATGCTAATGCTAACTTGCTAATGCTAGCGATCTAATTCGAGTGCTAATATCTGGTCATTTTCATACTGTACGTGTCCTCAATGATGGAAATAAGAGATCAGATGACATTAAAGCATGACCCTTAATGGGCATATTAGATTAGATGGGATTAAAGCTTTACCCTACTTGTATTCATGCAAATACAGCAATGTTAAAGTTTGAATGCTAAAGCTAACTTGCTAATGCTAGCGATCTAATGCGAGTGCTAATATCTGGTCATTTTCTTACTGTTCATGTCCTCGATGATGGAAATAAGAGATCAGATGGCGTGAAAGCTTAAGCCTTCTTGTATACATGCAAGTACTGCAATGTTTAAGTTTGAATGCTAATGCTAACTTGCTAATGCTAGCGATTTAATGCTAGTGCTAATATCTGGTCATTTTCATGCTGAACATGTCCTCTGTGATGGAAATAAGAGATCAGATCGCATTAAACAATTACCCTTCATGGGCATATTTGATCAGATGGCATTAAAGCTTAACCCTTCTTGTATACATGCAAATACAGAAATGTTAAAGTTTGAATGCTAATGCTAACTTGCTAATGCTAGCGATCTAATGCTAGTGCTAATATCTGGTCATTTTCATGCTGAACATGTCCTCTATGATTGAAATCAGAGATCAGATGGCATTAAAGCATAACCTTTCATTGGCATATTATATTAGATGGCATTAAAGCTTAACCCTTCTTGTATACATGCAAATACAGCAAGTTAAAGTTTCAATGCTTATGCTAACTTGCTAATGCTAGCGATCTAATGCTAGTACTAATATCTGATCATTTTCATACTGTACGTGTCCTCTATAATGGAAATCAGAAATCAGATGGCATTAAGGCATAACCCTTCATGGGCATATTAGATTATATGGCATTAAAGCTTAACGCTTCTTGTATAATTGCATATACAGCAATGTTAAAGTTAGAATGCTAATGCTAACTTGCTAATGCTAGCTATCTAATGCTATTGCTAATATCTGGTCATTTTCATACTGTACGTGTCCTCGATGATGGAAATAAGAGATCAGATGGCATTAAAGCATAACCTTTCGTGGGCATATTATATTAAATGGCATTAAAGCTTAACCCTTCTTGTATATATGCAAATACTGCAATGTTTAAGTTTGAATGCTAATGCTAACTTGCTAATGCTAGCGATCTAACGCTAGTGCTAATATCTGGTCATTTTCATACTGTACGTGTCATCTGTGATGGAAATAAGAGATCAGATGGCATTAAAGCATAACCTTTCGTGGGCATATTATATTAAATGACATTAAAGCTTAACCCTTCTTGTATATATGCAAATACTGCAATGTTAAAGTTTGAATGCTTATGCTAACTTGGTAATGCTAGCGATCTAATGCTAGTGCTAATATCTGGTAATTTTCATACTGTACGTGTCCTCTATGATGGAAATAAGAGATCAGTTGGCATTAAAGCAAAACCCTTCATGGGCATATTAGAATAGATGGCATTAAACCTTAACCCTTCTTGTATACATGCAAATACAGCAATGTTAAAGTTTGAATGCTAATGCTAACTTGCTAATGCTAGCGATCTAATGCTAGTGCTAATATCTGGTCATTTTCATACTGTTCTTGTCCTCAATGATGGAAATAAGAGATGAGATGGCATTAAAGCATAACCCTTAATGGGCATTTTAGATTAGATGGCATTAAAGCTTATCCCTTCTTGTATACATGCAAGTACTGCAATGTTTAAGTTTGAATGTTAATGCTAACTTGCTAATGCTAACGATCTAATGCTATTGCAAATATCTGGTCATTTTCATACTGTCCGTGTCCTCTATGATGGAAATAAGAGATCAGATGACATTAAAGCAAAACCCTTCATGTGCATATTAGATTAGATGGCATTAAAGCTTACCCCTTCTTGTATACATGCAAATACAGCAATGTTCAAGTTAGAATGCTAATGCTGACTTGCTAATGCTAGCGATCTAATACTAGTGCAAATATCTCGTCATTTTCATACTGTACGTGTCCTCAATGATGGAAATAAGAGATCAGATGACATTAAAGCATAACCCATAATGTGCATATTAGATTAGATGGCATTAAAGCTTAACCCTTCTTGTAATCATGCAAATACAGCAATGATAAAGTTTAAATGCTAAATCTAACTTGCTAATGCTAGCAATCTAATGCTAGTGCTCATATCTGGTCTTTTTCATACTGTACGTGTCCTCGATGATGGAAATAAGAGATCAGATGGCGTGAAAGCTTAAGCCTTCTTGTATACATGCAAGTACTGCAATGTTTAAGTTTGAATGCTAATGCTAACTTGCTAATGCTAGCGATCTAATGCTAGTGCTAATATCTGGTCATTTTCATGCTAAACATGTTATCTATGATGGAAATAAGAGATCAGATGGCATTAAAGCATAACCTTTCATGGGCATATTGGATCAGATGGCATTAAAGCTAAACCCTTCTTGTATATATGCAAATACAGCAATGTTAAAGTTTGAATGCTAATGCTAACTTGCTAATGCTAACGATTTAATGCTAGTGCTTATATCTGGTCATTTTCATGCTGAACATGTCCTCTGTGATGGAAATAAGAGATCAGATCGCATTAAAGCATTACCCTTCATGGGCATATTTGATCAGATGGCATTAAAGCTTAACCCTTCTTGTATACATGCAAATACAGCAATGTTAACGTTTGAATGCTAATGCTAACTTGCTAATGCTAGCGATCTAATGCAAGTGCTAATATCTGGTCATTTTCATACTGTACATGTCCTCAATGATGGAAATAAGAGATCAGATGGCATTAAAGCATAACCCTTCTTGTATACATGCAAGAACTGCAATGTTTAAGTTTGAATGCTAATGCTAACTTGCTAATGCTAGCGATCTAATTCGAGTGCTAATATCTGGTAATTTTCATACTGTACGTGTCCTCAATGATGGAAATAAGAGATCAGATGACATGAAAGCATAACCCTTAATGGGCATATTAGATTAGATGGCATTAAAGCTTAACCCTACCTGTATTCATGCAAATACAGCAATGTTAAAGTTTGAATGCTAAAGCTAACTTGCTAATGTTAGCGATCTAATGCGAGTGCTAATATCTGGTCATTTTCTTACTGTACATGTCCTCGATGATGGAAATAAGAGATCAGATGGCGTGAAAGCTTAAGCCTTCTTGTATACATGCAAGTACTGCAATGTTTAAGTTTGAATGCTAATGCTAACTTGCTAATGCTAGCGATTTAATGCTAGTGCTAATATCTGGTCATTTTCATGCTGAACATGTCCTCTGTGATGGTAATAAGAGATCAGATCGCATTAAACTATTACCCTTCATGGGCATATTTGATCAGATGGCATTAAAGCTTAACCCTTCTTGTATTCATGCAAATACAGCAAAGTTAAAGTTTGAATTCTAATGCTAACTTGCTAATGCTAGCGATCTAATGCTAGTGCTAATATTTGGTCATTTTCATACTGTTCATGTCCTCAATGATGGAAATATGAGATTAGATGGCATTAAAGCATAACCCTTCAAGGGCATATTAGATTAGATGGCATTAAAGCTTAACCCTTCTTGTATCCATGCAATTACTGCAATGTTTAAGTTTGAAAGATAATGCTAACTTGCTAATGCTAATGATCTAATGCTAGTGCTAATATCTGGTCATTTTCATGCTACACATGTTCTCTATGATGGAAATAAGAGATCAGATGGCATTAAAGCATAACCTTTCATGGGCATATTGAATCAGATGGCATTAAAGCTAAACCCATCTTGTATACATGCAAATACAGCAATGTTAAAGTTTGAATGCTAATGCTAATTTGCTAATGCTAGCGATCTAATGCTAGTGCTTATATCTGTTCATTTTCATGCTGAACATGTCCTCTGTGATGGAAATAAGAGATCAGATCGCATTAAAGCCTTACCCTTCGTGGGCATATTTGATCAGATGGCATTAAAGCTTAACCCTTCTTGTAAACATGCAAATACAGCAATGTTAACGTTTGAATGCTAATGCTAACTTGCCAATTCTAGCGATCTAATGCTAGTGCTAATATCTGGTCATTTTCATACTGTACATGTCCTCAATGATGGAAATAAGAGATCAGATGGCATTAAAGCAAAACCCTTCATGGGCATATTAGATTAGATGGCATTAAACCTTAACCCTTCTTGTATACATGCAAATACAGCAATGTTAAAGTTTGAATGCTAATGCTAACTTGCTAATGCTAGCGATCTAATGCTAGTGCTAATATCTGGTCATTTTCATACTGTTCTTGTCCTCAATGATGGAAATAAGAGATGAGATGGCATCAAAGCATAACCCTTAATGGGCATTTTAGATTAGATGGCATTAAAGCTTATCCCTTCTTGTATACATGCAAGTACTGCAATGTTTAAGTTTGAATGTTAATGCTAACTTGCTAATGCTAACTATCTAATGCTATTGCAAATATCTGGTCATTTTCATACTGTCCGTGTCCTCTATGATGGAAATAAGAGATCAGATGACATTAAAGCAAAACCCTTCATGTGCATATTAGATTAGATGGCATTAAAGCTTACCCCTTCTTGTATACATGCAAATACAGCAATGTTCAAGTTAGAATGCTAATGCTGACTTGCTAATGCTAGCGATCTAATACTAGTGCAAATATCTGGTCATTTTCATACTGTACGTGTCCTCAATGATGGAAATAAGAGATCAGAAGACATTAAAGCATAACCCATAATGTGCATATTAGATTAGATGGCATTAAAGCTTAACCCTACTTGTAATCATGCAAATACAGCAATGTTAAAGTTTGAATGCTAAATCTAACTTGCTAATGCTAGCAATCTAATGCTAGTGCTAATATCTGGTCTTTTTTCATACTGAACACGTCTCCTCGATGATGGAAATAAGAGATCAGATGGCGTGGAAAGCTTAACCCTTCTTTTATACATGCAAGTACTGCAATGTTTAAGTTTGAATGCTAATGCTAACTTGCTAATGCTAGCGATCTAATGCTAGTGCTAATATCTGGTCATTTTCATGCTAAACATGTTATCTATGATGGAAATAAGAGATCAGATGGCATTAAAGCATAACCTTTCATGGGCATATTGGATCAGATGGCATTAAAGCTAAACCCTTCTTGTATATATGCAAATACAGCAATGTTAAAGTTTGAATGCTAATGCTAACTTGCTAATGCTAACGATTTAATGCTAGTGCTTATATCTGGTCATTTTCATGATGAACATGTCCTCTGTGATGGAAATAAGAGATCAGATCGCATTAAAGTATTACCTTTCATGGGCATATTTGATCAGATGGCATTAAAGCTTAACCCTTCTTGTATACATGCAAATACAGCAATGTTAACGTTTGAATGCTAATGCTAACTTGCTAATGCTAGCGATCTAATGCAAGTGCTAATATCTGGTCATTTTCATACTGTACATGTCCTCAATGATGGAAATAAGAGATCAGATAGCATTAAAGCTTAACCCTTCTTGTATACATGCAAGAACTGCAATGTTTAAGTTTGAATGCTAATGCTAACTTGCTAATGCTAGCGATCTAATGCGAGTGCTAATATCTGGTAATTTTCATACTGTACGTGTCCTCAATGATGGAAATAAGAGATCAGATGACATGAAAGCATAACCCTTAATGGGCATATAAGATTAGATGGCATTAAAGCTTAACCCTACCTGTATTCATGCAAATACAGCAATGTTAAAGTTTGAATGCTAAAGCTAACTTCCTAATGCTAGCGATCTAATGCGAAAGTGCTAATATCTGGTCTTTTTCTTACTGTACATGTCCTCGATGATGGAAATAAGAGATCAGATGGCGTGAAAGCTTAAGCCTTCTTGTATACATGCAAGTACTGCAATGTTTAAGTTTGAATGCTAATGCTAACTTGCTAATGCTAACGATTTAATGCTAGTGCTAATATCTGGTCATTTTCATGCTGAACATGTCCTCTGTGATGGTAATAAGAGATCAGATCGCATTAAACTATTACCCTTCATGGGCATATTTGATCAGATGGCATTAAAGCTTAACCCTTCTTGTATTCATGCAAATACTGCAAAGTTAAAGTTTGAATTCTAATGCTAACTTGCTAATGCTAGCGATCTAATGCTAGTGCTAATATTTGGTCATTTTCATACTGTTCATGTCCTCAATGATGGAAATAAGAGATTAGATGGCATTAAAGCATAACCCTTCAAGGGCATATTAGATTAGATGGCATTAAAGCTTAACCCTTCTTGTATCCATGCAATTACTGCAATGTTTAAGTTTGAATGATAATGCTAACTTGCTAATGCTAATGATCTAATGCTAGTGCTAATATCTGGTCATTTTCATGCTAAACATGTTCTCTATGATGGAAATAAGAGATCAGATGGCATTAAAGCATAACCTTTCATGGGCATATTGGATCAGATGGCATTAAAGCTAAACCCATCTTGTATACATGCAAATACAGCAATGTTAAAGTTTGAATGCTAATGCTAATTTGCTAATGCTAGCGATCTAATGCTAGTGCTTATATCTGGTCATTTTCATGCTGAACATGTCCTCTGTGATGGAAATAAGAGATCAGATCGCATTAAAGCCTTACCCTTCGGGGGCATATATGATCAGATGGCATTAAAGCTTAACCCTTCTTGTAAACATGCAAATACAGCAATGTTAACGTTTGAATGCTAATGCTAACTTGCTAATTCTAGCGATCTAATGCTAGTGCTAATATCTGGTCATTTTCATACTGTACATGTCCTCAATGATGGAAATAAGAGATCAGATGGCATTAAAGCATAACCCTTCAAGGGCATATTAGATTATATGGCATTAAAGCTTAACCCTTCTTGTATACATGCAAATACTGCAATGTTTAAGTTTGAATGCTAATGCTAACTTGCTAATGCTAGCGATCTAATGCTAGTGCTAATATCTGGTCATTTTCATACTGTACGTGTCCTCAATGATGGAAATAAGAGATCAGATGACATTAAAGCATAACCCTTAATGGGCATATTAGATTAGATGGGATTAAAGCTTTACCCTACTTGTATTCATGCAAATACAGCAATGTTAAAGTTTGAATGCTAAATCTAACTTGCTAATGCTAGCGATCTAATGCGAAAGTGCTAATATCTGGTCATTTTCTTACTGTACATGTCCTCGATGATGGAAATAAGAGATCAGATGGCGATGAAAGCATTAAAGCCTTCTTCTTGTATACATGCAAGTACTGCAATGTTTAAGTTTGAATGCTAATGCTAACTTGCAAATACTAGCGATTTAATGCTAGTGCTAATATCTGGTCATTTTCATGCTGTACATGTCCTCAATGATGGAAATAAGAGATCAGATGGCATTACAGCGTAACCCTTCAAGGGCATATTAGATTATATGGCATTAAAGCTTAACCCTTCTTGTATACATGCAAGTACTGCAATGTTTAAGTTTGAATGCTAATGCTAACTTGCTAATGCTAGCGATCTAATTCGAGTGCTAATATCTGGTCATTTTCATACTGTACGTGTCCTCAATGATGGAAATAAGAGATCAGATGACATTAAAGCATAACCCTTCATGGGCATATTAGATTAGATGGGATTAAAGCTTTACCCTACTTGTATTCATGCAAATACAGCAATGTTAAAGTTTGAATGCTAAAGCTAACTTGCTAAAGCTAGCGATCTAATGCGAGTTCTAATATCTGGTCATTTTCATACTGTACATGTCCTCTATGATGGAAATAAGAGATCAGATGGCATGAAAGCTTAAGCCTTCTTGTATACATGCAAATACAGAAATGTTAAAGTTTGAATGCTAATGCTAACTTGCTAATGCTAGCGATCTAATGCTAGTGCTAATATCTGGTCATTTTCATGCTGAACATGTCCTCTATGATGGAAATCAGAGATCAGATGGCATTAAAGCATAACCTTACATGGGCATATTATATTAGATGGCATTAAAGCTTAACCCTTCTTGTATACATGCAAATACAGCAATGTTAAAGTTTCAATGCTTATGCTAACTTGCTAATGCTAGCGATCTAATGCTAGTACTAATATCTGATCATTTTCATACTGTACGTGTCCTCTATGATGGAAATAAGAGATCAGTTGGCATTAAAGCAAAACCCTTCATGGGCATATTAGATTAGATGGCATTAAAGCTTACCCCTTCTTGTGTACATGCAAGTACTGCAATGTTAAAGTTTGAATGCTCATGCTAACTTGCTAATGCTAGCGATCTAATGCTAGTGCTAATATCTGGTCATTTTCATACTGTTCTTGTCCTCAATGATGGAAAAAAGAGATGAGATGGCATTAAAGCATAACTCTTCATGGGCATATTAGATTAGATAGCATTAAACCTTAACCCTTCTTGTATACATGCAAATACAGCAATGTTAAAGTTTGAATGCTAATGCTAACTTGCTAATGCTAGCGATCTAATGCTAGTGCTAATATCTGGTCATTTTCAGACTGTTCTTGTCCTCAATGATGGAAATAAGAGATGAGATGGCATTAAAGCATAACCCTTAATGGGCATATTAGATTAGATGGCATTAAAGCTTATCCCTTCTTTTATACATGCAAGTACTGCAATGTTTAAGTTTGAATGTTAATGCTAACTTGCTAATGCTAACAATCTAATGCTATTGCAAATATCTGGTCATTTTCATACTGTCCGTGTCCTCTATGATGGAAATAAGAGATCATATGACATTAAAGCAAAACCCTTCATGTGCATATTAGATTAGATGGCATTAAAGCTTACCCCTTCTTGTATACATGAAAATACAGCAATATTCAAGTTAGAATGCTAATGCTGACTTGCTAATGCTAGCGATCTAATACTAGTGCAAATATCTGGTCATTTTCATACTGTACGTGTCCTCAATGATGGAAATAAGAGATCAGATGACATGAAAGCATAACCCTTAATGGGCATATTAGATTAGATGGCATTAAAACTTAACCCTACCTGTATTCATGCAAATACAGCAATGTTAAAGTTTGAATGCTAAAGCTAACTTGCTAATGCTAGCGATCTAATGCGAGTGCTAATATCTGGTCATTTTCTTACTGTACATGTCCTCGATGATGGAAATAAGAGATCAGATGGCGTGAAAGCTTAAGCCATCTTGTATACATGCAAGTACTGCAATGTTTAAGTTTGAATGCTAATGCTAACTTGCTAATGCTAGCGATTTAATGCTAGTGCTAATATCTGGTCATTTTCATGCTGAACATGTCCTCTGTGATGGTAATAAGAGATCAGATCGCATTAAACTATTACCCTTCATGGGCATATTTGATCAGATGGCATTAAAGCTTAACCCTTCTTGTATTCATGCAAATACAGCAAAGTTAAAGTTTGAATGCTAATGCTAACTTGCTAATGCTAGCGATCTAATGCTAGTGCTAATATTTGGTAATTTTCATACTGTTCATGTTCTCAATGATGGAAATAAGAGATTAGATGGCATTAAAGCATAACCCTTCAAGGGCATATTAGATTAATTGGCATTAAAGCTTAACCCTTCTTGTATCCATGCAATTACTGCAATGTTTAAGTTTGAATGATAATGCTAACTTGCTAATGCTATCGATCTAATTATAGTGCTAATATCTGGTCATTTTCATGCTGAACATGTCCACTGTGATGGAAATAAGAGATCAGATCGCATTAAAGCATTACCCTTCATGGGCATATTTCATCAGATGGCATTAAAGCTTAACCCTACTTGTATACATGCAAATACAGCAATGTTAAAGTTTGAATGCTAATGCTAACTTGCTAATGCTAGCGATCTAATGCTAGTGCTAATATCTGGTCATTTTCATACTGTACATGTCCTCAATGATGTAAATAAGAGATCAGATGGCATTAAAGCATAACCCTTCAAGGGCATATTAGATTAGATGGCATTAAAGCTTAACCCTTCCTGTATACATGAAAGTACTGCAATGTTTATGTTTGAATGCTAATGCTAACTTGCTTATGAAAGCGATCTAATTCTTTTGCTAATATTTGGTCATTTTCATACTGTACGTGTCCTCAATAATGGAAATAAGAGTTCAGATGACATTAAAGCATAACACTTAATGGGCCTATTAGATTAGATGGCATTAAAGCTTAACCCTACTTGTATTCATGCAAATACAGCAATGTTAAAGTTTGAATGCTAAAGCTAACTTGCTAATGCTAGCGATCTAATGCTAGTGCTAATATCTGGTCATTTTCATACTGTACTTGTCCTCGATGATGAAAATAAGAGATCAGATGGCATGGAAAGCTTAAGCCTTCTTGTATACATGCAAGTACTGCAATGTTTAAGTTTGAATGCTAATGCTAACTTGCTAATGCTAGCTATCTAATGCTAGTGCTAATATCTGGTCATTTTCATGCTGAACATGTCCTCTATGATGGAAATAAGAGATAAGATGGCATTAAAGCATAAACTTCATGGGCATATTGGATCAGATGGCATTAAAGTTTAATCCTTCTTGTATACATGCAAATACAGCAATGTTAAAGTTTGAATGCTAATGCTAACTTGCCAATGCTAGCGATCTAATGCTAGTGCTAATATCTGGTCATTTTCAGACTGTTCTTGTCCTCAATGATGGAAATAAGAGATGAGATGGCATTAAAGCATAACCCTTAATGGGCATATTAGATTAGATGGCATTAAAGCTTATCCCTTCTTTTATACATGCAAGTACTGCAATGTTTAAGTTTGAATGTTAATGCTAACTTGCTAATGCTAACGATCTAATGCTATTGCAAATATCTGGTCATTTTCATACTGTCCGTGTCCTCTATGATGGAAATAAGAGATCATATGACATTAAAGCAAAACCCTTCATGTGCATATTAGATTAGATGGCATTAAAGCTTACCCCTTCTTGTATACATGAAAATACAGCAATATTCAAGTTAGAATGCTAATGCTGACTTGCTAATGCTAGCGATCTAATACTAGTGCAAATATCTGGTCATTTTCATACTGTACGTGTCCTCAATGATGGAAATAAGAGATCAGATGACATGAAAGCATAACCCTTAATGGGCATATTAGATTAGATGGCATTAAAACTTAACCCTACCTGTATTCATGCAAATACAGCAATGTTAAAGTTTGAATGCTAAAGCTAACTTGCTAATGCTAGCGATCTAATGCGAGTGCTAATATCTGGTCATTTTTCTTACTGTACATGTCCTCGATGATGGAAATAAGAGATCAGATGGCGTGAAAGCTTAAGCCATCTTGTATACATGCAAGTACTGCAATGTTTAACTTTGAATGCTAATGCTAACTTGCTAATGCTAGCGATTTAATGCTAGTGCTAATATCTGGTCATTTTCATGCTGAAACATGTCCTCTGTGATGGTAATAAGAGATCAGATCGCATTAAACTATTACCCTTCATGGGCATAATTGATCAGATGGCATTAAAGCTTAACCCTTCTTGTATTCATGCAAATACAGCAAAGTTAAAGTTTGAATGCTAATGCTAACTTGCTAATGCTAGCGATCTAATGCTAGTGCTAATATTTGGTAATTTTCATACTGTTCATGTTCTCAATGATGGAAATAAGAGATTAGATGGCATTAAAGCATAACCCTTCAAGGGCATATTAGATTAGATGGCATTAAAGCTTAACCCTTCTTGTATCCATGCAATTACTGCAATGTTTAAGTTTGAATGATAATGCTAACTTGCTAATGCTATCGATCTAATTATAGTGCTAATATCTGGTCATTTTTTCATGCTGAACATGTCCACTGTGATGGAAATAAGAGATCAGATCGCATTAAAGCATTACCCTTCATGGGCATATTTCATCAGATGGCATTAAAAGCTTAACCCTACTTGTATACATGCAAATACAGCAATGTTAAAAGTTTGAATGCTAATGCTAACTTGCTAATGCTAGCGATCTAATGCTAGTGCTAATATCTGGTCATTTTCATACTGTACATGTCCTCAATGATGTAAATAAGAGATCAGATGGCATTAAAGCATAACCCTTCAAGGGCATATTAGATTAGATGGCATTAAAGCTTAACCCTTCCTGTATACATGAAAGTACTGCAATGTTTAAGTTTGAATGCTAATGCTAACTTCATAATGAAAGCGATCTAATTCTTTTGCTAATATTTGGTCATTTTCATACTGTGCACGTGTCCTCAATAATGGAAATAAGAGTTCAGATGACATTAAAGCATAACACTTGATGGGCCTATTAGATTAGATGGCATTAAAGCTTAACCCTACTTGTATTCATGCAAATACAGCAATGTTAAAGTTTGAATGCTAAAGCTAACTTGCTAATGCTAGCGATCTAATGCTAGTGCTAATATCTGGTCATTTTCATACTGTACTTGTCCTCGATGATGAAAATAAGAGATCAGATGGCGGAAAGCTTAAGCCTTCTTGTATACATGCAAGTACTGCAATGTTTAAGTTTGAATGCTAATGCTAACTTGCTAATGCTAGCTATGTAATGCTAGTGCTAATATCTGGTCATTTTCATGCTGAACATGTCCTCTGTGATGGAAATAAGAGATAAGATGGCATTAAAGCATAAACTTTCATGGGCATATTGGATCAGATGGCATTAAAGTTTAATCCTTCTTGTATACATGCAAATACAGCAATGTTAAAGTTTGAATGCTAATGCTAACTTGCCAATGCTAGCGATCTAATGCTAGTGCTAATATCTGGTCATTTTCATTCTGAACATGTCCTCTATGATGGAAATAAGAGATCAGAACGCATTAAAAGCATTACCCTTCATGGGCATATTGATCAGATGGCATTAAAAGCTTAACCCTTCTTGTATACATGCAAATACAGAAATGTTAAAGTTTGAATGCTAATGCTAACTTGCTAATGCTAGCGATCTAATGCTAGTGCTAATATCTGGTCATTTTTCATACTGTACATGTCCTCAATG
>CM056202.1:104810568-104899432 GCA_029692085.1 Gymnothorax javanicus
AGTATGAAGAAGAGCAGATATTAGCACTAGCGTTAGATCGCTAGCATGAAAGTTAAAAGTTAGCATTAGCATTCCAACTTTTAACATTGCTGTATTTGCATGTATACAAGAAAGGTTAAGGTTTAATGCTATCTAATCTAATATGCACATGAAGGGTTATTCTTTAATGCCATCTCATCTCTTATTTCGATCATTGAGGACAAGCACAGTATGAAAATGACCAGATATTAGCACTAGCATTAGATCGCTAGCATTAGCAACTTAGCATTAGCATTCAAACTTTAACATTGCAGTACTTGCATGTATACAAGAAGGGGTAAGCTTTAATGCCATCTGATGAAATATGCCCATGAAGGGTAATGCTTTACTGCGATCTGATCTCTTATTTCCATCACAGTGGACATGTTCAGCATGAAAATGACCAGATATTAGCACTATAATTAGATCGATAGCATTAGCAAGTTAGCATTATCATTCAAACTTAAACATTGCAGTAATTGCATGGATACAAGAAGGGTTAAGCTTTAATGCCATCTAATCTAATATGCCCTTGAAGGGTTATGCTTTAATGCCATCTTATCTCTTATTTCCATCATAGAGGACATGTTCAGCATGAAAATGACCAGATATTAGCACTAGCATTAGATAGCTAGCATTAGCAAGTTAGCATTAGCATTCAAACTTAAACATTGCAGTACTTGCATGTATACAAGAAGGCTTAAGCTTTCACGCCATCTGATCTCTTATTTTCATCATCGAGGACAAGTACAGTATGAAAATGACCAGATATTAGCACTAGCATTAGATCGCTAGCATTAGCAAGTTAGCTTTAGCATTCAAACTTTAACATTGCTGTATTTGCATGAATACAAGTAGGGTTAAGCTTTAATGCCATCTAATCTAATAGGCCCATTAAGTGTTATAATTTAATGTCATCTGAACTCTTATTTCCATTATTGAGGACACGTGCAGTATGAAAATGACCAAATATTAGCAAAAAGAATTAGATTTCGTTTTCATTAGCAAGTTAGCATTAGCATTCAAACTTAAACATTGCAGTACTTTCATGTATACAGGAAGGGTTAAGCTTTAATGCCATCTAATCTAATATGCCCTTGAAGGGTTATGCTTTAATGCCATCTGATCTCTTATTTACATCATTGAGGACATGTACAGTATGAAAATGACCAGATATTAGCACTAGCATTAGATCGCTAGCATTAGCAAGTTAGCATTAGCATTCAAACTTTAACATTGCTGTATTTGCATGTATACAAGAAGGGGTTAAGCTTTAATGCCATCTGATGAAATATGCCCATGAAGGGTAATGCTTTAATGCGATCTGATCTCTTATTTCCATCACAGTGGACATGTTCAGCATGAAAATGACCAGATATTAGCACTATAATTAGATCGATAGCATTAGCAAGTTAGCATTATCATTCAAACTTAAACATTGCAGTAATTGCATGGATACAAGAAGGGTTAAGCTTTAATGCCATCTAATCTAATATGCCCTTGAAGGGTTATGCTTTAATGCCATCTAATCTCTTATTTCCATCATTGAGAACATGAACAGTATGAAAATGACCAAATATTAGCACTAGCATTAGATCGCTAGCATTAGCAAGTTAGCATTAGCATTCAAACTTTAACTTTGCTGTATTTGCATGAATACAAGAAGGGTTAAGCTTTAATGCCAACAGATCAAATATGCCCATGAAGGGTAATAGTTTAATGCGATCTGATCTCTTATTACCATCACAGAGGACATGTTCAGCATGAAAATGACCAGATATTAGCACTAGCATTAAATCGCTAGCATTAGCAAGTTAGCATTAGCATTCAAACTTAAACATTGCAGTACTTGCATGTATACAAGAAGGCTTAAGCTTTCCATGCCATCTATCTGATCTCTTATTTCCATCATCGAGGACATGTACAGTAAGAAAATGACCAGATATTAGCACTAGCATTAGATCGCTAACATTACCAAGTTATCATAAGCATTCAAACTTTAACATTGCAGTATTTGCATATATAAGAAGGGTTAAGCTTTTAATGCCATTTAATATAATATGCCCACGAAAGGTTATGCTTTAATGCCATCTGATCTCTTATTTCCATCATAGATGACATGTTCAGTATGAAAATGACCAGATATTAGCACTAGCGTTAGATCGCTAGCATTAGCAAGTTAGCATTAGCATTCAAACTTAAACATTGCAGTATTTGCATATATACAAGAAGGTTAAGCTTTAATGCCATCTAATCTAATCTGCCCACGAAAGGTTATGCTTTAATGCCATCTGATCTCTTATTTCCATCATTGAGGACATAGACAGTATGAAAATGACCAGATATTAGCAATAGCATTAGATAGCTAGCAATAGCAAGTTAGCATTAGCATTCAAACTTTAACTTTGCTGTATTTGCATGAATACAAGAAGGGTTAAAAGCTTTAATGCCATCTGATCAAATATGCCCATGAAGGGTAATAGTTTAATGCGATCTGATCTCTTATTACCATCACAGAGGACATGTTCAGCATGAAAATGACCAGATATTAGCTCTAGCATTAGATCGCTAGCATTGGCAAGTTAGCATTAGCATTCAAACTTTAACATTGCTGTATTTGCATGTATACAAGAAGGTTAAGCTTTTAATGCTATCATATCTAATATGCCCATGAAGGGTTTTAGGGTTTTAATGCCATCTGATCTCTTATTTCCATCATAGAGGACACGTACAGCATGAAAATGACCAGATATTAGCACTAGCATTAGATCGCTAGCATTAGCAAGTTAGAATTAGCATTCAAACTTTAACATTGCTGTATATGCAATTATACAAGAAGCGTTAAGCTTTAATGCCATCTAATCAAATATGCCCATGAAGGGTTATGCCTTAATGCCATCTGATTTCTGATTTCCATTATAGAGGACACGTACAGTATGAAAATGATCAGATATTAGTACTAGCATTAGATCGCTAGCATAAGCAAGTTAGCTTAAGCATTGAAACTTTAAATTTGCTGTATTTGCATGTATACAAGAAGGGTTAAGCTTTAATGCTATCATATCTAATATGCCCATGAAGGGTTTTGCTTTAATGCCATCTGATCTCTTATTTCCATCATTGAGGACACGTTCAGTATGAAAATGACCAGATATTAGCACTCGAATTAGATCACTTGCATTAGCAAGTTGGCATTAGCATTCAAACTTAAACATTGCAGTACTTGCATGTATACAAGAAGGGTTAAGCTTTAATGCCATCTGATCAAATATGCCCATGAAGGGTAATGCTTTAATGCGATCTGATCTCTTATTTCCATCACAGAGGACATGTTCAGCATGAAAATGACCAGATATTAGCACTGTAATTAGATCGATAGCATTAGCAAGTTAGCATTATCATTCAAACTTAAACATTGCAGTACTTGCATTGATACAAGAAGGGTTAAGCTTTAATGCCATCTAATCTAATATGCCCTTGAAGGGTTATGATTTAATGCCATCTGATCTCTTATTTCCATCATTGAGGACATGAACAGTATGAAAATGACCAAATATTAGCACTAGCATTAGATCGCTAGCATTAGCAAGTTAGCATTAGCATTCAAACTTTAACTTTGATGTATTTGCATGAATACAAGAAGGGTTAAACTTTAATGCCATCTGATCAAATATGCCCATGAAGGGTAATAGTTTAATGCGATCTGATCTCTTATTTCCATCACAGAGGACATGTTCAGCATGAAAATGACCAGATATTAGCACTAGCATTAAATCGCTAGCATTAGCAAGTTAGCATTAGCATTCAAACTTAAACATTGCAGTACTTGCATGTATACAAGAAGGCTTAAGCTTTCACGCCATCTGATCTCTTATTTCCATCATCGAGGACATGTACAGTAAGAAAATGACCAGATATTAGCACTCGCATTAGATCGCTAGCATTAGCAAGTTAGCGTTAGCATTCAAACTTTAACATTGCTGGATTTGCATGAATACAGGTAGGGTTGAGCTTTAATGCCATCTGATCTCTTATTTCCATCATTGAGGACATGTACAGTTTGAAAATGACCAGATATTAGCACTTGCATTAGATCGCTAGCGTTAGCAAGTTAGCATTAGCATTCAAACTTTAACATTGCTGTATTTGCATGTATACAAGAAGGGTTAAGCTTTAATGCCATCTGATCAAATATGCCCATGAAGGGTAATGCTTTAATGCGATCTGATCTCTTATTTCCATCACAGAGGACATGTTCAGCATGAAAATGACCAGATATAAGCACTAGCATTAGATCGCTAGCATTAGCAAATTAGCATTAGCATTCAAACTTTAACATTGCTGTATTTGCATGTATACAAGAAGGGTTTAGCTTTAATGCCATCTGATCCAATATGCCCATGAAAGGTTATGCTTTAATGCCATCTGATCTCTTATTTCCATCATAGAGAACATGTTTAGCATGAAAATGACCAGATATTAGCACTAGCATTAGATCGCTAGCATTAGCAAGTTAGCATTAGCATTCAAACTTAAACATTGCAGTACTTGCATGTATACAAGAAGGCTTTTGCTTTCACGCCATCTGATCTCTTATTTCCATCATCGAGGACATGTACAGTATGAAAAAGACCAGATATTAGCACTAGCATTAGATCGCTAGCATTAGCAAGTTAGATTTAGCATTCAAACTTTAACATTGCTGTATTTGCATGATTACAAGTAGGGTTAAGCTTTAATGCCATCTAATCTAATATGCACATTATGGGTTATGCTTTAATGCCATCTGATCTCTTATTTCCATCATTGAGGACACGTACAGTATGAAAATGACCAGATATTTGCACTAGTATTAGATCGCTAGCATTAGCAAGATAGCATAAGCATTCAAACTTTAAAATTGCTGTATTTGCATGTATACAAGAAGGGGTAAGCTTTAATGCCATCTAATCTAATATGCCCATGAAGGGTTTTGCTTTAATGTCATCTGATCTCTTATTTCCATCATAGAGGACACGGACAGTATGAAAATGACCAGATATTAGCACTAGCATTAGATCGTTAGCATTAGCAAGTTAGCATTAGCATTCAAACTTAAACATTGCAGTACTTGCATGTATACAAGAAGGGATAAGCTTTAATGCCATCTAATCTAATATGCCCATGAAGGGTTATGCTTTAATGTCATCTGATCTCTTATTTCAATCATAGAGGACACGTACAGTATGAAGAAGAGCAGATATTAGCACTAGCGTTAGATCGCTAGCATGAGCAAGTTAGCATTAGCATTCTAACTTTAACATTGCTGTATTTGCATGTATACAAGAAAGGTTAAGGTTTAATGCTATCTAATCTAATATGCACATGAAGGGTTATTCTTTAATGCCATCTCATCTCTTATTTCCATCATTGAGGACAAGCACAGTATGAAAATGACCAGATATTAGCACTAGCATTAGATCGCTAGCATTAGCAACTTAGCATTAGCATTCAAACTTTAACATTGCAGTACTTGCATGTATACAAGAAGGGGTAAGCTTTAATGCCATCTAATCTAATATGCCCATGAAGGGTTTTGCTTTAATGCCATCTGATCTCTTATTTCCATCATAGATGACAAGTACAGTATGAAAATGACCAGATATTAGCACAAGCGTTAGATCGCTAGCAATAGCAAGTCAGCATTAGCATTCTAACTTGAACATTGCTGTATTTGCATGTATACAAGAAGGGTTAAGGTTTAATGCTATCTAATCTAATATGCCCATGAAGGGTTATGCTTTAATGCCATCTCATCTCTTATTTCCATCATTGAGGACAAGAACAGTATGAAAATGACCAGATATTAGCACTAGCATTAGATCGCTAGCATTAGCAAGTTAGCATTAGCATTCAAACTTTAACATTGCAGTACTTGCATGTATACAAGAAGGGGTAAGCTTTAATGCCATCTAATCTAATATGCCCATGAAGGGTTTTGCTTTAGTGCCATCTGATCTCTTATTTCCATCATAGAGGACACGTACAGTAAGAAAATTACCAGATATTAGCACTAGCATTAGATCGCTAGCATTACTGAGTTAGCATAAGCATTCATACTTTAACATTGCAGTACTTGTATGTATACAAGAAGGGTTAAGCTTTAAAGCCATCTAATCTAATATTCCCACGAAGGGTTATGCTTTAATGCCATCTGATCACTTATTTCCATCATTAAGGACATGTACAGAATGAAAATGACCAGATATTAGCACTAGTATTAGATCGCTAGCATTCGCAAGATAGCATAAGCATTCAAACTTTAAAATTGCTGTATTTGCATGTATACAAGAAGGGGTAAGCTTTAATGCCATCTAATCTAATATGCCCATGAAGGGTTTTGCTTTAATGTCATCTGATCTCTTATTTCCATCATAGAGGACACAGACAGTATGAAAATGACCAGATATTAGCACTAGCATTAGATCGTTAGCATTAGCAAGTTAGCATTAGCATTCAAACTTAAACATGGCAGTACTTGCATGTATACAAGAAAGGGTAAGCTTTAATGCCATCTAATCTAATATGCCCATGAAGGGTTTTGCTTTAATGCCATCTGATCTCTTATTTCCATCATAGAGGACACGTACAGTATGAAAATTAGCAGATATTAGCACTAGCATTAGATCGCTAACATTACCAAGTTATCATAAGCATTCAAACTTTAACATTGCAGTATTTGCATATATACAAGAAGGGTTAAGCTTTAATGCCATTTAATATAATATGCCCACGAAAGGTTATGCTTTAATGCCATCTGATCTCTTATTTCAATCATAGAGGACACGTACAGTAAGAAGATGAGCAGATATTAGCACTAGCGTAAGATCGCTAGCATTAGCAAGTTAGCATTAGCATTCTAACTTTAACATTGCTGTATTTGCATGTATACAAGAAGCGTTAAGATTTAATGCTATCTAATCTAATATGCCCATGAAGGGTTATGCTTTAATGCCATCTCATCTCTTATTTCCATCATTGAGGACAAGAACAGTATGAAAATGACCAGATATTAGCACTAGCATTAGATCGCTAGCATTAGCAAGTTAGCATTAGCATTCAAACTTTAACATTGCAGTACTTGCATGTATACAAGAAAGGGTAAGCTTTAATGCCATCTAATCTAATATGCCCATGAAGGGTTTTGCTTTAATGCCATCTGATCTCTTATTTCCATCATAGAGGACACGTACAGTATGAAAATTAGCAGATATTAGCACTAGCATTAGATCGCTAACATTACCAAGTTATCATAAGCATTCAAACTTTAACATTGCAGTATTTGCATATATACAAGAAGGGTTAAGCTTTAATGCCATTTAATATAATATGCCCACGAAAGGTTATGCTTTAATGCCATCTGATCTCTTATTTCCATCATAGATGACACGTACAGTATGAAAATGACCAGATATTAGCACTAGCGTTAGATCGCTAGCATTAGCAAGTTAGCATTAGCATTCAAACTTAAACATTGCAGTATTTGCATATATACAAGAAGGGTTAAGCTTTAATGCCATTTAATATAATATGCCCACGAAAGGTTATGCTTTAATGCCATCTGATCTCTTATTTCCATCATCGAGGACACGTACAGTATGAAAATGACCAGATATTAGCAATAACATTAGATAACTAGCAATAGCAAGTTAGCATTAGCATTCTAACTTTAACATTGCTGTATTTGCATGTATACAAGAAGGGTTAAGCTTTAATGCTATCATATCTAATATGCCCATGAAGGGTTTTGCTTTAATGCCATCTGATCTCTTATTTCCATCATAGAGGACACGTACAGCATGAAAATGACCAGATATTAGCACTAGCATTAGATCGCTAGCATTAGCAAGTTAGAATTAGCATTCAAACTTTAACATTGCTGTATATGCAATTATACAAGAAGCGTTAAGCTTTAATGCCATCTAATCAAATATGCCCATGAAGGGTTATGCCTTAATGCCATCTGATTTCTGATTTCCATTATAGAGGACACGTACAGTATGAAAATGATCAGATATTAGTACTAGCATTAGATCGCTAGCATAAGCAAGTTAGCATAAGCATTGAAACTTTAACTTTGCTGTATTTGCATGTATACAAGAAGGGTTAAGCTTTAATGCCATCTAATATAATATGCCCATGAAAGGTTATGCTTTAATGCCATCTGATCTCTGATTTCCATCATAGAGGACATTTTCAGCATGAAAATGACCAGATATTAGCACTAGCATTAGATCGCTAGCATTAGCAAGTTAGCATTAGCATTCAAACTTTAACATTTCTGTATTTGCATGTATACAAGAAGGGTTAAGCTTTAATGCCATCTGATCCAATATGCACATGAAGGGTAATGCTTTAATGCGTTCTGATCTCTTATTTCCATCATAGAGGACATGTTCAGAATGAAAATGACCAGATATTAGCACTAGCATTAGATCGCTAGCATTAGCAAGTTAGCATTAGCATTCAAACTTAAACATTGCAGTACTTGCATGTATACAAGAAGGCTTAAGCTTTCACGCCATCTGATCTCTTATTTTCATCATCGAGGACAAGTACAGTATGAAAATGACCAGATATTAGCACTAGCATTAGATCGCTAGCATTAGCAAGTTAGCTTTAGCATTCAAACTTTAACATTGCTGTATTTGCATGAATACAAGTAGGGTTAAGCTTTAATGCCATCTAATCTAATAGGCCCATTAAGTGTTATGCTTTAATGTCATCTGAACTCTTATTTCCATTATTGAGGACACGTACAGTATGAAAATGACCAAATATTAGCAAAAGAATTAGATCGCTTTCATTAGCAAGTTAGCATTAGCATTCAAACTTAAACATTGCAGTACTTTCATGTATACAGGAAGGGTTAAGCTTTAATGCCATCTAATCTAATATGCCCTTGAAGGGTTATGCTTTAATGCCATCTGATCTCTTATTTACATCATTGAGGACATGTACAGTATGAAAATGACCAGATATTAGCACTAGCATTAGTTCGCTAGCATTAGCAAGTTAGCATTAGCATTCAAACTTTAACATTGCTGTATTTGCATGTATACAAGAAGGGTTAAGCTTTAATGCCATCTGATGAAATATGCCCATGAAGGGTAATGCTTTAATGCGATCTGATCTCTTATTTCCATCACAGTGGACATGTTCAGCATGAAAATGACCAGATATTAGCACTATAATTAGATCGATAGCATTAGCAAGTTAGCATTATCATTCAAACTTAAACATTGCAGTAATTGCATGGATACAAGAAGGGTTAAGCTTTAATGCCATCTAATCTAATATGCCCTTGAAGGGTTATGCTTTAATGCCATCTTATCTCTTATTTCCATCATAGAGGACATGTTCAGCATGAAAATGACCAGATATTAGCACTAGCATTAGATAGCTAGCATTAGCAAGTTAGCATTAGCATTCAAACTTAAACATTGCAGTACTTGCATGTATACAAGAAGGCTTAAGCTTTCACGCCATCTGATCTCTTATTTTCATCATCGAGGACAAGTACAGTATGAAAATGACCAGATATTAGCACTAGCATTAGATCGCTAGCATTAGCAAGTTAGCTTTAGCATTCAAACTTTAACATTGCTGTATTTGCATGAATACAAGTAGGGTTAAGCTTTAATGCCATCTAATCTAATAGGCCCATTAAGTGTTATACTTTAATGTCATCTGAACTCTTATTTCCATTATTGAGGACACGTACAGTATGAAAATGACCAAATATTAGCAAAAGAATTAGATCGCTTTCATTAGCAAGTTAGCATTAGCATTCAAACTTAAACATTGCAGTACTTTCATGTATACAGGAAGGGTTAAGCTTTAATGCCATCTAATCTAATATGCCCTTGAAGGGTTATGCTTTAATGCCATCTGATCTCTTATTTACATCATTGAGGACATGTACAGTATGAAAATGACCAGATATTAGCACTAGCATTAGATCGCTAGCATTAGCAAGTTAGCATTAGCATTCAAACTTTAACATTGCTGTATTTGCATGTATACAAGAAGGGTTAAGCTTTAATGCCATCTGATGAAATATGCCCATGAAGGGTAATGCTTTAATGCGATCTGATCTCTTATTTCCATCACAGTGGACATGTTCAGCATGAAAATGACCAGATATTAGCACTATAATTAGATCGATAGCATTAGCAAGTTAGCATTATCATTCAAACTTAAACATTGCAGTAATTGCATGGATACAAGAAGGGTTAAGCTTTAATGCCATCTAATCTAATATGCCCTTGAAGGGTTATGCTTTAATGCCATCTAATCTCTTATTTCCATCATTGAGAACATGAACAGTATGAAAATGACCAAATATTAGCACTAGCATTAGATCGCTAGCATTAGCAAGTTAGCATTAGCATTCAAACTTTAACTTTGCTGTATTTGCATGAATACAAGAAGGGTTAAGCTTTAATGCCATCAGATCAAATATGCCCATGAAGGGTAATAGTTTAATGCGATCTGATCTCTTATTACCATCACAGAGGACATGTTCAGCATGAAAATGACCAGATATTAGCACTAGCATTAAATCGCTAGCATTAGCAAGTTAGCATTAGCATTCAAACTTAAACATTGCAGTACTTGCATGTATACAAGAAGGCTTAAGCTTTCACGCCATCTGATCTCTTATTTCCATCATCGAGGACATGTACAGTAAGAAAATGACCAGATATTAGCACTAGCATTAGATCGCTAGCATTAGCAAGTTAGCATTAGCATTCAAACTTTAACATTGCAGTACTTGCATGTATACAAGAAAGGGTAAGCTTTAATGCCATCTAATCTAATATGCCCATGAAGGGTTTTGCTTTAATGCCATCTGATCTCTTATTTCCATCATAGAGGACACGTACAGTATGAAAATTAGCAGATATTAGCACTAGCATTAGATCGCTAACATTACCAAGTTATCATAAGCATTCAAACTTTAACATTGCAGTATTTGCATATATACAAGAAGGGTTAAGCTTTAATGCCATTTAAATATAATATACCATTATGCTTTAATGCCATCTGATCTCTTATTTCCATATAGATGACCCGTGAAGGACCAGATATTAGCACTAGTTTTAATGCCATCTGATCATTAGCTTCAAACTTTCCATCAAGATGACTTTAATGCCATTTAATATAATCTGCATGAAAATGACCATCTGATATTTCCAGCACTAGCATTAGATATTAGCAATAGCTAGATAGCATTAGCAAGTTAGCATTAGCATTCAAACTTTAACATTGCTGTATTTGCATATATACAAGAAGGGTTAAGCTTTAATGCCATTAATCAAATATGCCCATGAAGGGTTATGCCATCTGTTCAAATATGCCATCTGTTTAATGCGATCTGATTCTTATTATCATCACAGAGGACATGTTCAATGAAAATGACCAGATATTAGCTCTAGCATTAGATCGCTAGCATTGGCAAGTTAGCATTAGCATTCAAACTTTAACTTGCTGTATTTGCATGTATACAAGAAGGGTAAGCTTTTAATGCTATCATATCTAATATGCCCAAAGGGTTTTGACCAATGCCATCTGATCTCTTATTTCCATCATAGAGGACACGTTAGATGAAAATGACCAGATATTAGCACTAGCATTAGATCGCTAGCATTAGCAAGTTAGAATTAGCATTCAAACTTTAACATTGCTGTATTTGCATGAATACAAGAAGGGTTAAGCTTTAATGCCATCTAATCAAATATGCCCATGAAGGGTTATAGTTTAATGCCATCTGATTTCTTATTTCCATTATAGAGGACATGTTCAGTATGAAAATGACCAGATATTAGCTCTAGCATTAGATCGCTAGCATTGGCAAGTTAGCATTAGCATTCAAACTTTAACATTGCTGTATTTGCATGTATACAAGAAGGGTTAAGCTTTAATGCTATCATATCTAATATGCCCATGAAGGGTTTTGCTTTAATGCCATCTGATCTCTTATTTCCATCATAGAGGACACGTACAGCATGAAAATGACCAGATATTAGCACTAGCATTAGATCGCTAGCATTAGCAAGTTAGAATTAGCATTCAAACTTTAACATTGCTGTATATGCAATTATACAAGAAGCGTTAAGCTTTAATGCCATCTAATCAAATATGCCCATGAAGGGTTATGCCTTAATGCCATCTGATTTCTGATTTCCATTATAGAGGACACGTACAGTATGAAAATGATCAGATATTAGTACTAGCATTAGATCGCTAGCATAAGCAAGTTAGCTTAAGCATTGAAACTTTAAATTTGCTGTATTTGCATGTATACAAGAAGGGTTAAGCTTTAATGCCATCTAATATAATATGCCCATGAAAGGTTTTTGCTTTTAATGCCATCTGATCTCTGATTTCCATCATAGAGGACATTTTCAGCATGAAAATGACCAGATATTAGCACTAGCATTAGATCGCTAGCATTAGCAAGTTAGCATTAGCATTCAAACTTTAACATTTCTGTATTTGCAATTATACAAGAAGCGTTAAGCTTTAATGCCATCTAATCAAATATGCCCATGAAGGGTTTTGCCTTAATGCCATCTGATTTCTGATTTCCATCATAGAGGACATGTTCAGAATGAAAATGACCAGATATTAGTACTAGCATTAGATCGCTAGCATTCAAACAAGTTAGCATAAGCATTCAAACTTTAACATTGCTGTATTTGCATGTATACAAGAAGGGTTAAACTTTAATGCCATCTAATATAATATGCCCATGAAAGGTTATGCTTTAATGCCATCTTATCTCTTATTTCCATCATAGAGGACATGTTCAGCATGAAAATGACCAAATATTAGACTATTAGATAGCACTAGCATTAGATTCAAACTTAAACATTGCAGTAATGTTAGCATTAATGCATTATGCCCAAACTTTAATGCATTTCTGTCTTATTTCCATTTGCATGTACAGTATGAAAATGACCAGATATTAGCACTTTAATTAGCCATCTTAGATCATTAATTCAAACTTAAACATTGCATGATGTATACAAGGGGTTAAGCTTTAATGCCATCTAATCTAATATGCCCATGAAGGGTTAATGCTTTAATGCCATCTGATCTCTTATTTCCATCATAGAGGACATGTTCAGCATGAAAATGACCAGATATTAGCACTAGCATTAGATAGCTAGCATTAGCAAGTTAGCATTAGCATTCAAACTTAAACATTGCAGTACTTGCATGTATACAAGAAGGCTTAAGCATTTCATCGCCATCTGATCTCTTATTTTCATCATCGAGGACAAGTACAGTATGAAAATGACCAGATATTAGCACTAGCATTAGATCGCTAGCATTAGCAAGTTAGCTTTAGCATTCAAACTTTAACATTGCTGTATTTGCATGAATACAAGTAGGGTTAAGCTTTAATGCCATCTAATCTAATAGGCCCATTAAGTGTTATACTTTAATGTCATCTGAACTCTTATTTCCATTATTGAGGACACGTACAGTATGAAAATGACCAAATATTAGCAAAAGAATTAGATCGCTTTCATTAGCAAGTTAGCATTAGCATTCAAACTTAAACATTGCAGTACTTTCATGTATACAGGAAGGGTTAAGCTTTAATGCCATCTAATCTAATATGCCCTTGAAGGGTTATGCTTTAATGCCATCTGATCTCTTATTTACATCATTGAGGACATGTACAGTATGAAAATGACCAGATATTAGCACTAGCATTAGATCGCTAGCATTAGCAAGTTAGCATTAGCATTCAAACTTTAACATTGCTGTATTTGCATGTATACAAGAAGGGTTAAGCTTTAATGCCATCTGATGAAATATGCCCATGAAGGGTAATGCTTTTAATGCGATCTGATCTCTTATTTCCATCACAGTGGACATGTTCAGCATGAAAATGACCAGATATTAGCACTATAATTAGATCGATAGCATTAGCAAGTTAGCATTATCATTCAAACTTAAACATTGCAGTAATTGCATGGATACAAGAAGGGTTAAGCTTTAATGCCATCTAATCTAATATGCCCTTGAAGGGTTATGCTTTAATGCCATCTAATCTCTTATTTCCATCATTGAGAACATGAACAGTATGAAAATGACCAAATATTAGCACTAGCATTAGATCGCTAGCATTAGCAAGTTAGCATTAGCATTCAAACTTTAACTTTGCTGTATTTGCATGAATACAAGAAGGGTTAAGCTTTAATGCCATCTGATCAAATATGCCCATGAAGGGTAATAGTTTTATGCGATCTGATCTCTTATTACCATCACAGAGGACATGTTCAGCATGAAAATGACCAGATATTAGCACTAGCATTAAATCGCTAGCATTAGCAAGTTAGCATTAGCATTCAAACTTAAACATTGCAGTACTTGCATGTATACAAGAAGGCTTAAGCTTTCACGCCATCTGATCTCTTATTTCCATCATCGAGGACATGTACAGTAAGAAAATGACCAGATATTAGCACTAGCATTAGATCGCTAGCATTAGCAAGTTAGCATTAGCATTCAAACTTTAACATTGCAGTACTTGCATGTATACAAGAAAGGGTAAGCTTTAATGCCATCTAATCTAATATGCCCATGAAGGGTTTTGCTTTAATGCCATCTGATCTCTTATTTCCATCATAGAGGACACGTACAGTATGAAAATTAGCAGATATTAGCACTAGCATTAGATCGCTAACATTACCAAGTTATCATAAGCATTCAAACTTTAACATTGCAGTATTTGCATATATACAAGAAGGGTTAAGCTTTAATGCCATTTAATATAATATACCCACGAAAGGTTATGCTTTAATGCCATCTGATCTCTTATTTCCATCATAGATGACACGTACAGTATGAAAATGACCAGATATTAGCACTAGCGTTAGATCGCTAGCATTAGCAAGTTAGCATTAGCATTCAAACTTAAACATTGCAGTATTTGCATATATACAAGAAGGGTTAAGCTTTAATGCCATTTAATATAATATGCCCACGAAAGGTTATGCTTTAATGCCATCTGATCTCTTATTTCCATCATCGAGGACACGTACAGTATGAAAATGACCAGATATTAGCAATAGCATTAGATAGCTAGCAATAGCAAGTTAGCATTAGCATTCAAACTTTAACTTTGCTGTATTTGCATGAATACAAGAAGGGTTAAGCTTTAATGCCATCTGATCAAATATGCCCATGAAGGGTAATAGTTTAATGCGATCTGATCTCTTATTACCATCACAGAGGACATGTTCAGCATGAAAATGACCAGATATTAGCTCTAGCATTAGATCGCTAGCATTGGCAAGTTAGCATTAGCATTCAAACTTTAACATTGCTGTATTTGCATGTATACAAGAAGGGTTAAGCTTTAATGCTATCATATCTAATATGCCCATGAAGGGTTTTTTGCTTTTAATGCCATCTGATCTCTTATTTCCATCATAGAGGACACGTACAGCATGAAAATGACCAGATATTAGCACTAGCATTAGATCGCTAGCATTAGCATGTTAGAATTAGCATTCAAACTTTAACATTGCTGTATATGCAATTATACAAGAAGCGTTAAGCTTTAATGCCATCTAATCAAATATGCCCATGAAGGGTTATGCCTTAATGCCATCTGATTTCTGATTTCCATTATAGAGGACACGTACAGTATGAAAATGATCAGATATTAGTACTAGCATTAGATCGCTAGCATAAGCAAGTTAGCATAAGCATTGAAACTTTAACTTTGCTGTATTTGCATGTATACAAGAAGGGTTAAGCTTTAATGCTATCATATCTAATATGCCCATGAAGGGTTTTGCTTTAATGCCATCTGATCTCTTATTTCCATCATAGAGGACACGTACAGCATGAAAATGACCAGATATTAGCACTAGCATTAGATCGCTAGCATTAGCAAGTTAGAATTAGCATTCAAACTTTAACATTGCTGTATATGCAATTATACAAGAAGCGTTAAGCTTTAATGCCATCTAATCAAATATGCCCATGAAGGGTTATGCCTTAATGCCATCTGATTTCTGATTTCCATTATAGAGGACACGTACAGTATGAAAATGATCAGATATTAGTACTAGCATTAGATCGCTAGCATAAGCAAGTTAGCATAAGCATTGAAACTTTAACTTTGCTGTGTTTGCATGTATACAAGAAGGGTTAAGCTTTAATGCCATCTAATATAATATGCCCATGAAAGGTTATGCTTTAATGCCATCTGATCTCTGATTTCCATCATAGAGGACATTTTCAGCATGAAAATGACCAGATATTAGCACTAGCATTAGATCGCTAGCATTAGCAAGTTAGCATTAGCATTCAAACTTTAACATTTCTGTATTTGCATGTATACAAGAAGGGTTAAGCTTTAATGCCATCTGATCCAATATGCCCATGAAGGGTAATGCTTTAATGCGTTCTGATCTCTTATTTCCATCATAGAGGACATGTTCAGAATGAAAATGACCAGATATTAGCACTAGCATTAGATCGCTAGCATTGGCAAGTTAGCATTAGCATTCAAACTTTAACATTGCTGTATTTGCATGTATACAAGAAGGATTAAACTTTAATGCCATCTGATCCAATATGCCCATGAAAGTTTATGCTTTAATGCCATCTTATCTCTTATTTCCATCATAGAGGACATGTTCAGCATGAAAATGACCAGATATTAGCACTAGCATTAGATAGCTAGCATTAGCAAGTTAGCATTAGCATTCAAACTTAAACATTGCAGTACTTGCATGTATACAAGAAGGCTTAAACTTTCACGCCATCTGATCTCTTATTTTCATCATCGAGGACAAGTACAGTATGAAAATGACCAGATATTAGCACTAGCATTAGATCGCTAGCATTAGCAAGTTAGCTTTAGCATTCAAACTTTAACATTGCTGTATTTGCATGAATACAAGTAGGGTTAAGCTTTAATGCCATCTAATCTAATAGGCCCATTAAGTGTTATGCTTTAATGTCATCTGAACTCTTATTTCCATTATTGAGGACACGCAGTATGAAAATGACCAAATATTAGCAAAAGAATTAGATCGCTTTCATTAGCAAGTTAGCATTAGCATTCAAACTTAAACATTGCAGTACTTTCATGTATACAGGAAGGGTTAAGCTTTAATGCCATCTAATCTAATATGCCCTTGAAGGGTTATGCTTTAATGCCATCTGATCTCTTATTTACATCATTGAGGACATGTACAGTATGAAAATGACCAGATATTAGCACTAGCATTAGATCGCTAGCATTAGCAAGTTAGCATTAGCATTCAAACTTTAACATTGCTGTATTTGCATGTATACAAGTAGGGTTAAGCTTTAATGCCATCTGATGAAATATGCCCATGAAGGGTAATGCTTTAATGCGATCTGATCTCTTATTTCCATCACAGTGGACATGTTCAGCATGAAAATGACCAGATATTAGCACTATAATTAGATCGATAGCATTAGCAAGTTAGCATTATCATTCAAACTTAAACATTGCAGTAATTGCATGGATACAAGAAGGGTTAAGCTTTAATGCCATCTAATCTAATATGCCCTTGAAGGGTTATGCTTTAATGCCATCTAATCTCTTATTTCCATCATTGAGAACATGAACAGTATGAAAATGACCAAATATTAGCACTAGCATTAGATCGCTAGCATTAGCAAGTTAGCATTAGCATTCAAACTTTAACATTTGCTGTATTTGCATGAATACAAGAAGGGTTAAGCTTTAATGCCATCTGATCAAATATGCCCATGAAGGGTAATAGTTTAATGCGATCTGATCTCTTATTACCATCACAGAGGACATGTTCAGCATGAAAATGACCAGATATTAGCACTAGCATTAAATCGCTAGCATTAGCAAGTTAGCATTAGCATTCAAACTTAAACATTGCAGTACTTGCATGTATACAAGAAGGCTTTAATGCCATCTGCCATCTGATCTCTTATTTCTCATCATCGAGGACATGTACAGTAAGAAAATGACCAGATATTAGCACTAGCATTAGATCGCTAGCATTAGCAAGTTAGCATTAGCATTCAAACTTTAACATTGCTGTATTTGCATGAATACAGGTAGGGTTAAGTTTTAATGCCATCTAATCTAATATGCCCATTAAGGGTTATGCTTTCATGTCATCTGATCTCTTATTTCCATCATTGAGGACATGTTCAGTATGAAAATGACCAGATATTTGCACTAGTATTAGATCGCTAGCATTAGCAAGTTAGCATTAGCATTCAAACTTTAACATTGCTGTATTTTCATGTATACAAGAAGGGTTAAGCTTTAATGCCATCTAATCTAATATGCACATGAAGGGTTTTGCTTTAATGTCATCTGATCTCTTATTTCCATCATAGAGGACACGTGACAGTATGAAAATGACCAGATATTTGCAATAGCATTAGATCGTTAGCATTAGCAAGTTAGCATTAACATTCAAACTTAAACATTGCAGTACTTGCATGTATAAAAGAAGGGATAAGCTTTAATGCCATCTAATCTAATATGCCCATTAAGGGTTATGCTTTAATGCCATCTCATCTCTTATTTCCATCGAGGACAAGAACAGTCTGAAAATGACCAGATATTAGCACTAGCATTAGATCGCTAGCATTAGCAAGTTAGCATTAGCATTCAAACTTTAACATTGCTGTATTTGCATGTATACAAGAAGGGTTAAGGTTTAATGCCATCTAATCTAATATGCCCATGAAGGGAACAGTATGATGCTTTAATGCCATCTGATCTCTTATTTTAACCATCATAGAAGGACATGTTCAGCATGAAAATGACCAGATATTAGCACTAGCATTAGATCGCTAGCATTAGCAAGTTAGCATTAGCATTCAAACTTTAACATTGCTGTATTTGCATGTATACAAGAAGGGTTAAGCTTTAATGCCATCTAATCTAATATGCCCATGAAGGGTTATGCTTTAATGCCATCTGATCTCTTATTTCCATCATCGAGGACACTTACAGTATGAAAATGACCAGATATTAGCAATAGCATTAGATAGCTAGCAATAGCAAGTTAGCATTAGCATTCAAACTTTAACTTTGCTGTATTTGCATGAATACAAGAAGGGTTAAGCTTTAATGCCATCTGATCAAATATGCCCATGAAGGGTAATAGTTTAATGCGATCTGATCTCTTATTACCATCACAGAGGACATGTTCAGCATGAAAATGACCAGATATTAGCTCTAGCATTAGATCGCTAGCATTGGCAAGTTAGCATTAGCATTCAAACTTTAACATTGCTGTATTTGCATGTATACAAGAAGGGTTAAGCTTTAATGCTATCATATCTAATATGCCCATGAAGGGTTTTGCTTTAATGCCATCTGATCTCTTATTTCCATCATAGAGGACACGTACAGCATGAAAATGACCAGATATTAGCACTAGCATTAGATCGCTAGCATTAGCATGTTAGAATTAGCATTCAAACTTTAACATTGCTGTATATGCAATTATACAAGTAGCGTTAAGTTTAATGCCATCTAATCAAATATGCCCATGAAGGGTTATGCCTTAATGCCATCTGATTTCTGATTTCCATTATAGAGGACACGTACAGTATGAAAATGATCAGATATTAGTACTAGCATTAGATCGCTAGCATTAGCAAGTTAGCATAAGCATTGAAACTTTAACTTGCTGTATTTGCATGTATACAAGAAGGGTTAGCTTTAATGCCATCAATCTAATATGCCCATGAAGGGTTTTGCTTTAATGCCATCTGATCTCTTATTTCCATCATAGAGGACATTTTCAGTATGAAAATGACCAGATATTTTAACAATAGCATTAGATCGTTAGCATTAATCAAAGTTAGCATTAATGCATTCAAACTTTATAACATTTCAGTATTTGCATGTATAAATTCAAACTTTAACCATTTCTAAATGTATACAAGATAAGCTTTAATGCCATCTGATCCTGAATATGCCCATGAAGGGTTAATGCTTTAATTTTCAGCCAGATCTCGCTAGCATTAGCTCTTATTTCCATCATTGAGGACAAGAACAGCCATCTGAAAATGACCAGATATTAGCACTAGCATTAGATCGCTAGCATTGGCAAATGACCAGATATTAGCATTAGCATTCAAACTTTAACATTGCTGTATTTGCATGTATACAAGAAGGATTAAACTTTAATGCCATCTGATCCAATATGCCCATGAAAGTTTATGCTTTAATGCCATCTTATCTCTTATTTCCATCATAGAGGACATGTTCAGCATGAAAATGACCAGATATTAGCACTAGCATTAGATAGCTAGCATTAGCAAGTTAGCATTAGCATTCAAACTTAAACATTGCAGTACTTGCATGTATACAAGAAGGCTTAAACTTTCACGCCATCTGATCTCTTATTTTCATCATCGAGACAAGTACAGTATGAAAATGACCAGATATTAGCACTAGCATTAGATCGCTAGCATTAGCAAGTTAGCTTTAGCATTCAAACTTTAACATTGCTGTATTTGCATGAATACAAGTAGGGTTAAGCTTTAATGCCATCTAATCTAATAGGCCCATTAAGTGTTATGCTTTAATGTCATCTGAACTCTTATTTCCATTATTGAGGACACGTACAGTATGAAAATGACCAAATATTAGCAAAAGAATTAGATCGCTTTCATTAGCAAGTTAGCATTAGCATTCAAACTTAAACATTGCAGTACTTTCATGTATACAGGAAGGGTTAAGCTTTAATGCCATCTAATCTAATATGCCCTTGAAGGGTTATGCTTTAATGCCATCTGATCTCTTATTTACATCATTGAGGACATGTACAGTATGAAAATGACCAGATATTAGCACTAGCATTAGATCGCTAGCATTAGCAAGTTAGCATTAGCATTCAAACTTTAACATTGCTGTATTTGCATGTATACAAGTAGGGTTAAGCTTTAATGCCATCTGATGAAATATGCCCATGAAGGGTAATGCTTTAATGCGATCTGATCTCTTATTTCCATCACAGTGGACATGTTCAGCATGAAAATGACCAGATATTAGCACTATAATTAGATCGATAGCATTAGCAAGTTAGCATTATCATTCAAACTTAAACATTGCAGTAATTGCATGGATACAAGAAGGGTTAAGCTTTAATGCCATCTAATCTAATATGCCCTTGAAGGGTTATGCTTTAATGCCATCTAATCTCTTATTTCCATCATTGAGAACATGAACAGTATGAAAATTACCAAATATTAGCACTAGCATTAGATCGCTAGCATTAGCAAGTTAGCATTAGCATTCAAACTTTAACTTTGCTGTATTTGCATGAATACAAGAAGGGTTAAGCTTTAATGCCATCTGATCAAATATGCCCATGAAGGGTAATAGTTTAATGCGATCTGATCTCTTATTACCATCACAGAGGACATGTTCAGCATGAAAATGACCAGATATTAGCACTAGCATTAAATCGCTAGCATTAGCAAGTTAGCATTAGCATTCAAACTTAAACATTGCAGTACTTGCATGTATACAAGAAGGCTTAAGCTTTCACGCCATCTGATCTCTTATTTTCATCATCGAGGACATGTACAGTAAGAAAATGACCAGATATTAGCACTTTCGCATTAGATCGCTAGCATTAGCAAGTTAGCTTTTTAGCATTCAAACTTTAACATTGCTGTATTTGCATGAATACAGGTAGGGTTAAGTTTTAATGCCATCTAATCTAATATGCCCATTAAGGGTTATGCTTTCATGTCATCTGATCTCTTATTTCCATCATTGAGGACACGTACAGTATGAAAATGACCAGATATTTGCACTAGTATTAGATCGCTAGCATTAGCAAGTCAGCATTAGCATTCTAACTTGAATATTGCTGTATTTTCATGTATACAAGAAGGGGTAAGCTTTAATGCCATCTAATCTAATATGCACATGAAGGGTTTTGCTTTAATGTCATATGATCTCTTATTTCCATCATAGAGGACACGGACAGTATGAAAATGACCAGATATTTGCAATAGCATTAGATCGTTAGCATTAGCAAGTTAGCATTAACATTCAAACTTAAACATTGCAGTACTTGCATGTATAAAAAGAAGGATAAGCTTTAATGCCATCTAATCTAATATGCCCATTAAGGGTTATGCTTTAATGCCATCTCATCTCTTATTAACATCATTGAGGACAAGAACAGTCTGAAAATGACCAGATATTAGCACTAGCATTAGATCGCTAGCATTAGCAAGTTAGCATTAGCATTCAAACTTTAACATTGCTGTATTTGCATGTATACAAGAAGGGTTAAGGTTTAATGCTATCTAATCTAATATGCCCATGAAGAGTTATGCTTTAATGCCATCTCATCTCTTTTTTCCATCATTGAGGACAAGAACAGTATGAAAATGACCAGATATTAGCACTAGCATTAGATCGCTAGCATTAGCAAGTTAGCATGAGCATTCAAACTTTAACATTGCAGTACTTGCATGTATACAAGAAGGGGTAAGCTTTAATGCCATCTAATCTAATATGCCCATGAAGGGTTTTGCTTTAATGCCAACTGATCTCTTATTTCCATCATAGAGGACACGTACAGTATGAAAATGATCAGATATTAGTACTAGCATTAGATCGCTAGCATTAGCAAGTTAGCATAAGCATTGAAACTTTAACTTTGCTGTATTTGCATGTATACAAGAAGGGTTAAGCTTTAATGCCATCTAATATAATATGCCCATGTAAGGTTATGCTTTAATGCCATCTGATCTCTGATTTCCATCATAGAGGACATGTTCAGCATGAAAATGACCAGATATTAGCACTAGCATTAGATCGCTAGCATTAGCAAGTTAGCATTAGCATTCAAACTTTAACATTTCTGTATTTGCATGTATACAAGAAGGCTTAAGCTTTCACGCCATCTGATCTCTTATTTCCATCATCGAGGACATGTACAGTAAGAAAATGACCAGATATTAGAACTCGCATTAGATCGCTAGCATTAGCAAGTTAGCTTTAGCATTCAAACTTTAACATTGCTGTATTTGCATGAATACAAGTAGGGTAAAGCTTTAATCCCATCTAATCTAATATGCCCATGAAGGGTTATGCTTTAATGTCATCTGATCTCTTATTTCCATCATTGAGGACACGTACAGTATGAAAATGACCAGATATTAGCACTCGAATTAGATCGCTAGCATTAGCAAGTTAGCATTAGCATTCAAACTTAAACATTGCAGTACTTGCATGTATACAAGAAGGGTTAAGCTTCAATGCCATATAATCTAATATGCCCTTGAAGGGTTACGCTGTAATGCCATCTGATCTCTTATTTCCATCATTGAGGACATGTACAGCATGAAAATGACCAGATATTAGCACTAGCATTAAATCGCTAGTATTTGCAAGTTAGCATTAGCATTCAAACTTAAACATTGCAGTACTTGCATGTATACAAGAAGGCTTAAGCTTTCACGCCATCTGATCTCTTATTTCCATCATCGAGGACATGTACAGTAAGAAAATGACCAGATATTAGCACTCGCATTAGATCGCTAGCATTAGCAATTTAGATTTAGCATTCAAACTTTAACATTGCTGTATTTGCATGAATACAAGTAGGGTAAAGCTTTAATCCCATCTAATCTAATATGCCCATTAAGGGTTATGCTTTAATGTCATCTGATCTCTTATTTCCATCATTGAGGACACGTACAGTATGAAAATGACCAGATATTAGCACTCGAATTAGATCGCTAGCATTAGCAAGTTAGCGTTAGCATTCAAACTTAAACATTGCAGTACTTGCATGTATACAAGAAGGGTTAAGCTTTAATGCCATATAATCTAATATGCCCTTGAAGGGTTATGCTTTAATGCCATCTGATCTCTTATTTCCATCATTGAGGACATGTACAGTATGAAAATGACCAGATATTAGCACTAGCATTAGATCGCTAGAAATAGCAAGTTAGCATTAGCATTCAAACGTTAACATTGCTGTATTTGCATGTTTACAAGAAGGGTTAAGCTTTAATGCCATCTGATCATATATGCCCCCGAAGGGTAAGGCTTTAATGCGATCTGATCTCTTATTTCCATCACAGAGGACATGTTCAGCATGAAAAATGACCAGATATAAGCACTAGCATTAGATCGCTAGCATTAGCAAATTAGCATTAGCATTCAAACTTTAACATTGCTGTATTTGCATGTATACAAGATGGGTTTAGCTTTAATGCCATCTGATCCAATATGCCCATGAAAGGTTATGCTTTAATGCCATCTGATCTCTTATTTCCATCATAGAGAACATGTTTAGCATGAAAATGACCAGATATTAGCACTAGCATTAGATCATTAGCATTAGCAAGTTAGCATTATCATTCAAACTTAAACATTGCAGTAATTGCATGGATACAAGAAGGGTTAAGCTTTAATGCCATCTAATCTAATATACCCTTGAAGGGTTATGCTTTAATGCCATCTAATCTCTTATTTCCATCATTGAGGACATGAACAGTATGAAAATGACCAAATATTAGCACTAGCATTAGATCGCTAGCATTAGCAAGTTAGCATTAGAATTCAAACTTTAACTTTGCAGTATTTGCATGAATACAAGAAGGGTTAAGCTTTAATGCCATCTGATCAAATATGCCCATGAAGGGTAATAGTTTAATGCGATCTGATCTCTTATTACCATCACAGAGGACATGTTCAGCATGAAAATGACCAGATATTAGCACTAGCATTAAATCGCTAGCATTAGCAAGTTAGCATTAGCATTCAAACTTAAACATTGCAGTACTTGCATGTATACAAGAAGGCTTAAGCTTTCACGCCATCTGATCTCTTATTTCCATCATCGAGGACATGTACAGTAAGAAAAAGACCAGATATTAGCACTCGCATTAGATCGCTAGCATTAGGAAGTTAGCTTTAGCATTCAAACTTTAACATTGCTGTATTTGCATGAATACAGGTAGGGTTAAGCTTTAATGCCATCTAATCTAATATGCCCATTAAGGGTTATGCTTTCATGTCATCTGATCTCTTATTTCCATCATTGAGGACACGTACAGTATGAAAATTACCAGATATTAGCACTCGAATTAGATCGCTAGCATTAGCAAGTTAGCATTAGCATTCAAACTTAAACAATGCAGTTCTTGCATGTATACAAGAAGGGTTAAGCTTTAATGCCATCTGATCTCTTATTTCCATCATTGAGGACATGTACAGTATGAAAATGACCAGATATTAGCACTTGCATTAGATCGCTAGCATTAGCAAGTTAGCATTAGCATTCAAACGTTAACATTGCTGTATTTGCATGTATACAAGAAGGGTTAAGCTTTAATGCCATCTGATCAAATATGCCCATGAAGGGTAATGCTTTAATGCGATCTGATCTCTTATTTCCATCACAGAGGACATGTTCAGCATGAAAATGACCAGATATAAGCACTAGCATTAAATCGTTAGCATTAGCAAGTTAGCATTAGCATTCAAACTTTAACATTGCTGTATTTGCATATATACAAGAAGGGTTTAGCTTTAATGCCATCTGATCCAATATGCCCATGAAAGGTTATGCTTTAATGGCATCTGATCTCTTATTTCCATCATAGATAACATGTTTAGCATGAAAATGACCAGATATTAGCACTAGCATTAGATCGCTAGCATTAGCAAGTTAGCATTAGCATTCAAACTTAAACATTGCAGTACTTGCATGTATACAAGAAGGCTTAAGCTTTCACGCCATCTGATCTCTTATTTCCATCATCGAGGAGACGTACAGTATGAAAAAGACCAGATATGAGCACTAGCATTAGATTGCTAGCATTAGCAAGTTAGATTTAGCATTCAAACTTTATCATTGCTGTATTTGCATGATTACAAGTAGGGTTAAGCTTTAATGCCATCTAATCTAATATGCACATTATGGGTTATGCTTTAATGTCATCTGATCTCTTATTTCTATCATTGAGGACACGCATAGTATGAAAAATGACCAGATATTTGCACTAGTATTAGATCGCTAGCATTAGCAAGTCAGCATTAGCATTATAACTTGAACATTGCTGTATTTGCATGTATACAAGAAGGGGTAAGCTTTAATGCCATCTAATCTAATATGCACATGAAGGGTTTTGCTTTAATGTCATCTGATCTCTTATTTCCATCATAGAGGACACGGACAGTATGAAAATGACCAGATATTTGCAATAGCATTAGATAGTTAGCATTAGCAAGTTAGCATTAACATTCAAACTTAAACATTGCAGTACTTGCATGTATACAAGAAGGGATAAGCTTTAATGCCATCTAATCTAAAATGCCCATTAAGGGTTATGCTTTGATGCCATCTCATCTCTTATTTCCATCATTGAGGACAAGAACAGTATGAAAATGACCAGATATTAGCATTAGCATTAGATCGCTAGCATTAGCAAGTTAGCATTAGCATTCAAACTTTAACATTGCTGTATTTGCATGTATACAAGAAGGGTTAAGGTTTAATGCCATCTAATCTAATATGCCCATGAAGGGTTTTGCTTTATTGCCAACTGATCTCTTATTTCCATCATAGAGGACACGTACAGTATGAAAATTACCAGATATTAGCACTAGCATTAGATCGCTAGCATTACCAAGTTAGCATAAGCATTCAAACTTTAACATTGCAGTATTTGCATATATACAAGAAGGGTTAAGCTTTAATGTCATTTAATATAATATGCCCACGAAAGGTTATGCTTTAATGCCATCTGATCTCTTATTTCCATCATAGATGATACGTACAGTATGAAAATGACCAGATATTAGCACTAGCGTTAGATCGCTAGCATTAGCAAGTTAGCATTAGCATTCAAACTTAAACATTGCAGTATTTGCATATATACAAGAAGGGTTAAGCTTTAATGCCATTTAATATAATATGCCCACGAAAGGTTATGCTTTAATGCCATCTGATCTCTTATTTTCCATCATCGAGGACACGTACAGTATGAAAAATGACCAGATTTTAGCAATAGCATTAGATAGCTAGCATTAGCAAGTTAGCATTAGCATTCTAACTTTAACATTGCTGTATATGCAATTATACAAGAAGCGTTAAGCTTTAATGCCATCTAATCTAATATGCCCATGAAGGGTTATGCCTTAATGCCATCTGATTTCTGATTTCCATTATAGAGGACACGTACAGTATGAAAATGATCAGATATTAGTACTAGCATTAGATCGCTAGCATTAGCAAGTTAGCATAAGCATTGAAACTTTAACTTGCTGTATTTGCATGTATACAAGAAGGGGTAAGCTTTAATGCCATCTAATCTAATATGCACATGAAAGGTTTTGCTTTAATGTCATCTGATCTCTTATTTCCATCATAGAGGACACGGACAGTATGAAAATGACCAGATATTTGCAATAGCATTAGATCGTTAGCATTAGCAAGTTAGCATTAACATTCAAACTTAAACATTGCAGTACTTGCATGTATACAAGAAGGGATAAGCTTTAATGCCATCTAATCTAATATGCCCATTAAGGGTTATGCTTTAATGCCATCTCATCTCTTATTTCCATCATTGAGGACAAGAACAGTATGAAAATGATCAGATATTAGCACTAGCATTAGATCGCTAGCATTAGCAAGTTAGCATTAGCATTCAAACTTTAACATTGCTGTATTTGCATGTATACAAGGGTTAAGGTTTAATGCTATCTAATCTAATATGCCCATGAAGGGTTATGCTTTAATGCCATCTCATCTCTTATTTCCATCATTGAGGACAAGAACAGTATGAAAATGACCAGATATTAGCACTAGGATTAGATCGCTAGCATTAGCAAGTTAGCATGAGCATTCAAACTTTAACATTGCAGTACTTGCATGTATACAAGAAGGGGTAAGCTTTAATGCCATCTAAACTAATATGCCCATGAAGGGTTTTGCTTTAATGCCAACTGATCTCTTATTTCCATCATAGAGGACACATACAGTATGAAAATTACCAGATATTAGCACTAGCATTAGATCGCTAGCATTACCAAGTTAGCATAAGCATTCAAACTTTAACATTGCAGTATTTGCAATTATACAAGAAGGGTTAAGCTTTAATGCCATTTAATATAATATGCCCATGAAAGGTTATGCTTTAATGCCATCTGATCTCTTATTTCCATCATAGATGACACGTACAGTATGAAAATGACCAGATATTAGCACTAGCGTTAGATCGATAGCATTAACAAGTTAGCATTAGCATTCAAACTTAAACATTGCAGTATTTGCATATATACAAGAAGGGTTAAGCTTTAATGCCATTTAATATAATATGCCCAATGAAAAGGTTATGCTTTAATGCCATCTGATCTCTTATTTCCATCATCGAGGACACGTACAGTATGAAAATGACCAGATATTAGCAATAGCATTAGATAGCTAGCATTAGCAAGTTAGCATTAGCATTCTAACTTTAACATTGCTGTATATGCAATTATACAAGAAGCGTTAAGCTTTAATGCCATCTAATCTAATATGCCCATGAAGGGTTATGCCTTAATGCCATCTGATTTCTGATTTCCATTATAGAGGACACGTACAGTATGAAAATAATCAGATATTAGTACTAGCATTAGATCGCTAGCATTAGCAAGTTAGCATAAGCATTGAAACTTTAACTTTGCTGTATTTGCATGTATACAAGAAGGGTTAAGCTTTAATGCCATCTAATATAATATGCCCATGTAAGGTTATGCTTTAATGCCATCTGATCTCTGATTTCCATCATAGAGGACATGTTCAGCATGAAAATGACCAGATATTAGCACTAGCATTAGATCGCTAGCATTAGCAAGTTAGCATTAGCATTCAAACTTTAACATTTCTGTATTTGCATGTATACAAGAAGGGTTAAGCTTTAATGCCATCTGATCAAATATGCCCATGAAGGGTAATGGTTTAATGCGATCTGATCTCTTATTTCCATCACAGAGGACATGTTCAGCATGAAAATGACCAGATATTAGCACTAGCATTAAATAGTTAGCATTAGCATTCAAACTTAAACATTGCAGTACTTGCATGTATACAAGAAGGCTTAAGCTTTCACGCCATCTGATCTCTTATTTCCATTATCGAGGACATGTACAGTAAGAAAATGACCAGATATTAGCACTCGCATTAGATCGCTAGCATTAGCAAGTAAGCTTTAGCATTCAAACTTTAACATTGCTGTATTTGCATGAATACAAGTAGGGTAAAGCTTAATCCCATCTAATCTAATATGCCCATTAAGGGTTATGCTTTAATGTCATCTGATCTCTTTATTTCCATCATTGAGGACATGGTATGAAAATGAACAGATATTAGCACTTTAGATCGCTAGCATTAGCAAGTTAGCATTAGCATTCAAACTTAAACATTGCAGTACTTGCATGTATACAAGAAGGGTTATTTAATGCCATATAATCTAATATGCCCTTGAAGGGTTATGCTGCCATCTGATCTTTATTTCCATCATTGAGGACATGTACAGTATGAAAATGACCAGATATTAGCACTAGCATTAGATCGCTAGAATTGGCAAGTTAGCATTAGCATTCAAACGTTAACATTGCTGTATTTGCATGTTTACAAGAAGGGTTAAGCTTTAATGCCATCTGATCAAATATGCCCACGATGGGTAAGGCTTTAATGCGATCTGATCTCTTATTTCCATCACAGAGGACATGTTCAGCATGAAAATGAACAGATATAAGCACTAGCATTAGATCGCTAGCATTAGCAAATTAGCATTAGCATTCAAACTTTAACATTGCTGTATTTGCATGTATACAAGATGGGTTTAGCTTTTAATGCCATCTGATTCAATATGCCCATGAGAGGTTATGCTTTAATGCCATCTGATCTCTTATTTCCATCATAGAGAATATGTGTAGCATGAAAATGACCAGATATTAGCACTAGCATTAGATCATTAGCATTAGCAAGTTAGCATTATCTTTCAAACTTAAACATTGCAGTAATTGCATGGATACAAGAAGGGTTAAGCTTTAATGCCATCTAATCTAATATGCCCTTGAAGGGTTATGCTTTAATGCCATCTAATCTCATATTTCCATCATTGAGGACATGAACAGTATGAAATGACCAAATATTAGCACTAGCATTAGATCGCTAGCATTAGCAAGTTAGCATTAGAATTCAAACTTTAACTTTGCTGTATTTGCATGAATACAAGAAGGGTTAAGCTTTAATGCCATCTGATCAAATATGCCCATGAAGGGTAATAGTTTAATGCGATCTGATCTCTTATTACCATCACAGAGGACATGTTCAGCATGAAAATGACCAGATATTAGCACTAGCATTAAATCGCTAGCATTAGCAAGTTAGCATTAGCATTCAAACTTAAACATTGCAGTACTTGCATGTATACAAGAAGGCTTAAGCTTTCACGCCATCTGATCTCTTATTTCCATCATCGAGGACATGTACAGTAAGAAAATGACCAGATATTAGCACTCGCATTAGATCGCTAGCATTAGCAAGTTAGCTTTAGCATTCAAACTTTAACATTGCTGTATTTGCATGAATACAGGTAGGGTTAAGCTTTAATGCCATCTAATCTAATATGCCCATTAAGGGTTATGCTTTCATGTCATCTGATCTCTTATTTCCATCATTGAGGACAAGAACAGTATGAAAATGACCAGATATTAGCTCTAGCATTAGATCGCTAGCATTAGCAAGTTAGCATTAGCATTCAAACTTTAACATTGCTGTATTTGCATGTATACAAAGAAGGGTTAAGGTTTAATGCCATCTATTCTAATATGCCCATGAAGGGTTTTTTGCTTTAATGCCAACTGATCTCTTATTTCCATCATAGAGGACACGTACAGTATGAAAATTACCAGATATTAGCACTAGCATTAGATCGCTAGCATTACCAAGTTAGCATAAGCATTCAAACTTTAACATTGCAGTATTTGCATATATACAAGAAGGGTTAAGCTTTAATGTCATTTAATATAATATGCCCACGAAAGGTTATGCTTTAATGCCATCTGATCTCTTATTTCCATCACAGATGACACGACAGTATGAAAATGACCAGATATTAGCACTAGCGTTAGATCGCTAGCATTAGCAAGTTAGCATTAGCATTCAAACTTAAACATTGCAGTATTTGCATATATACAAGAAGGTTAAAAGACAATGCCATTTAATATAATATGCCCATGAAAGGTTATGCTTTAATGCCATCTGATCTCTTATTTCCATCATCGCTGACATGCACAGTATGAAAATGACCAGATATTAGCAATAGCATTAGATAGTTAGCATTAGCAAGTTAGCATTAGCATTCTAACTTTAACATTGCTGTATATGCAATTATACAAGAAGCGTTTTTAATGCCATATAATCTAATATGCCCATGAAGGGTTATGCCTTAATGCCATCTGATTTCTGATTTCCATTATAGAGGACACGTGGTATGAAAATGATCAGATATTAGTACTAGCATTAGATCGCTAGCATTAGCAAGTTAGCATAAGCATTGAAATCCTTTAACTTGCTGTATTTGCATGTATACAAGAAGGGTTAAGCTTTAATGCCATCTAATATAATATGCCAATGAAAGGTTATGCTTTAATGCCCATCTGATCTCTGATTTCCATCATAGAGACATATTTCAGCATGAAAATGACCAGATATTAGCACTAGCATTAGAATCGCTAGCATTAGCAAGTTAGCATTAGCATTCAAACTATAACATTTCTGTATTTGCATGTATACAAGAAGGGTTAAGCTTTAATGCCATCTGATCAAATATGCCCATGAAGACATCTGTTTATTTCCATCACAGAGGACATGTTCAGTATGAAAATGACCAGATATTAGCACTAGCATTAAATCGCTAGCATTAGCAAGTTAGCATTAGCATTCAAACTTAAACATTGCAGTACTTGCATGTATACAAGAAGGCTTAAGCTTTCACGCCCATCTGATCTCTTATTTCCATCATCGAGGACATGTACAGTAAGAAAATGACCAGATATTAGCACTTTCTTTAGATCGCTAGCATTAGCAAGTTAGCTTTAGCATTCAAACTTTAACATTGCTGTATTTGCATGAATACAAGTAGGGTAAAGCTTTAATGCCATCTAATCTAATATGCCCATTAAGGGTCATGCTTTTAATGTCATCTGACTTTTTATTTCCATCATTGAGGACACGTATAGTATGAAAATGACCAGATATTAGCACTAATTAGATCGCTAGCATTAGCAAGTTAGCATTAGCATTCAAACTTAAACATTGCAGTACTTGCATGTATACAAGAAGGGTCGGCTTTAATGCCATATAATCTAATATGCCCTTGAAGGGCTATGCTTTTACTGCCATCTGATCTCTTATTTCCATCATTGAGGACATGTACAGTATGAAAATGACCAGATATTAGCACTAGCATTAGATCGCGAGAATTAGCAAGTTAGCATTAGCATTCAAACTTTAACATTGCTGTATTTGCATGTATACAAGAAGGGTTAAGCTTTAATGCCATCTGATCAAATATGCCCATGAAGGGTAATGCTTTAATGCGATCTGATCTCTTATTTCCATCACAGAGACATGTTCAGCATGAAAAAATGACCAGATATAAGCACTAGCATTAGATCGCTAGCATTAGCAAATTAGCATTAGCATTCAAACTTTAACATTGCTGTATTTGCATGTATACAAGATGGGTTTAGCTTTTAATGCCATCTGATCCAATATGCCCATGAAAGGTTATGCTTTAATGCCATCTGATCTCTTTTATTTCCATCATAGAGAACATGTTTAGCATGAAAATGACCAGATATTAGCACTAGCATTAGATCATTAGCATTAGCAAGTTAGCATTAGCATTCAAACTTAAACATTGCAGTACTTGCATGTACACAAGAAGGCTTAAGCTTTCACGCCATCTGATCTCTTTATTTCCATCATCGAGACACATACAGTATGAAAAAAGACCAGATATTAGCACTAGCATTAGATCGCTAGCATTAGCAAGTAAGATTTAGCATTCAAACTTTAACATTGCTGTATTTGCATGATTACAAAATGAGGGTTAAACTTTAATGCCATCTAATCTAATATGCACATTATGGGTTATGCTTTAAGGTCATCTTGATCTCTTATTTCCATCATTGAGGACACGTACAGTATAAAAAATGACCAGATATTGGCACTAGTATTAGATCGCTAGCATTAGCAAGATAGCATAAGCATTCAAACTTTAAAATTGCTGTATTTTGCATGTATACAAGAAGGGTAAGCTTTAATGCCATCTAATCTAATATGCACATGAAGGTTTTGCTTTAATGTCATCTGATCTCTTATTTCCATCATAGAGGACACGGACAGTATAAAAAATGACCAGATATTAGCACTAGCATTAGATCGTTAGCATTAGCAAGTTAGCATTAGCATTCTAACTTTAACATTGCTGTATTTGCATGTATACAAGAAGGGTTAAGGTTTAATGCTATCTAATCTAATATGCACATGAAGGGTTATGCTTTAATGCAATCTGATCTCTTATTTCCATCATAGATGACACGTACAGTATGAAAATGACCAGATATTAGCACTAGCGTTAGATCGCTAGCATTAGCAAGTTAGTATTAGCATTCTAACTTTAACATTGCTGTATTTGCATGTATACAAGAAGGGTTAAGGTTTAATGCTATCTAATCTAATATGCCCATGAAGGGTTATGCTTTAATGTCATCTCATCTCTTATTTCCATCATTGAGGACAAGAACAGTATGAAAATGACCAGATATTAGCACTAGCATTAGATAAGCTGCATTAGCAAGTTAGCATTAGCATTCAAACTTTAACATTGCAGTACTTGCATGTATACAAGAAGTGGTAAGCTTTAATGCAATCTAATCTAATATGCCCATGAAGGGTTTTGCTTTAATGCCATCTGATCTCTTATTTCCATCATAGAGTACACGTACAGTATGAAAATTACCAGATATTAGCACTAGCATTAGATCGCTAGCATTACCAAGTTAGCATAAGCATTCAAACTTGAACATTGCAGTATTTTCATATATACAAGAAGGGTTAAGCTTTAATGCCATTTAATATAATATACTTACGAAAGGTTATGCTTTAATGCCATCTGATCTCTTATTTCCATCTTAGGTTATGAAAATGACCAGATATTAATGCTAGCATTGTAGATTAGCTAGCATATATAAAGAAGGTTAAGCTTATTTCCATCTTAGATGACACGTTAGTATTAGACCATATATAAGCACTAGCATTAGATCGCTAGTATTAGCAAGTTAGCATTAGCATTTAAACTTAAACATTGCATTGCATATATGATCCATAATTTCCATACGAAAGGTTATGCTTTTAATGCCATCTGATCTCTTATTTCCATCATCGAGGACACGCGTAATGAAAATGACCAGATATTAGCAATAGCATTAGATCGCTAGCATTAGCAAGTTAACATTAGCATTCTAACTTTAACATTGCTGTATTTGCATGTATACAAGAAGGGTTAAGCTTTAATGCTATCTCATCTAATATGCCCATGAAGGGTTTTGCTTTAATGCCATCTGATCTCTTATTTCCATCATAGAGGACACGTATAGTATGAAAATGGCCAGATATTAGCACTAACATTACATAGTTAGCATTAGCAAGTTAGCATTAGCATTCAAACTTTAACATTGCAGGACTTGCATGTATACAATAAGGGTTAATCTATAATGCCATCTAATCTAATATGCCCATGAAAGGTTATGCTTTAATGCCATCTGATCTCTTATTTCCATCATAGAGGACATGTTCAGAATGAAAATGACCAGATATTAGCACTAGCATTAGATCGTTAGCATTAGCAAGTTAGCATTAGCATTCAAACTTAAACATTGCAGTACTTGCATGTATACAAGAAGCTTTAGCTTTAACGGCATTTGATCTCTTATGTCCATCATAGAGACACGTACAGTATGAAAATGACCAGATATTAGCACTAGCATTAGACCGCTAGCATTAGCAAGTTAGCATTAGCATACAAACTTAAACATTGCAGTTCTTGCATGTATACAAGAAGGCTTAAGCTTTCACGCCATCTGATCTCTTATTTCCATCATCGAGGACCGCGTGCAGTATGAAAAAAGACCAGATATTAGCACTAGCATTAGATCGCTAGCATTAGCAAGTGAGATTTAGCATTCAAACTTTAACATTGCTGTATTTTGCATGAATACAAGTAGGGTTAAAAGCTTTAATGCCATCTAATCTAATATGCACATTAAGGGTTATGCTTTTAATGTCATGTGATCTCTTATTTCCATCATTGAGGACACTTACAGTATGAAAATGATCAGATATTAGAACTAAATTAGATCGCTAGCATTAACAAGTTAGTATCAGCATTCAGACTTAAACATTGCAGTACTTGCATGTATACAAGAAGGGTTAAGCTTTAATGCCATCTAATCTAATATGCCCATGAAGGGTTATGCTTTAAAAGCATCTGATCTCTTATTTACATCATAGAGGCCACGTACAGTATGAAAATGACCAGATATTAGCTCTAGCATTAGATCGTTAGCATTAGCAAGTTAGCATTAGCATTCAAATTAAACATTGCAGAACTTGCATGTATACAAGAAGGGTTGAGCTTTAATGCCATCAAATCTAAAATGCCCACGAAAGGTTAGGCTTTAATGCCATCTGATCTCTTATTTCCGTCAAAGAGGAGTAAGTATGAAATTGACCAGATATTAGCACTAGCATTAGATCGCTAGCATTAGCAAGTTAGCATTAGCATTCAAACTTTAAAATTGCTGTATTTGCATGTGTACAAGAAGGGTTAAAAGCTTTAATGTCGCCGAATCTAATATGCCGATGAAAAAGTCATTTTTAATGCCATCTGATCACTTATTTCCATCATAGTGGACACGTACAGTATGAAAATGACAAGATATTAGCAATAGCATTAGATCGCTAGTATTAGCAAGTTAGCATAAAGCATTCAAACTTAAACATTGCAGTACTTGCATGTATACATGAAGGCTTAAGCTTTAATGACATCTGATCTCTTATTTCCATCATAGAGGACACGTTCAGTATGAAAATGACCAGATATTAGCACTAGCATTAGATCGCTAGCATTAGCAAGTTAGAATTAGCATTCTAACTTTAACATTGCTGTATATGCAATTATACAAGAAGCGTTAAGCTTTAATGCCATCTAATCTAATATGCCCATGAAGGGTTATGCCTTAATGCCATCTGATTTCTGTTTTCCATTATAGAGGACACGCGTGCAGTATGAAAATGATCAGATATTAGCACTAGCATTAGATCGCTAGCATTAGCAAGTTAGCATAAGCATTGAAACTTTAACATTGCTGTATTTGCATGTATACATGAATGGGTAAGCTTTAATGCCATCTGATCCAATATGCCCATGAAGGGTAATGCTTTAATGCTATCTGATCTCTTATTTCCATCATAGAGCACATGTTCAGCATGAAAATGACCAGGTATTAGCACTAGCATTAGATCGCTAGCATTAGCAAGTTAGCATTAGCATTCAAACTTTTACATTGCTGTATTTGCATGTATACAAGAAGGAATAAGCTTTAATGCCATCTGATCTAATATGCCCATGAAAGGTTATGCTTTAATGCCATCTTATCTCTTATTTCCATCATAGAGGACATGTTCAGCATGAAAATGACCAGATATTAGCACTAGCATTAGATCGCTAGCATTAGCAAGTTAGCATTAGCATTCAAACTTAAACATTGCAGTACTTGCATGTATACAAGAAGGCTTAAGCTTTCACGCCATCTGATCTCTTATTTCCATCATCGAGGACATGAACAGTAAGAAAATGACCAGATGTTAGCACTCAAGCATTAGATGCTTCTAGCATTAGCGTTAGCTTTAGCATTCAAACTTTAACATTGCTGTATTTGCATGAATACAAGTAGGGTAAAGCTTTAATCCCATCTAATCTAATATGCCCATTAAGGGTTATGCGTTAATGTCATCTGATCTCTCATTTCCATCATTGAGGACACGTACAGTATGAAAATGACCAGATATTAGCACTCAAATTAGATCGCTAGCATTAGCAAGTTAGCATTAGCATTCAAACTTAAACATTGCAGTACTTGCATGTATACAAGAAGGGTTAAAAGCTTTAATGCCATATGATCTAATATGCCCTTGAAGGGTTATGCTTTAATGCCATCTGATCTCTTATTTCCATCATTGAGGACATGTACAGTATGAAAATGACCAGATATTAGCACTAGCATTAGATCACTAGAATTAGCAAGTTAGCATTAGCATTCAAACGTTAACATTGCTGTATTTGCATGTATACAAGAAGGGTTAAAAGCTTTAATGCCATCTGATCAAATATGCCCACGAAGGGTATTGCTTTAATGCCATCTGATCTCATATTTCCATCACAGAGGACATATTCAGCATGAAAATGACCAGATATAAGCACTAGCATTAGATCGCTAGCATTAGCAAATTAGCATTAGCATTCAAACTTTAACATTGCTGTATTTGCATGTATAAGATGGGTTTAGCTTAATGCCATCTGATCCAATATGCCCATGAAAGGTTATGCTTTAATGCCATCTTGAGAACATGTTTAGCATGAAAATGACCAGATATTAGCACTAGCATTAGATCATTAGCATTAGCAAGTTAGCATTAGCATTCAAACCATCTTAAACATTGCAGTACTTGCATGTATACAAGAAGGCATTCAAGCTTTTGCACTTGCATGTATCTGGATCTCTTATTTCCATCATCGAGGACACGTACAGTATGAAAAAAAAAAAAAAGACCAGATATGAGCACTAGCATTAGATTGCTAGCATTAGCAAGTTAGATTTAGCATTTAAACTTTATCATTGCTGTATTTGCATGATTACAAGAAGGGTTAAGCTTTAATGCCATCTAATCTAATCTGCACATTATGGGTTATAACTTTAATGTCATCTGATCTCTTATTTCCATCATTGAGGACACGTACAGTATGAAAATGACGAGATATTTGCACTAGTATTAGATCGCTAGCATTAGCAAGTCAGCATTAGCATTCTAACTGAACATTGCTGTATTTGCATGTATACAAGAAGGGGTAAGCTTTAATGCCATCTAATCTAATATGCACATGAAGGGTTTTGCTTTAATGTCATCTGATCTCTTATTTCCATCATAGAGGACACGGACAGTATGAAAAATGACCAGATATTTGCACTAGCATTAGATCGTTAGCATTAGCAAGTTAGCATTAACATTCAAACTTAAACATTGCAGTACTTGCATGTATACAAGAAGGGATAAGCTTTAATGCCATCCCTAATCTAAAATGCCCATTAAGGGTTATGCTTTAATGCCATCTCATCTCTTATTTCCATCATTGAGGACAAGAACAGTATGAAAATGACCAGATATTAGCACTAGCATTAGATCGCTAGCATTAGCAAGTTAGCATTAGCATTCAAACTTTAACATTGCTGTATTTGCATGTATACAAGAAGGGTTAAGGTTTAATGCCATCTATTCTAATATGCCCATGAAGGGTTTTGCTTTAATGCCAACTGATCTCTTATTTCCATCATAGAGGACACGTGCACAGTATGAAAATTACCAGATATTAGCACTAGCATTAGATCGCTAGCATTACCAAGTTAGCATAAGCATTCAAACTTTTAACATTGCAGTATTTGCATATATACAAGAAGGGTTAAGCTTTAATGTCATTTAATATAATATGCCCACGAAAGGTTATGCTTTTTAATGCCATCTGATCTCTTATTTCCATCACAGATGACACGTACAGTATGAAATGACCAGATATTAGCACTAGCGTTAGATCGCTAGCATTAGCAAGTTAGCATTAGCATTCAAAACTTAAACATTGCAGTATTTGCATATATACAAGAAGGGTTAAGCTTTAATGCCATTTAATATAATATGCCCACGAAAGGTTATGCTTTAATGCCATCTGATCTCTTATTTCCATCATCGAGGACACGTTACAGTATGAAAATGACCAGATATTAGCAATAGCATTAGATAAACTAGCATTAGCAAGTTAGCATTAGCATTCTCTTTAACATTGCTGTATATGCAATTATACAAGAAGCGTTAAGCTTTAATGCCATATAATCTAATATGCCCATGAAGGGTTATGCCCTTAATGCCATCTGATTTCTGATTTCCATTATAGAGGACACGTGCAGTATGAAAATGATCAGATATTAGTACTAGCATTAGATCGCTAGCATTAGTAAGTTAGCATAAGCATTGAAACTTTAACTTGCTGTATTTGCATGTATACAAGAAGGGTTAAGCTTTAATGCCATCTAATATAATATGCCAATGAAAGGTTATGCTTTAATGCCATCTGATCTCTGATTTCCATCATAGAGACATGTTCAGCATGAAAATGACCAGATATTAGCACTAGTATTAGATCGCTAGCATTAGCAAGTTAGCATTAGCATTCAAACTTTAACATTTCTGTATTTGCATGTATACAAGAAGGGTTAAGCTTTAATGCCATCTGATCAAATATGCCCATGAAGGGTAATTGTTTAATGCGATCTGATCTCTTATTTCCATCACAGAGGACATGTTCAGCATGAAAATGACCAGATATTAGCACTAGCATTAAATCGCTAGCATTAGCAAGTTAGCATTAGCATTCAAACTTAAACATTGCAGTACTTGCATGTATACAAGAAGGCTTAAGCTTTCACGCCATCTGATCTCTTATTTCCATCATCGAGGACATGTACAGTAAGAAAAATGACCAGATATTAGCACTTCGCATTAGATCGCTAGCATTAGCAAGTTAGCTTTAGCATTCAAACTTTAACATTGCTGTATTTGCATGAATACAAGTAGGGTAAAGCTTTAATCCCATCTAATCTAATATGCCCATTAAGGGTTATGCTTTAATGTCATCTGATCTCTTATTTCCATCATTGAGGACACGTACAGCATGAAAATGACCAGATATTAGCACTCGAATTAGATCGCTAGCATTAGCAAGTTAGCATTAGCATTCAAACTTAAACATTGCAGTACTTGCATGTATACAAGAAGGGTTAAGCTTTAATGCCATATAATCTAATATGCCCTTGAAGGGCTATGCTTTAATGCCATCTGATCTCTTATTTCCATCATTGAGGACATGTACAGTATGAAAATGACCAGATATTAGCACTAGCATTAGATCGCGAGAATTAGCAAGTTAGCATTAGCATTCAAACTTTAACATTGCTGTATTTGCATGTATACAAGAAGGGTTAAGCTTTAATGCCATCTGATCAAATATGCCCACGAAGGGTAATGCTTTAATGCGATCTGATCTCTTATTTCCATCACAGAGGACATGTTCAGCATGAAAATGACCAGATATAAGCACTAGCATTAGATCGCTAGCATTAGCAAATTAGCATTAGCATTCAAACTTTAACATTGCTGTATTTGCATGTATACAAGATGGGTTTAGCTTTAATGCCATCTGATCCAATATGCCCATGAAAGGTTATGCTTTAATGCCATCTGATCTCTTATTTCCATCATAGAGAACATGTTTAGCATGAAAATGACCAGATATTAGCACTAGCATTAGATCATTAGCATTAGCAAGTTAGCATTAGCATTCAAACTTAAACATTGCAGTACTTGCATGTACACAAGAAGGCTTAAGCTTTCACGCCATCTGATCTCTTATTTCCATCATCGAGGACACATACAGAATGAAAAAGACCAGATATTAGCACTAGCATTAGATCGCTAGCATTAGCAAGTAAGATTTAGCATTCAAACTTTAACATTGCTGTATTTGCATGATTACAAGTAGGGTTAAGCTTTAATGCCATCTAATCTAATATGCACATTATGGGTTATGCTTTAAGGTCATCTGATCTCTTATTTCCATCATTGAGGACACGTACAGTATGAAAATGACCAGATATTGGCACTAGTATTAGATCGCTAGCATTAGCAAGATAGCAGAAGCATTCAAACTTTAAAATTGCTGTATTTGCATGTATACAAGAAGGGGTAAGCTTTAATGCCATCTAATCTAATATGCACATGAAGGGTTTTGCTTTAATGTCATCTGATCTCTTATTTCCATCATAGAGGACACGGACAGTATGAAAATGACCAGATATTAGCACTAGCATTAGATCGTTAGCATTAGCAAGTTAGCATTAGCATTCAAACTTAAACATTGCAGTACTTGCATGTATACAAGAAGGGTTAAGCTTTAATGCCATCTAATCTAATATGCCCATTAAGGGTTATGCTTTAATGTCATCTGATCTCTTATTTCATTCATAGAGGACACGTACAGTATGAAGATGGGCAAATATTAGCACTAGCGTTAGATCGCTAGCATTAGCAAGTTAGCATTAGCATTCTAACTTTAACATTGCTGTATTTGCATGTATACAAGAAGGGTTAAGGTTTAATGCTATCTAATCTAATATGCACATGAAGGGTTATGCTTTAATGCAATCTGATCTCTTATTTCCATCATAGATGACACGTACAGTATGAAAATGACCAGATATTAGCACTAGCGTTAGATCGCTAGCATTAGCAAGTTAGTATTAGCATTCTAACTTTAACATTGCTGTATTTGCATGTATACAAGAAGGTTAAGGTTTAATGCTATCTAATCTAATATGCCCATGAAGGGTTATGCTTTAATGTCATCTCATCTCTTATTTCCATCGTGAGGACAAGAACAGTATGAAAATGACCAGATATTAGCACTAGCATTAGATCGCAAGCATTAGCAAGTTAGCATTAGCATTCAAACTTTAACATTGCAGTACATGCATGTATACAAGAAGTGGTAAGCTTTAATGCAATCTAATCTTATATGCCCATGAAGGGTTTTTGCTTTTAATGCCATCTGATCTCTTATTTCCATCATAGAGTACACGTACAGTATGAAAATTACCAGATATTAGCACTAGCATTAGATCGCTAGCATTACCAAGTTAGCATAAGCATTCAAACTTTAACATTGCAGTATTTTCATATATACAAGAAGGGTTAAGCTTTAATGCCATTTAATATAATATGCCCACGAAAGGTTATGCTTTAATGCCATCTGATCTCTTATTTCCATCTTAGATGACACGTACAGTATGAAAATGACCAGATATTAGCACTAGCGTTAGATCGCTAGCATTAGCAAGTTAGCATTAGCATTTAAACTTAAACATTGCAGTATTTGCATATATAAAAGAAGGGTTAAGCTTAAATGCCATTTAATATAATATGCCCACGAAAGGTTATGCTTTAATGCCATCTGATCTCTTATTTCCATCATCGAGACACGACAGTATGAAAATGACCAGATATTAGCAATAGCATTAGATCGCTAGCATTAGCAAGTTAGCATTAGCATTCTAACTTTAACATTGCTGTATTTGCATGTATACAAGAAGGGTTAAGCTTTAATGCTATCTAATCTAATATGCCCATGAAGGGTTTTTTTTTTAATGCCATCTGATCTCTTATTTCCATCATAGAGGACACGTATAGTATGAAAATGGCCAGATATTAGCACGAGCATTAGATCGCTAGCATTAGCAAGTTAGCATTAGCATTCAAACTTTAACATTGCAGGACTTGCATGTATACAATAAGGGTTAAGCTATAATGCCATCTAATCTAATATGCCCATGAAAGGTTATGCTTTAATGCCATCTGATCTCTTATTTCCATCATAGAGGACATGTTCAGAATGAAAATGACCAGATATTAGGACTAGCATTAGATCGTTAGCATTAGCAAGTTAGAATTAGCATTCAAACTTTAACATTGCAGTACTTGCATGTATACAAGAAGGCTATAGCTTTAACGGCATTTGATCTCTTATGTCCATCATCGAGGACACGTACAGTATGAAAATGACCAGATATTAGCAATAGCATTAGATCGCTAGCATTAGCAAGTTAGCATTAGCATTCTAACTTTAACATTGCTGTATTTGCATGAATAAAAGTAGGGTTAAGCTTTAATGCCATCTAATCTAATTTGCCCATTAAGGGTTATGCTTTAATGTCATCTGATCTCTTATTTCCATCATAGAGGACACGTACAGTATGAAAATGACTAGATATTAGCACTAGCATTAAATCGCTAGCATTAGCAAGTTAGCATTAGCATTCAAACTTAAACATTGCAGTACTTGCATGTATACAAGAAGGCTTAAGCTTTCACGCCATCTGATCTCTTATTTCCATCATCGAGGACACCTACAGTATGAAAATGACCAGATATTAGCACTAGCATTAGATCGCTAGCATTAGCAAGTAAGCTTTAGCATTCAAACTTTAACATTGCTGTATTTGCATGAATACAAGTAGGGTTAAGCTTTAATGCCATCTAATCTAATATGCCCATTAAGGGTTATGCTTTAATGTCATCTGATCTCTTATTTCCATCATTGAGGACACGTACAGTATTAAAATGACCAGATATTAGCACTAGAATTAGATCGCTAGCATTAGCAAGTTAGTATTAGCATTCAAACTTAAACATTGCAGTACTTGCATGTATAAAAGAGGGTTAAGCTTTAATGCCATCTAATCTAATATGCCCTTGAAGGGTTATGCTTTAATGCCATCTGATCTCTTATTTCCATCATTGAGGACATGTAAAGTATGAAAATGACCAGATATTAGCACTAGTATTAGATCGTTAGCATTAGCAAGACAGCATAAGCATTCAAACTTTAAAATTGCTGTATTTGCATGTATACAAGAAGGGGTAAGCTATAATGCCATCTAATCTAATATGCCCATGAAGGGTTATGCTTTAATGCGATATGATCTCTTATTTCCATCATAGAGGACATGTTCAGCATGAAAATGACCAGATATTAGCTCTAGCATGAGATCTCTAGCATTAGCAAGTTAGCATTAGCATTCAAACTTTAACATTGTTGTATTTGCATGTATACAAGAAGGGTTAAGCTTTAATGCCATCTGATCCAATATGCCCATGAAGGGTAATGCTTTAATTCGATCTGATCTCTTATTTCCATCATAGAGGACATGTTCAGCATGAAAATGACCAGATATTAGCACTAGCATTAGATCGCTAGCATTAGAAAGTTAGCATTAGCATTCAAACTTAAACATTGCAGTACTTGCATGTATACAAGAAGGCTTTAGATTTAACGGCATTTGATCTCTTATTTCCATCATAGAGGACACGTACAGTATGAAAATGACTAGATATTAGCACTTCCATTAAATCGCTAGCATTAGCAAGTTAGCATTAGCATTCAAACTTAAACATTGCAGTATTTGCATGTATACAAGAAGGCTTAAGCTTTCACGCCATCAAATCTCTTATTTCCATCATCGAGGACACGTACAGTATGAAAATGACCAGATATTAGCAATAGCATTAGATCGCTAGCATTAGCAAGTTAGCTTTAGCATTCAAACTTTAACATTGCTGTATTTGCATGAATACAAGTAGGGTTAAGCTTTAATGCAATCTCATCTAATATGCCCATTAAGGGTTATGCTTTAATGTCATCTGATCTCTTATTTCCATCATAGAGGACACCTACAGTATGAAAATGACTAGATATTAGCACTATCATTAAATCGCTAGCATTAGCAAGTTAGCATTAGCATTCAAACTTAAACATTGCAGTACTTGCATGTATACAAGAAGGCTTAAGCTTTCACGCCATCTGATCTCTTATTTCCATCATCGAGGACACGTACAGTATGAAAATGACCAGATATTAGCACTAGCATTAGATCGCTAGCATTAGCAAGTTAGCTTTAGCATTCAAACATTAACATTGCTGTATTTGCATGAATACAAGTAGGGTTAAGCTTTAATGCCATCTGATACAAAATGCCCAATGAAAGGTTACGCTTGAATGCCATCTGATCTATTATTTCCATCATAGAGGACATGTTCAGCATGAAAATGACCAGATATTAGCACTAGCATTAGATCGCTAGCATAAGCAAGTTAGCATTAGCATTCAAACTTAAACATTGCAGTACTTGCATGTATACAAGAAGGCTTAAGCTTTAATGCCATCTGATCTCTTATTTCCATCATAGAGGACACTTACAGTATGAAAATGACCAGATATTAGCACAAGCATTAGATCGCTAGCATTAGCAAGTTAGCAAAAGCATTGAAACTTTAACATTGCTGTATTTGCATGTACACAAGAAGCGTTAAGCTTTAATGCCATCTTATATAATATGCCCATGAAAGGTTATGCTTTAATGCCATCTGATCTCTTATTTCCATCAAAAAGGACATGTTCAGCATGAAAATGACCAGATATTAGCACTAGCATTAGATCGCTAGCATTAGCAAGTTAGCATTAGCATTCAAACTTTAACATTGCTGTAATTGCATGTATACAAGAAGGATTAAGCTTTAATGCCATCAGATCCAATATGCCCATGAAATGATATGCTTTTATGGCATCTTATCTCTTATTTCCATCATAGAGGACATGTTCAGCATGAAAATGACCAGATATTAGCACTAGCATTAGATCGCTAGCATTAGCAAGTTAGCATTAGCAGTCAAACTTAAACATTGCAGTACTTGCATGTATACAAGAAGGCTTAAGCTTTCACGCCATCTGATCTCTTATTTCCATCATCGAGGACACGTACAGTATGAAAATGACCAGATATTAGCACTAGCATTAGATCGCTAGCATTAGCAAGATAGCTTTAGCATTCAAACATTAACATTGCTGTTTTTGCATGAATACAAGTAGGGTTAAGCTTTAATGCCATCTGATCCAATATGCCCATGAAAGGTTACGCTTGAATGCCATCTGATCTATTATTTCCATCATAGAGGACATGTTCAGCATGAAAATGACCAGATATTAGCACTAGCATTAGATCGCTAGCATTAGCAAGTTAGCATTAGCAGTCAAACTTAAACATTGCAGTACTTGCATGTATACAAGAAGGCTTAAGCTTTAATGCCATCTGATCTCTTATTTCCATCATAGAGGACACGTACAGTATGAAAATGACCAGATATTAGCACTAGCATTAGATCGCTAGCATTAGCAAGTTAGCATAAGAATTGAAACTTTAACATTGCTGGATTTGCATGTATACAAGAAGGGTTAAGCTTTAATGCCATCTAATATAATATGCCCATGAAAGGTTATGCTTTAATGCCATCTGATCCCTTATTTCCATCATAGAGGACATGTTCAGCATGAAAATGACCAGATATTAGCACTAGCATTAGATCGCTAGCATTTGCAATTTAGCATTAGCATTCAAACTTTAACATTGCTGTATTTGCATGTATACAAGAAGGGTTAAGCTTTAATGCCATCTGATGCAATATGCCCATGAAGGGTAATGCTTTAATGCGATCTGATCTCTTATTTCCATCATAGAGGACATATTCAGCATGAAAATGACCAGATATTAGCACTAGCATTAGTTCGCTAGCATTAGCAAGTTAGCATTAGCATTCAAACTTTAACATTGCTGTATTTGCATGAATACAAGTAGGGTTAAGCTTTAATGCCATGTCATCTAATATGCGCATTAAGGTTTATGCTTTAATGTCATCTGATCTCTTATTTCCATCATTGAGGACACGTACAGTATGAAAATGACCAGATATAAGCACTAGAATTAGATCGGTAGCATTAGCAAGTTAGCATTAGCATTCAAACTTAAACATTGCAGTACTTGCATGTATACAAGAAGGCTAAGCTTTTAATGCCATCTAATCTAATATGCCCTTGAAGGGTTATGCTTTAATGCCATCTGATCTCTTATTTCCATCATTGAGGACATGTACAGTATGAAAATTACCAGATATTAGCACTCGCATTAGATCGCTAGCATTAGCAAGTTAGCATTAGCATTCAAACTTTAACATTGCTGTATTTGCATGTATACAAGAATGGTTAAGCTTTAATGCCATCTGATCAAATATGCCCATGAAGGGTAATGCTTGAATGCGATCTGATCTCTTATTTCCATCACAGAGGGCATGTTCAGCATGAAAATGACCAGATATAAGCACTAGCATTAGATCGCTAGCATTAGCAAATTAGCATTAGCATTCAAACTTTAACATTGCTGTATTTGAATGTTTACAAGAAGGGTTAAGCTTTAATGCCATCTGATCCAATATGTCCATGAAAGGTTATGCTTTAATGCCATCTGATCTCTTATTTCCATCATAGAGGACATGTTCAGCATGAAAATGACCAGATATTAGCACTAGCATTAGATCGCTAGCATGAACAAGTTAGCATTAGCATTCCAACTTAAACATTGCAGTACTTGCATGTATACAAGAAGGCTTAAGCTTTAATGCCATCTGATCTCTTATTTCCATCATAGAGGACACGTACAGTATGAAAATGACCAGATATTAGCACTAGCATTAGATCGCTAGCATTAGCAAGTTAGAATTAGCATTCAAACTTTAACATTGCTGTATATGCAATTATACAAGTAGCGTTAAGCTTTTATGCCATCTAATCTAATATGCCCATGAAGAGTTATGCCTTAATGCCATCTGATTTCTGATTTCCATTATAGAGGACACGTACAGTATGAAAATGATCAGATATTAGAACTATCATTAGAACGCTAGCATTAGCAAGTTAGCAAAAGCATTGAAACTTTAACATTGCTGTATTTGCATGTATACAAGAAGGGTTAAGCTTTAATGCCATCTTATATAATATGCCCATGAAAGGTTATGCTTTAATGCCATCTGATCTCTTATTTACATCATAGAGGACATGTTCAGCATGAAAATGACCAGATATGAGCACTAGTATTAGATCGCTAGCATTAGCAAGTTAGCATTAGCATTCAAACTTTAACATTGTTGTATTTGCATGTATACAAGAAGGGTTAAGCTTTAATGCCATCTGATCCAATATGCCCATGAAGGGTAATGCTTTAATGCGATCTGATCTCTTATTTCCATCATAGAGGACATGTTCAGCATGAAAATGACCAGATATTAGCAAGTTAGCATTAGATCGCTAGCATTAGCAAGTTAGCATTAGCATTCAAACTTTAACATTGCTCTAATTGCATGTATACAAGAAGGCTTAAGCTTTCACGCCATTTGATCTCTTATTTCCATCATCGAGGACACGTACAGTATGAAAATGACCAGATATTACCACTAGCATTAGATCGCTAGCATTAGCAAGATAGCTTTAGCATTCAAACATTAACATTGCTGTATTTGCATGAATACAAGTAGGGTTAAGCTTTAATGCCATCTGATCCAATATGCCCGTGAAAGGTTACGCTTGAATGCCATCTGATCTATTATTTCCATCATAGAGGACATGTTCAGCATGAAAATGACCAGATATTAGCACTAGCATTAGATCACTAGCATTAGCAAGTCAGAATTAGCATTCAAACTTAAACATTGCAGTACTTGCATGTATACAAGAAGGCTTAAGCTTTAATGCCATCTGATCTCTTATTTCCATCATAGAGGACACGTACAGTATGAAAATGACCAGATATTAGCACTAGCATTAGATCGCTAGCATTAGCAAGTTAGCATAAGAATTGAAACTTTAACATTGCTGGATTTGCATGTATACAAGAAGGGTTAAGCTTTAATGCCATCTAATATAATATGCCCATGAAAGGTTATGCTTTAATGCCATCTGATCTCTTATTTCCATCATAGAGGACATGTTCAGCATGAAAATGACCAGATATTAGCACTAGTATTAGATCGCTAGCATTAGCAAGTTAGCATTAGCATTCAAACTTTAACATTGCTGTATTTGCATGTATACAAGAAGGGTTAAGCTTTAATGCCATCTGATCCAATATGCCCATGAAGGGTAATGCTTTAATGCCATCTGATCTCTTATTTCCATCATAGAGGACATATTCAGCATGAAAATGACCAGATATTAGCACTAGCATTAGTTCGCTAGCATTAGCAAGTTAGCATTAGCATTCAAACTTTAACATTGCTGTATTTGCATGTATACAAGAAGGCTTAAGCTTTCACGCCATCTGATCTCTTATTTCCATCATCGAGGACACGTACAGTATGAAAATGACCAGATATTAGCACGAGCATTAGATCGCTAGCATTAGCAAGTTAGCTTTAGCATTCAAACTTTAACATTGCTGTATTTGCATGAATACAAGTAGGGTTAAGATTTAATGCCATCTAATCTAATTTGCCCATTAAGGGTTATGCTTTAATGTCATCTGATCTCTTATTTCCATCATAGAGGACACGTACAGTATGAAAATGACTAGATATTAGCACTAGCATTAAATCGCTAGCATTAGCAAGTTAGCATTAGCATTTAAACTTAAACATTGCAGTACTTGCATGTATACAAGAAGGCTTAAGCTTTCACGCCATCTGATCTCTTATTTCCATCATCGAGGACACCTACAGTATGAAAATCACCAGATATTAGCACTAGAATTAGTTCGCTAGCATTAGCAAGTTAGCTTTAGCATTCAAACTGAAACATTGCAGTACTTGCATGTATACAAGTAGGGTTAAGCTTTAATGCCATCTAATCTAATATGCCCATTAAGGGTTATGCTTTAATGTCATCTGATCTCTTATTTCCATCATAGAGGACACCTACAGTATGAAAATGACTAAATATTAGCACTAGCATTAAATCGCTAGCATTAGCAAGTTAGCATTAGCATTCAAACTTAAACATTGCTGTACTTGCATGTATACAAGAAGGCTTAAGCTTTCACGCCATCTGATCTCTTATTTCCATCATCGAGGATACGCACAGTATGAAAATGACCAGATATTAGCACTAGCATTAGATTGCTAGAATTAGCAAGTTAGAATTAGCATTCAAACTTTAACATTGCTGTATATGCAATTATACAAGAAGCGTTAAGCTTTAATGACATCTAATCTAATATGCCCATGAAGGGTTATGCCTTAATGCCATCTTATTTCTGATTTCCATTATAGAGGACAAATACAGTATGAAAATGACCAGATATTACCACTAGCATTAGATCGCTAGCATTAGCAAGTTAGCTTTAGCATTCAAACTTTAACATTGCTGTATTTGCATGAATACAAGTAGGGTTAAGCTTTAATGCCATCTAATCTAATATGCCCATGAAGGGTTATGCTTTAATGCCATCTGATCTCTTATTTCCATCATAGAGGACATGTTCAGCATGAAAATGACCAGATATTAGCACGAGCATTAGATCGCTAACATTAGCAAGTTAGCATTAGCATTCAAACTTTAACATTGCTGTATTTGCATGTATACAAGAAGGATTAAGCTTTACTGCCATTTGATCCAATAGGCCCATGAAAGGTGATGCTTTAATGCCATCTTATCACTTATTTCCATCATAGAGGACATGTTCATCATGAAAATGACCAGATATTAGGACTAGCATTAGATCGCTAGCATTAGAAAGTTAGCATTAGCATTCAAACTTAAACATTGCAGTACTTGCATGTATACAAGAAGGCTTTAGCTTTAACGATATTTGATCTCTTATTTCCATCATAGAGGACACGTACAGTATGAAAATGACTAGATATTAGCACTAGCATTAAATCGCATTAGCATTAGCAAGTTAGCATTAGCATTCAAACTTAAACATTGCAGTACTTGCATGTATACAAGATGGCTTAAGCTTTCACGCCATCTGATCTCTTATTTCCATCATCGAGGACACGTACAGTATGAAAATGACCAGATATTAGCACTAGCATTAGATCGCTAGCATTAGCAAGTTAGCTTTAGAATTCAAACTTTAACATTGCTGTATTTCCATGAATACAATTAGGGTTAAGCTTTAATGCCATCTAATCTAATATGCCCATTAAGGGTTATGCTTTAATGTCATCTGATCTCTTATTTCCATCATTGAGGACACGTACAGTATGAAAATGACCAGATATTAGCACTAGCATTAGATCGTTAGCATTAGCAAGTTAGCATTAGCATTCAAACTTAAACATTGCAGTACTTGCATGTATACAAGAAGGGTTAAGCTTTAATGCCATCTAATCTAATATGCCCTTGAAGGGTTATGCTTTAATGCCATCTGATCTCTTATTTCCGTCATTGAGGACATGTACTCTATGAAAATGACCAGATATTAGCACTAGCATTAGATCGCTAGCATTAGCAAATTAGTATTAGCATTCAAACTTTAACATTGCTGTATTTGCATGTATACAAGAAGGGTTAAGCTTTAATGCCATCTGATCCAATATGCCCATGAAAGGTTATGCGTTAATGCCATCTGATCTATTATTTCCATCATAGAGGACATGTTCAGCATGAAAATGAGCAGATATTAGCACTAGCATTAGATCGCAAGCATTAACAAGTTAGCATTAGCATTCAAACTTAATCATTGCAGTACTTGCATGTATACAAGACAGCTTAAGCTTTAATGCCATCTGATCTCTTATTTCCATCATAGAGGACATGTTCAGCATGAAAATGACCAGATATTGGCACTAGCATTATATCGCTAGCATTAGCAAGTTAGAATTAGCATTCAAACTTTAACATTGCTGTATATGCAATTATACAAGAAGCGTTAAGCTTGAATGACATCTAATCTAATATGCCCATGAAGGGTTTTGCCTTAATGCCATCTTATTTCTGATTTCCATTATAGAGGACACATACAGTATGAAAATGATCAGATATTAGCACTAGCATTAGATCGCTAGCATTAGCAAGTTAGCATATGCATTGAAACTTTAACATTGCTGTATTTGCATGTATACAAGAAGGTTTAAGATTTAATGCCATCTAATATAATATGCCCATGAAAGGTTATGCTTTAATGCCCTCTGATCTCTTATTTCCATCATAGAGGACATGTTCTGCATGAAAATGACCAGATATTAGCACTAGCATTCGATCGCTAGCATTAGCAAGTTAGCATTAGCATTCAAACTTTAACATTGCTGTATTTGCATGTATACAAGAAGGATTAAGCTTTAATGCCAACTGATCCAATATGCCCATGAAAGGTTATGCTTTAATGCCATCTTATCTCTTATTTCCATCATAGAGGACATGTTCAGCATGAAAATGAACAGATATTAGCACTAGCATTAGATCGCTAGCATTAGCAAGTAAGCATTAGCATTCAAACTTAAACATTGCAGTACTTGCATGTATACAAGAAGGCTTCAGCTTTAACGGCATTTGATCTCTGATTTCCATCATAGAGGACACGTACAGTATGAAAATGACTAGATATTAGCACTAGCATTAAATCGCTAGCATTAGCAAGTTAGCATTAGCATTCAAACTTAAACATTGCCGTACTTGCATATATACAAGAAGGCTTAAGCTTTCACGGAATCTGATCTCTTATTTCCATTATCGAGGACACGTACAGTATGAAAATGACCAGATATTAGCACGAGCATTAGATCGCTAGCATTAGCAAGTTAGCTTTAGCATTCAAACTTTAACATTGCTGTATTTGCATGAATACAAGTAGGGTTAAGCTTTAATGCCATCTAATCTAATATGCCCATGAAGGGTTATGCTTTAATGCCATCTGATCTCTTATTTCCATCATAGAGGACATGTTCAGCATGAAAATGACCAGATATTAGCACAAGCATTAGATCGCTAGCATTAGCAAGTTAGCATCAGCATTCAAACTATAACATTGCTGTATTTGCATGTATACAAGAAGGATTAAGCTTTACTGCCATCTGATCCAATATGCCCATGAAAGGTGATTCTTTAATGCCATCTTATCACTTAATTCCATCATAGAGGACATGTTCAGCATGAAAATGACCAGATATTAGCACTAGCATTAGATCGCTAGCATTAGAAAGTTAGCATTAGCATTCAAACTTAAACATTGCAGTACTTGCATGTATACAAGAAATGCCTTTTAGCTTTAAAGGCATTTGATCTCTTATTTCCATCATAGAGGACACGTACAGTATGAAAATGACTAGATATTAGCACTAGCATTAAATCGCTAGCATTAGCAAGTTAGCATTAGCATTCAAACTTAAACATTGCAGTCCTTGCATGTATACAAGAAGGCTTAATGCTTTCTAATATGCCATCTGATCTCTTATTTCCATCATCGAGGACACGTACAGTATGAAAATGACCAGATATTAGCACTAGCATTAGATCGCTAGCATTAGCAAGTTAGCTTTAGCATTCAAACTTTAACATTGCTGTATTTGCATGTATACAAGAAGGATTAAGCTTTTAATGCCATCTGATCCAATATGCCCATGAAGGGTTATGCTTTAATGCCATCTGATCTCTTATTTCCATCATAGAGGACATGTTCAGCATGAAAATGACCAGATATTAGCACAAGCATTAGATCGCTAGCATTAGCAATTTAGCATTAGCATTCAAACTATAACATTGCTGTATTTGCATGTATACAAGAAGGATTAAGCTTTACTGCCATCTGATCCAATATGCCCATGAAGGGTAATGCTTTAATGCGATCTGATCTCTTATTTCCATCATAGAGGACATGTTCAGCATGAAAATGACCAGATATTAGCACTAGCATTAGATCGCTAGCATTAGAAAGTTAGCATTAGCATTCAAACTTAAACATTGCAGTACTTGCATGTATACAAGAAGGCTTTAGCTTTAACGGCATTTGATCTCTTATTTCCATCATAGAGGACACAGATATGAAAAAATGACCAGATATTAGCACTAGCATTAAATCGCTAGCATTAGCAAGTTAGCATTAGCATTCAAACTTAAACATTGCAGTACTTGCATGTATACAAGAAGGCTTAAGCTTTAATGCATCTAATCTAATATGCCATATGATCTCTTATTTCCATCATCGAGGACACGTACAGTATGAAAATGACCAGATATTAGCACTAGCATTAGATCGCTAGCATTAACAAGTTAGCTTTAGAATTCAAACTTTAACATTGCTGAATTTGCATAAATACAAGTAGGGTTAAGCTTTAATGCCATCTAATCTAATATGCCCATTAAGGGTTATGCTTTAATGTCATCTGATCTCTTATTTCCATCATTGAGGACATGTACAGTATGAAAATGACCAGATATTAGCACTAGTATTAGATCGCTAGCATTAGCAAGATAGCATAAGCATTCAAACTTTAAAATTGCTGTATTTGCAAGTATACAAGAAGGGGTAAGCTTTAATGCCATCTAATCTAATATGCCCATGAAGGGTTTTGCTTTAATGTCATCTGATCTCTTATTTCCATCATAGAGGACACGGACAGTATGAAAATGACCAGATATTAGCACTAGCATTAGATCGTTAGCATTAGCAAGATAGCATTAGCATTCAAACTTAAACATGCAGTACTTGCATGTATACAAGAAGCGTTAAGCTTTAATGCCATCTAATCTAATATGCCCATTAAGGGTTATGCTTTAATGCCATCTGATCTCTTATTTCCATCATTGAGGACATGTACAGTATGAAAATGACCAGATATTAGCACTAGTATTAGATCGCTAGCATAAGCAAGATAGCATAAGCATTCAAACTTTAAAATTGCTGTATTTGCAAGTATACAAGAAGGGGTAAGCTTTAATGCCATCTAATCTAATATGCCCATGAAGGGTTTTGCTTTAATGTCATCTGATCTCTTATTTTCATCATAGAGGTCACGGACAGTATGAAAATGACCAGATATTAGCACTAGCATTATATCGTTAGCATTAGCAAGATAGCATTAGCATTCAAACTTAAACATTGCAGTATTTGCATGTATACAAGAAATCTAATATGGGGTTAATGCTTTAATGCCATCTAATCTAATATGCCCATTAAAGGCATTATGCTTTAATGCCATCTGATCTCTTATTTCCATCATAGAGGACATGTTCAGCATGAAAATGACCAGATATTAGCTCTGGCATTAGATCGCTAGCATTAGCAAGTTAGCATTAGCATTCAAACTTTAACATTGCTGTATTTGCATGTATACAAGAAGGGTTAAGCTTTAATGCCATCTAATATAATATGCCCATGAAGGGTGAAAATGATATTAGCTTTAAATCGCTAGCATCTGATCATTCAAACTTTTAACATTTCCATCATAGATGACATGTTCAGAGACATGAAAAAATGACCAGATATTAGCACTAGCATTAGATCGCTAGCATTAGCAAGTTAGCATTAGCATTCAAACTTTAACATTGCAGTTTTTTGCATGTATACAAGAAGGGTTAAGCTTTTACTGCAATCTGATCCAATATGCCCATGAAAGGTGATGCTTTAATGCCATCTGATCTCTTATTTCCATCATAGAGGACATGTTCAGCATGAAAATGACCAGATATTAGCACTAGCATTAGATCGCTAGCATTAGAAAGTTAGCATTAGCATTCAAACTTAAACATTGCAGTACTTGCATGTATACAAGAAGGCTTTTAGCTTTAATATGCATTTGATCTTTTATTTCCATCATAGAGGACATGTACAGTATGAAAATGACTAGATATTAGCACTAGCATTAAATCGCTAGCATTAGCAAGTTAGCATTAGCATTCAAACTTAAACATTGCAGTACTTGCATGTATACAAGAAGGCTTAAGCTTTCACGCCATCTGATCTCTTTATTTCCATCATCGAGGACATATACAGTATGAAAATGACTAGATATTAGCACTAGCATTAGATCGCTAGCATTAGCAAGTTAGCTTTAGCATTCAAACTTAAACATTGCAGTACTTGCATGTATACAAGAAGGCTTAATATGCTTTTATGCAATGCCATCTGATCTCTTATTTCCATCATCGAGGACACGTACAGTATGAAAATGACCAGATATTAGCACTAGCATTAGATCGCTATCATTAGCAAGTTAGCTTTAGCATTCAAACTTTAACATTGCTGTATTTGCATGAATACAAGAAGGGTTAAGCTTTAATGCCATCTAATCAAATATGCCCTTGAAGGGTTATGCTTTAATGCCATCTGATCTCTTATTTCCATCATTGAGGACATGTTCTGTATGAAAATGACGAGATATTAGCACTAACATTAGATCGCTAGCATTAGCAAGTTAGCATTAGCATTCAAACTTTAACATGGCTGTATTTGCATGTATACAAGAAGGGTTAAGCTTTAATGCCATCTGATCAAATATGCCCATGAAGGGTAATGCTTTAATGCGATCTGATCTCTTATTTCCATAACAGAGGGCATGTTCAGGATGAAAATGACCAGATATAAGCGCTAGCATTAGATTGCTAGCATTAGCAAATTAGTATTAGCATTCAAACTTTAACATTGCTGTATTTGCATGTATACAAGAAGGGTTAAGCTTTAATGCCATCTGATCCAATATGCCCATGAAAGGTTATGCTTGAATGCCATCTGATCTCTTATTTCCATCATAGAGGACATGTTCAGCATGAAAATGACCAGATATTAGCACTAGCATTAGATCGCAAGCATTAGCAAGTTAGCATTAGCATTCAAACTTAATCATTGCGGTACTTGCATGTATACAAGAAGGCTTAAGCTTTAATGCCATCTGATCTCTTATTTCCATCATAGAGGACACGTACAGTATGAAAATGACCAGATATTAGCACAAGCATTAGATCGCTAGCATTAGCAAGTTAGAATTAGCATTCAAACTTTAACATTGCTGTATATGCAATTATACATGAAGCGTTAAGCTTTAATGAGATCTAATCTAATATGCCCATGAAGGGTAATGCCTTAATGCCATCTTATTTCTGATTTCCATTATAGAGGACACATACAGTATGAAAATGATCAGATATTAGCACTAGCATTAGATCGCTAGCATTAGCAAGTTAGCATATGCATTGAAACTTTAACATTGCTGTATTTGCATGTATACAAGAAGGGTTAAGCTTTAATGCCATCTAATATAATATGCCCATGAAAGGTTATGCTTTAATGCCATCTGATCACTTATTTCCACCATAGAGGACATGTTCAGCATGAAAATGACCAGATATTAGCACTAGCATTAGATCGCTAGCATTAGCAAGTTAGCATTAGCATTCAAACTTTTACATTGCTGTATTTGCATGTATACAAGAAGGGTTAAGCTTTAATGCCATCTGATCCAATATGCCCATGAAGGGTAATTCTTTAATGCGATCTGATCTCTTATTTGCATCATAGAGGACATGTTCAGCATGAAAATGACCAGATATTTGCACTAGCATTAGATCGCTAGCATTAGCAAGTTAACATTAGCATTCCAACTTTAACATTGCTGTATTTGCATGTATACAAGAAGGATTAAGAATTAATGCCAACTGATCCAATATGCCCATGAAAGGTTATGCTTTAATGCCATCTGATCTCTTATTTCCATCAAAGAGGACAAGTACAGTATGAAAATGACAAGATATTAGCACTAGCATTAGATCGCTAACATTAGCAAGTTAGCATTAGGATTCACACTTAAACATTGCAGTACTTGCATGTATACAAGAAGGCTTTAGCTTTAACGGCATTTGATCTCATATTTCCATCATAGAGGACACGTACAGTATGAAAATGACTAGATATTAGCACTAGCATTAAATCGCTCGCATTAGCAAGTTAGCATTAGCATTCAAACTTAAACATTGCAGTACTTGCATGTATACAAGAAGGCTTAAGCTTTCAAGCCATCTGATCTCTTATTTCCATTATCGAGGACACGTACAGTGTGAAAATGACCAGATATTAGCACGAGCATTAGATCGCTAGCATTAGCAAGTTAGCTTTAGCATTCAAACTTTAACATTGCTGTATTTGCATGAATACAAGTAGGGTTAAGCTTTAATGCCATCTAATCTAATATGCCCATGAAGGGTTATGCTTTAATGCCATCTGATCTCTTATTTCCATCATAGAGGACATGTTCAGCATGAAAATGACCAGATATTAGCACAAGCATTAGATCGCTAGCATTAGCAAGTTAGCATCAGCATTCAAACTATAACATTGCTGTATTTGCATGTATACAAGAAGGATTAAGCTTTACTGCCATCTGATCCAATATGCCCATGAAAGGTGATTCTTTAATGCCATCTTATCACTTAATTCCATCATAGAGGACATGTTCAGCATGAAAATGACCAGATATTAGCACTAGCATTAGATCGCTAGCATTAGAAAGTTAGCATTAGCATTCAAACTTAAACATTGCAGTACTTGCATGTATACAAGAAGCCTTTAGCTTTAACGGCATTTGATCTCTTATTTCCATCATAGAGGACACGTACAGTATGAAAATGACTAGATATTAGCACTAGCATTAAATCGCTAGCATTAGCAAGTTAGCATTAGCATTCAAACTTAAACATTGCAGTCCTTGCATGTATACAAGAAGGCTTAAGCTTTCACGCCATCTGATCTCTTATTTCCATCATCGAGGACACGTACAGTATGAAAATGACCAGATATTAGCACTAGCATTAGATCGCTAGCATTAGCAAGTTAGCTTTAGCATTCAAACTTTAACATTGCTGTATTTGCATGTATACAAGAAGGATTAAGCTTTACTGCCATCTGATCCAATATGCCCATGAAGGGTTATGCTTTAATGCCATCTGATCTCTTATTTCCATCATAGAGGACATGTTCAGCATGAAAATGACCAGATATTAGCACAAGCATTAGATCGCTAGCATTAGCAATTTAGCATTAGCATTCAAACTATAACATTGCTGTATTTGCATGTATACAAGAAGGATTAAGCTTTACTGCCATCTGATCCAATATGCCCATGAAGGGTAATGCTTTAATGCGATCTGATCTCTTATTTCCATCATAGAGGACATGTTCAGCATGAAAATGACCAGATATTAGCACTAGCATTAGATCGCTAGCATTAGAAAGTTAGCATTAGCATTCAAACTTAAACATTGCAGTACTTGCATGTATACAAGAAGGCTTTAGCTTTAACGGCATTTGATCTCTTATTTCCATCATAGAGGACACGTACAGTATGAAAATGACTAGATATTAGCACTAGCATTAAATCGCTAGCATTAGCAAGTTAGCATTAGCATTCAAACTTAAACATTGCAGTACTTGCATGTATACAAGAAGGCTTAAGCTTTCACGCCATATGATCTCTTATTTCCATCATCGAGGACACGTACAGTATGAAAATGACCAGATATTAGCACTAGCATTAGATCGCTAGCATTAACAAGTTAGCTTTAGAATTCAAACTTTAACATTGCTGAATTTGCATAAATACAAGTAGGGTTAAGCTTTAATGCCATCTAATCTAATATGCCCATTAAGGGTTATGCTTTAATGTCATCTGATCTCTTATTTCCATCATTGAGGACATGTACAGTATGAAAATGACCAGATATTAGCACTAGTATTAGATCGCTAGCATTAGCAAGATAGCATAAGCATTCAAACTTTAAAATTGCTGTATTTGCAAGTATACAAGAAGGGTAAGCTTTAATGCCATCTAATCTAATATGCCCATGAAGGGTTTTTGCTTTTAATGTCATCTGATCTTTATTTCCATCATAGAGGACACGGACAGTATGAAAATGACCAGATATTAGCACTAGCATTAGATCGTTAGCATTAGCAAGATAGCATTAGCATTCAAACTTAAACATGCAGTACTTGCATGTATACAAGAAGCGTTAAGCTTTAATGCCATCTAATCTAATATGCCCATTAAGGGTTATGCTTTAATGCCATCTGATCTCTTATTTCCATCATTGAGGACATGTACAGTATGAAAATGACCAGATATTAGCACTAGTATTAGATCGCTAGCATAAGCAAGATAGCATAAGCATTCAAACTTTAAAATTGCTGTATTTGCAAGTATACAAGAAGGGGTAAGCTTTAATGCCATCTAATCTAATATGCCCATGAAGGGTTTTGCTTTAATGTCATCTGATCTCTTATTTTCATCATAGAGGTCACGGACAGTATGAAAATGACCAGATATTAGCACTAGCATTATATCGTTAGCATTAGCAAGATAGCATTAGCATTCAAACTTAAACATTGCAGTACTTGCATGTATACAAGAAAGGTTAAGCTTTAATGCCATCTAATCTAATATGCCCATTAAGGGTTATGCTTTAATGCCATCTGATCTCTTATTTCCATCATAGAGGACATGTTCAGCATGAAAATGACCAGATATTAGCTCTGGCATTAGATCGCTAGCATTAGCAAGTTAGCATTAGCATTCAAACTTTAACATTGCTGTATTTGCATGTATACAAGAAGGGTTAAGCTTTAATGCCATCTGATCCAATATGCCCATGAAGGGTAATGCTTTAATTCGATCTGATCTCTTATTTCCATCATAGAGGACATGTTCAGCATGAAAATGACCAGATATTAGCACTAGCATTAGATCGCTAGCATTAGCAAGTTAGCATTAGCATTCAAACTTTAACATTGCTGTATTTGCATGTATACAAGAAGGGTTAAGCTTTAATGCCATCTAATATAATATGCCCATGAAAGGTTATGCTTTAATGCCATCTGATCTCTTATTTCCATCATAGAGGACATGTTCAGCATGAAAATGACCAGATATTAGCACTAGCATTAGATCGCTAGCATTAGCAAGTTAGCATTAGCATTCAAACTTTAACATTGCAGTTTTTGCATGTATACAAGAAGGATTAAGCTTTACTGCAATCTGATCCAATATGCCAATGAAAGGTGATGCTTTAATGCCATCTTATCACTTATTTCCATCATAGAGGACATGTTCAGCATGAAAATGACCAGATATTAGCACTAGCATTAAATCGCTAGCATTAGCAAGTTAGCATTAGCATTCAAACTTAAACATTGCAGTACTTGCATGTATACAAGAAGGCTTTAGCTTTTAACGCCATCTGATCTCTTATTTCCATCATAGAGGACACGCAGTATGAAAATGACTAGATATTAGCACTAGCATTAAATCGCTAGCATTAGCAAGTTAGCATTAGCATTCAAACTTAAACATTGCAGTATTTGCATGAATACAAGAAGGGTTAAGCTTTTAATGCCATCTGATCTAATATTATTTCCATCATCTGATCTCTTATTTCACGTACAGTATGAAAATGACCAGATATTAGCACTAGCATTAGATCGCTAGCATTAGCAAGTTAGCTTTAGCATTCAAACTTAAACATTGCAGTACTTGCATGTATACAAGAAGGCTTAAGCTTTCACGCAATCTGATCTCTTATTTCCATCATCGAGGACACGTACAGTATGAAAATGACCAGATATTAGCACTAGCATTAGATCGCTATCATTAGCAAGTTAGCTTTAGCATTCAAACTTTAACATTGCTGTATTTGCATGAATACAAGAAGGGTTAAGCTTTAATGCCATCTAATCAATTATGCCCTTGAAGGGTTATGCTTTAATGCCATCTGATCTCTTATTTCCATCATTGAGGACATGTTCTGTATGAAAATGACGAGATATTAGCACTAACATTAGATCGCTAGCATTAGCAAGTTAGCATTAGCATTCAAACTTTAACATGGCTGTATTTGCATGTATACAAGAAGGGTTAAGCTTTAATGCCATCTGATCAAATATGCCCATGAAGGGTAATGCTTTAATGCGATCTGATCTCTTATTTCCATAACAGAGGGCATGTTCAGGATGAAAATGACCAGATATAAGCGCTAGCATTAGATTGCTAGCATTAGCAAATTAGTATTAGCATTCAAACTTTAACATTGCTGTATTTGCATGTATACAAGAAGGGTTAAGCTTTAATGCCATCTGATCCAATATGCCCATGAAAGGTTATGCTTGAATGCCATCTGATCTCTTATTTCCATCATAGAGGACATGTTCAGCATGAAAATGACCAGATATTAGCACTAGCATTAGATCGCAAGCATTAGCAAGTTAGCATTAGCATTCAAACTTAATCATTGCGGTACTTGCATGTATACAAGAAGGCTTAAGCTTTAATGCCATCTGATCTCTTATTTCCATCATAGAGGACACGTACAGTATGAAAATGACCAGATATTAGCACAAGCATTAGATCGCTAGCATTAGCAAGTTAGAATTAGCATTCAAACTTTAACATTGCTGTATATGCAATTATACATGAAGCGTTAAGCTTTAATGAGATCTAATCTAATATGCCCATGAAGGGTAATGCCTTAATGCCATCTTATTTCTGATTTCCATTATAGAGGACACATACAGTATGAAAATGATCAGATATTAGCACTAGCATTAGATCGCTAGCATTAGCAAGTTAGCATATGCATTGAAACTTTAACATTGCTGTATTTGCATGTATACAAGAAGGGTTAAGCTTTAATGCCAGCTAATGTAATATGCCCATGAAAGGTTATGCTTTAATGCCATCTGATCACTTATTTCCACCATAGAGGACATGTTCAGCATGAAAATGACCAGATATTAGCACTAGCATTAGATCGCTAGCATTAGCAAGTTAGCATTAGCATTCAAACTTTTACATTGCTGTATTTGCATGTATACAAGAAGGGTTAAGCTTTAATGCCATCTGATCCAATATGCCCATGAAGGGTAATTCTTTAATGCGATCTGATCTCTTATTTGCATCATAGAGGACATGTTCAGCATGAAAATGACCAGATATTTGCACTAGCATTAGATCGCTAGCATTAGCAAGTTAACATTAGCATTCCAACTTTAACATTGCTGTATTTGCATGTATACAAGAAGGATTAAGAATTAATGCCAACTGATCCAATATGCCCATGAAAGGTTATGCTTTAATGCCATCTGATCTCTTATTTCCATCAAAGAGGACAAGTACAGTATGAAAATGACAAGATATTAGCACTAGCATTAGATCGCTAACATTAGCAAGTTAGCATTAGGATTCACACTTAAACATTGCAGTACTTGCATGTATACAAGAAGGCTTTAGCTTTAACGGCATTTGATCTCATATTTCCATCATAGAGACACGCACAGTATGAAAATGACTAGATATTAGCACTAGCATTAAATCGCTCGCATTAGCAAGTTAGCATTAGCATTCAAACTTAAACATTGCAGTACTTGCATGTATACAAGAAGGCTTAAGCTTTCAAGCCATCTGATCTCTTATTTCCATTATCGAGGACACGTACAGTGTGAAAATGACCAGATATTACCACTAGCATTAGATCGCTAGCATTAGCAATTTAGCTTTTTTAGCATTCAAACTTAACATTGCTGTATTTGCATGAATACAAGTAGGGTTAAGCTTTAATATTTCTAATATGCATGAATTATGCTTTAATGCCATCTGATTCTTTATTTCCATCATAGGGACATGTAATGCCAGATATTAGCATTAGATCCATTAGCAAGTAATCATTCAAACTTTAACATTGCTGTATTTACATGTATACAAGAAGGATTATTTACTGCCATCTGATCCAATATGCCATCTTTAATGCCATCTTATCTTATTTCCATCATAAAGGACATGTTCAGCATGAAAATGACCAGATATTAGCACTAGCATTAGATCGCTAGCATTAGAAAGTTAGCATTAGCATTCAAACTTAAACATTGCAGTACTTGCATGTATACAAGAAGGCTTTAGCTTTAACCATTTGATCTCTTATTTCCATCATAGAGACACGTATTGAAAATGACTAGATATTAGCACTAGCATTAAATCGCTAGCATTAGCAAGTTAGCATTAGCATTCAAACTTAAACATTGCAGTGCTATTACAAGAAGGCTTAAGCACTATCTGATTCTTATTTCCATCATTGAGGACACGCATAGATGAAAATGACTAGCATTAGAAAGTTTTAGCATTCAAACTTAAACATTTGCAAAGTTTGCATTAATGCCAGCTAATATGCCCATTATGAAAATGACCAATATTAACACTAGCATTAGATCGCTTAATTTTTAGCATTCATTTAACATTGATCTCTTATTTCCATCATTGAGGACCGCGCATAGTATGAAAATGACCAGATATTAGCACTAGAATTAGATCGCTAGCATTAGCAAGTTAGTATTAGCATTCAAACTTAAACATTGCAGTACTTGCATGTATACAAGAAGGGTTAAGCTTTAATGCCATCTAATCTAATATGCCCTTGAAGGGTTATGCTTTAATGCCATCTGATCTCTTATTTCAATCATTGAGGACATGTACAGTATGAAAATGACCAGATATTAGCACTAGTATTAGATCGCTAGCATTAGCAAGTTAGCATTAGCATTCAAACTTTAACATTGCTGTATTTGCATGTATACAAGAAGGGTAAGCTTTTATGCCATCTGATCAAATATGCCCATGAAGGGTAATGCTTTAATGCCATCTGATCTCTTATTTCCATCATAGAGGGCATGTTCAGCATGAAAATGACCAGATATTAAGCACTAGCATTAGATCGCTAGCATTAGCAAATTAGCATTAGCATTCAAACTTTAACATTGCTGTATTTCCATGTATACAAGAAGGGTTAAGCTTTAATGCCATCTGATACAATATGCCCATGAAAGGTTATGCTTTAATGCCATCTGATCTCTTATTTCCATCTTAGAGGACACATGTTCAGCATGAAAATGACCAGATATCAGCACTAGCATTAGATTGCAAGCATTAGAAAGTTAGCATTAGCATTCAAACTTAAACATTGCAGTACTTCCATGTATACAAGAAGGCTTAGCTTTAATGCCATCTGATCTCTTTTTCCATCATAGAGGACACCTACAGTATGAAAATGACCAGATATTAGCACTAGCATTAGATCGCTAGCATTAGCGAAGTTAGCTTTAGCATTCAAACTATAAACATTGCTGTATTTGCATGAATACAAGTAGGGTTAAGCTTTAATGCCATCTAATCTAATATGCCCATTAAGAGTTATTTTTAATGTCATCTGATCTCTTATTTCCATCATTGAGACACATACAGTATGAAAATGACCAGATATTAGCACTAGTATTAGATCGCTAGCATTAGCAAGTTAGCATTAGCATTCAAACTTTTTAACATTGCTGTATTTGCTTGTATACAAGAAGGGTTCAGCTTTAATGCCATCTGATCCAATATGCCCATGAAGGGTTTTGCTTTAATTCGATCTGATCTCTTATTTCCATCATAGAGGACATGTTCAGCATGAAAATGACCAGATATTAGCACTAGCATTAGATAGCTAGCATTAGCAAGTTAAAATTAGCATTCAAACTTTAACATTGCTGTATTTGCATGTATACAAGAAGGGTGAAGCTTTACTGCCATCTGATCCAATATGCCCATGAAAGGGGATGCTTTAATGCCATCTTATCACTTATTTCCATCATAGAGGACATGTTCAGCATGAAAATGACCAGATATTAGCACTAGCATTAGATCGCTAGCATTAGAAAGTTAGCATTAGCATTCAAACTTAAACATTGCAGTACTTGCATGTATACAAGAAGGCTTTAGCTTTAATGGCATTTGATCTCTTATTTCCATCATAGAGGACACGTACAGTATGAAAATGACTAGATATTAGCACTAGCACTAAATCGCTAGCATTAGCAAGTTAGCATTAGCATTCAAACTTTAACATTGCTGTATTTGCATGAATACAAGAAGGGTTAAGCTTTAATGCCATCTAATCAATTATGCCCTTGAAGGGTTATGCTTTAATGCCATCTGATCTCTTATTTCCATCATTGAGGACATGTTCTGTATGAAAATGACGAGATATTAGCACTAACATTAGATTGGTAGCATTAGCAAGTTAGCATTAGCATTCAAACTTTAACATGGCTGTATTTGCATGAATACAAGAAGGGTTAAGCTTTAATGCCATCTGATCAAATATGCCCATGAAGGGTAATGCTTTAATGCGATCTGATCTCTTATTTCCATAACAGAGGGCATGTTCAGGATGAAAATGACCAGATATAAGCGCTAGCATTAGATCGCTAGCATTAGCAAATTAGTATTAGCATTCAAACTTTAACATTGCTGTATTTGCATGTATACAAGAAGGGTTAAGCTTTAATGCCATCTGATCCAATATGCCCATGAAAGGTTATGTTTGAATGCCATCTGATCTCTTATTTCCATCATAGAGACATGTTCAGCATGAAATGACCAGATATTAGCACTAGCATTAGATCGCTAGCATTAGCAAGTTAGCATTAGCATTCAAACTTAATCATTGCTGTACTTGCATGTATACAAGAAGGCTTAAACTTTAATGCCATCTGATCTCTTATTTCCATCATAGAGGACACGTACAGTATGAAAATGACCAGATATTAGCACAAGCATTAGATTGCTAGCATTAGCAAGTTAGAATTAGCATTCAAACTTTAACATTGCTGTATATGCAATTATACATGAAGCGTTAAGCTTTAATGAGATCTAATCTAATATGCCCATGAAGGGTTATGCCTTAATGCCATCTTATTTCTGATTTTCTATTATAGAGGACACATACAGTATGAAAATGATCAGATATTAGCACTAGCATTAGATCGCTAGCATTAGCAAGTTAGCATATGCATTGAAACTTTAACATTGCTGTATTTGCATGTATACAAGAAGGGTTGCTTTAATGCCATCTAATGTAATATGCCCATTTATGCTTTAATGCCATCTGATCTCTTATTTCCATCATAGAGGACATGTTCAGCATGAAAATGACCAGATATTAGCACTAGCATTAGATCGCTAGAATTAGCAAGTTAGCATTAGCATTCAAACTTTTACATTGCTGTATTTGCATGTATACAAGAAGGGTTAAGCTTTAATGCCAACTGATCCAATATGCCCATGAAGGGTAATTCTTTTAATGCCATCTGATCTCTTATTTGCATCATATAGAGACATGTTCAGCATGAAAATGACCAGATATTTGCACTAGCATTAGATCGCTAGCATTAGCAAGTTAACATTAGCATTCCAACTTTTAACATTGCTGTATTTGCATGTATACAAGAAGGATTAAGAATTAATGCCAACTGATCCAATATGCCCATGAAAGGTTATTTTTAATGCGATCTGATCTCTTATTTCCATCATAGAGGACACATGACAGTATGAAAATGACCAGATATTAGCACTAGCATTAGATCACTAACATTAGCATTCAAACTTAGCATTAGGATTCAAACTTAAACATTGCAGTACTTGCATGTATACAAGAAGGCTTTAGCTTTAACGCCATTTGATCTCTTATTTCCATCATAGAGACATGTACAGTATGAAAATGACTAGATATTAGCACTAGCATTAAATCGCTAGCATTAGCAAGTTAGCATTAGCATTCAAACTTAAACATTGCAGTACTTGCATGTATACAAGAAGGCTTTAATGCCATCTGATCTCTTATTTCCATCATCGAGGACACGTACAGTGTGAAAATGACCAGATATTACCACTAGCATTAGATCGCTAGCATTAGCAATTTAGCTTTAGCATTCAAACTTTAACATTGCTGTATTTGCATGAATACAAGTAGGGTTAAGCTTTAATGCCATCTAATCTAATATGCCCATGAAGGGTTATGCTTTAATGCCATCTGATCTCTTATTTCCATCATAGAGGACATGTTCAGCATGAAAATGACCAGATATTAGCACGAGCATTAGATCGCTAGCATTAGCAAGTTAGCATTAGCATTCAAACTTTAACATTGCTGTATTTACATGTATACAAGAAGGATTAAGCTTTACTGCCATCTGATCCAATATGCCCATGAAAGGTGATGCTTTAATGCCATCTATCACTTATTTCCATCATAGAGGACATGTTCAGCATGAAAATGACCAGATATTAGCACTAGCATTAGATCGCTGGCATTATGAAAGTTAGCATTAGCATTCAAACTTAAAACATTGCAGTACTTACATGTATACAAGAAGGCTTTTAGCTTTATGCCATTTGATCTCTTATTTCCATCATAGAGGACACGTATATGAAAATGACCAGATATTAGCACTAGCATTAATCGCTAGCATTAGCAAGTTTGAATTAGCATTCAAACTTAAACATTGCAGTACAAGAAGGGTTAAGCTTTAAAACACATCTAATGTATACAAGAAGGGTTATGCTTTAATGCCATCTGATCTCTTATTTCCATCATTGAGGACATGTACAGTATGAAAATGACCAGATATTAATTAGCATTAGATCGCTAGCATTAGCAAGTTAGCTTTAGCATTCAAACTTTAACATTGCTGTATTTGCATGAATACAAGTAGGGTTAAGCTTTAATGCCATCTAATCTAATATGCCCATGAAAGGTTATGCTTTAATGTCATCTGATCTCTTATTTCCATCATTGAGACATGTTCAGTATGAAAATGACCAGATATTAGCACTAGAATTAGATCGCTAGCATTAGCAAGTTAGCATTAGCATTCAAACTTAAACATTGCAGTACTTGCATGTATACAAGAAGGGTTAAGCTTTAATGCCATCTAATCTAATATGCCCTTGAAGGGTTATGCTTTAATGCCATCTGATCTCTTATTTCTATCATTGAGGACATGTACAGTATGAAAATGACCAGATATTAGCACTAGTATTAGATCGCTAGGATTAGCAAGATAGCATAAGCATTCAAACTTTAAAATTGCTGTATTTGCATGTATACAAGAAGGGGTAAGCTTTAATGCCATCTAATCTAATATGCCCATGAAGGGTTTTGCTTTAATGTCATCTGATCTCTTATTTCCATCATAGAGGACACGGACAGTATGAAAATGACCAGATAGTAGCACTAGCATTAGATCGTTAGCATTAGCAAGTTAGCATTCGCATTCAAACTTAAACATTGCAGTACTTGCATGTATACAAGAAGGGTTAAGCTTTAATGCCATCTAATCTAATATGCCCATTAAGGGTTATGCTTGAATGTCATCTGATCTCTTATTTCCATCATAGAGGACACATACAGTATGAAGATGACCAGATATTAGCACTAGCATTTGATCGCTAGCATTAGCAAAAAATAGCATTAGCATTCAAACTTTAACATGGCTGTGTATTTGCATGTATACAAGAAGGGTTAAGCTTTAATGCCATCTGATCAAATATGCCCATGAAGGGTAATGCTTTAATGCCATCTGATCTCTTATTTCCATCATAGAGGGCATGTTCAGCATGAAAAAGACCAGATATTAGCACTAGCATTAGATCGCTAGCATTAGCAAAGTTAGCATTAGCATTCAAACTTTAACATTGCTGTATTTGCATGTATACAAGAAGGGTTAAGCTTTAATGCCATCTGATACAAATATGCCCATGAAAAAGTTATGCTTTAATGCCATCTGATCTCTTATTTCCATCTTAGAGGACATGTTCAGCATGAAAATGACCAGATATCAGCACTAGCATTAGATCGCTAGTATTAGCAAGTTAGCATTAGCATTCAAACTTAAACATTGCAGTATTTCCATGTATACAAGAAGGCTTAAGCTTTAATGCCATCTGATCTCTTTATTTTCCATCATCACTTTACACCATCTACAGTATGAAAAAATGACCAGATATTAGCACTAGCATTAGATCGCTAGCATTAGCGAAGTTAGCATTAGCATTCAAACTATAACATTGCTGTATTTGCATGTATACAAGAAGGGGGTAAGCTTTAATGCCATCTAATCTAATATGCCCATGAAGGGTTTTGCTTTTAATGTCATCTGATCTCTTATTTCCATCATAGAGGACATGGACAGTATGAAAATGACCAGATATTAGCACTAGCATTAGATCGTTAGCATTAGCAAGTTAGCATTAGCATTCAAACTTAAACATTGCAGTATTTGCATGTATACAAGAAGGGTTAAGCTTTAATGCCATCTAATCTAATATGCCCATGAAGGGTTATGCTTTAATGCCATCTGATCTCTTATTTCCATCATAGAGGACATGTACAGCATGAAAATGACCAGATATTAGCACTAGTATTAGATCGCTAGGATTAGCAAATAGCATAAGCATTCAAACTTTAAAATTGCTGTATTTGCATGTATACAAGAAGGTTAAGCTTTAATGCCATCTAATCTAATATGCCCATGAAGGTTATGCTTTTAATGTCATCTGATCTCTTATTTCCATCATAGAGACATGGACAGTATGAAAATGACCAGATAGTAGCACTAGCATTAGATCGTTAGCATTAGCAAGTTAGCATTCGCATTCAAACTTAAACATTGCAGTACTTTGCATGTATACAAGAAGGGGTTAAGCTTTTAATGCCATCTAATCTAATATGCCCATTAAGGGTTATGCTTGAATGTCATCTGATCTCTTATTTCCATCATAGAGGACACATACAGTATGAAGATGACCAGATATTAGCACTAGCATTTGATCGCTAGCATTAGCAAGTTAGCATTAGCATTCAAACTTTAACATGGCTGTATTTGCATGTATACAAGAAGGGTTAAGCTTTAATGCCATCTGATCAAATATGCCCATGAAGGGTAATGCTTTAATGTCATCTGATCTCTTATTTCCATCACAGAGGACATGCATCAGTATGAAAAAGACCAGATATAAGCACTAGCATTAGATCGCTAGCATTAGCAAGTTAGCATTAGCATTCAAACTTTAACATTGCTGTATTTCCATGTATACAAGAAGGGTTGCTTTAATGCCATCTGATCAATATGCCCATGAAAGGTTATGCTTTAATGCCATCTGATCTCTTATTTCCATCTTAGAGGACATGTTCAGCATGAAAATGACCAGATATCAGCACTAGCATTAGATTGCAAGCATTAGCAAGTTAGCATTAGCATTCAAACTTAAACATTGCAGTACTTCCATGTATACAAGAAGGCTTAAGCTTTAATGCCATCTGATCTCTTTTTTCCATCATCGAGGACACCTACAGTATGAAAATGACCAGATATTAGCACTAGCATTAGATCGCTAGCATTAGCGAGTTAGCTTTAGCATTCAAACTATAACATTGCTGTATTTGCATGAATACAAGTAGGGTTAAGCTTTAATGCCATCTAATCTAATATGCCCATTAAGAGTTATGCTTTAATGTCATCTGATCTCTTATTTCCATCATTGAGGACACATACAGTATGAAAATGACCAGATATTAGCACTAGTATTAGATCGCTAGCATTAGCAAGTAAGCATTAGCATTCAAACTTTAACATTGCTGTATTTGCTTGTATACAAGAAGGGTTCAGCTTTAATGCCATCTGATCCAATATGCCCATGAAGGGTAATGCTTTAATTCGATCTGATCTCTTATTTCCATCATAGAGGACATGTTCAGCATGAAAATGACCAGATATTAGCACTAGCATTAGATAGCTAGCATTAGCAAGTTAGAATTAGCATTCAAACTTTAACATTGCTGTATTTGCATGTATACAAGAAGGGTTAAGCTTTACTGCCATCTGATCCAATATGCCCATGAAAGGGGATGCTTTAATGCCATCTTATCACTTATTTCCATCATAGAGGACATGTTCAGCATGAAAATGACCAGATATTAGCACTAGCATTAGATCGCTAGCATTAGAAAGTTAGCATTAGCATTCAAACTTTAAACATTGCAGTACTTGCATGTATACAAGAAGGCTTTAGCTTTAACGAAGCATTTGATCTCTTTATTTCCATCATAGAGGACACGTTTCAGTATGAAAATGACTAGATATTAGCACTAGCACTAAATCGCTAGCATTAGCAAGTTAGCATTAGCATTCAAACTTAAACATTGCAGTACTTGCATGTTTACAAGAAGGCTTAAGCTTTCACGCCATCTGATCTCTTATTTCCATCATCGAGGTCACGTACAGTATGAAAATGACCAGATATTAGCACTAGCATTAGATCGCTAGCATTAGCAAGTTAGCTTTAGCATTCAAACTTTAACATTGCTGTATTTGCATGAATACAAGTATGGTTAAGCTTTAATGCAATCTAATCTAATATGCCCATTAAGGGTTATGCTTTAATGTCATCTGATCTCTTATTTCCATCATAGAGGACACCTACAGTATGAAAATGACTAGATATTAGCACTAGCATTAAATCGCTAGCATTAGCAAGTTAGCCCTAGCATTCAAACTTAAACATTGCAGTACTTGCATGTATACAAGAAGGCTTAAGCTTTCACGCCATCTGATCTCTTATTTCCATCATCGAGGACATGTACAGTATGAAAATGACCAGATATTAGCACTAGCATTAGATCGCTATCATTAGCAAGTTAGCTTCAGCATTCAAACTTTAACATTGCTGTATTTGCATGAATACAAGTAGGGTTAAGCTTTAATGCCATCTAATATAATATGCCCATTATGGGTTATGCTTTAATGTCATCTGATCTCTTATTTCCATCATTGAGGACACGCACAGTATGAAAATGACTAGATATTAGCACAAGAATTAGATCGCTAGCATTAGCAAGTTAGCATTAGCATTCAAACTTAAACATTGCAGTACTTGCATGTATACAAGAAGGGTTAAGTTTTAATGCCATCTAATCTAATATGCCCTTGAAGGGTTATGCTTTAATGCCATCTGATCTCTTATTTACATCATTGAGGACATGTTCAGCATGAAAATGACCAGATATTAGCACTAACATTAGATCGCTAGCATTAGCAAGTTAGCATCAGCATTCAAACTTTAACATGGCTGTATTTGCATGTATACAAGAAGGGTTAAGCTTTAATGCCATCTGATCAAATATGCCCATGAAGGGTAATGCTTTAATGCGATCTGATCTCTTATTTCCATCACAGAGGGCATGTTCTGCATGAAAATGACCAGATATAAGCGCTAGCATTAGATCGCTAGCATTAGCAAATTAGCATTAGCATTCAAACTTTAACATTGCTGTATTTGCATGTATACAAGAAGGGTTAAGCTTTAATGCCATCTGATCCAATATGCCCATGAAAGGTTATGCTTTAATGCCATCTGATCTCTTATTTCCATCATAGAGGACATGTTCAGCATGAAAATGACCAGATATTACCACTAGCATTAGATCGCAAGCATTAGCAAATTAGCATTAGCATTCAAACTTAATCATTGCAGTACTTGCATGTATACAAGAAGGCTTAAGCTTTAATGCCATCTGATCTCTTATTTCCATCATAGAGGACACGTACAGTATGAAAATGATCAGATATTAGCACTAGCATTAGATCGCTATCATTAGCAAGTTAGAATTAGAATTCAAACTTTAACATTGCTGTATATGCAATTATTCAAGAAGCGTGAAGCATTAATGACATCTAATCTAATATGCCCATGAAGGGTTATGCCTTAATGCCATCTGATTTCTGATTTCCATTATAGAGGACACATACAGTATGAAAATGATCAGATATTAGCACTAGCATTAGATCGCTAGCATTAGCAAGTTAGCATAAGCATTGAAACTTTAACATTGCTGTACTTGCATGTATTCAAGAAGGGTGAAGCTTTAATGCCATCTAATATAATATGCCCATGAAAGGTTATGCTTTAATGCCATCTGATCTCTTATTTCCATCATAGAGGACACGTACAGTATGAAAATGACCAGATATTAGCACTAGCATTAGATCGCTAGCATTAGCAAGTTAGAATTAGCATTCAAACTTTAACATTGCTGTATATGCAATTATACAAGAAGCGTTAAGCTTTAATGACATCTAATTTAATATGCCCATGAAGGGTTATGCCTAAATGCCATCTTATTTCGGATTTCCATTATAGAGGACACATACAGTATGAAAATGATCAGATATTAGCACTAGCATTAGATCGCTAGCATTAGCAAGTTAGCATATGCATTGAAACTTTAACATTGCTGTATTTGCATGTATACAGGAAGGGTTAAGCTTTAATGCCATCTAATATAATATGCCCGTGAAAGGTTATGCTTTAATGCCATCTGATCTCTTATTTCCATCATAGAGGACATGTTCAGCATGAAAATGACCAGATATTAGCACTAGCATTAGATCGCTAGCATTAGCAAGTTAGCATTAGCATTCAAACTTTAACATTGCTGTATTTGCATGTATACAAGAAGGGTTAAGCTTTAATGCCATCTTATCCAATATGACCATGAAGGGTAATTCTTTAATGCAATCTGATTTCTTATTTGCATCATAGAGGACATGTTCAGCATGAAAATGACCAGATATTAGCACTAGCATTAGATCGCTAGCATTATTAAGTTAGCATTCGCATTCCAACTTTAACATTGCTGTATTTGCATGTATACAAGAAGGATTAAGCATTAATGCCAACTGATCCAATATGCCCCTGAAAGGTTATGCTTTAATGCCATCTTATCTCTTATTTCCATCATAGAGGACATGTTTAGCATGAAAATGACCAGATATTAGCACTAGCATTAGATCGCTAGCATTAGCAAGTTAGCATTAGCATTCAAACTTAAACATTGCAGTACTTGCATCTATACATTAGGCTTTAGCTTTAACGGCATTTGATCTCATATTTCCATCATAAAGGACACGTACAGTATGAAAATGACTAGATATTAGCACTAGCATTAAATCGCTAGCATTAGCAAGTTAGCATTAGCATTCAAACTTAAACATTGCAGTACTTGCATGTATACAAGAAGGCTTAAGCTTTCAAGCCATCTGATCTCTTATTTCCATCATCGAGGACACGTACAGTATGAAAATGACCAGATATTACCACTAGCATTAGATCGCTAGCATTAGCAAGTTAGCTTTAGCATTCAAACTTTAACATTGCTGTATTTGCATGAATACAAGTAGGGTTAAGCTTTAATGCCATCTAATCTAATATGCCCATGAAGGGTTATGCTTTAATGCCATCTGATCTCTTATTTCCATCATAGAGGACATGTTCAGCATGAAAATGACCAGATATTAGCACTAGCATTAGATCGCTAGCATTAGCAAGTTAGCATTAGCATTCAAAATTTAACATTGCTGTATTTGCATGTATACAAGAAGGATTAAGCTTTACTGCCATCTGATCCAATATATGCCCATGAAAGGTGATGCTTTAATGCCATCTTTATCACTTATTTCCATCATAGAGGACATGTTCAGCATGAAAATGACCAGATATTAGCACTAGCATTAGATCGCTAGCATTAGCAAGTTAGCATTAGCATTCAAACTTAAACATTGCAGTACTTGCATGTATACAAGAAGGCTTAAGCTTTCACGCCATCTGATCTCTTATTTCCATCATTGAGGACACGTACAGTATGAAAATGACCAGATATTAGCACTAGCATTAGATCGCTAGCATTAGCAAGTTAGCTTTAGCATTCAAACTTTAACATTGCTGTATTTGCATGTATACAAGAAGGATTAATGTTTACTGCCATCTGATCCAATATGCCCATGAAAGGTGATGCTTTAATGCCATCTTCTCACTTATTTCCATCATAGAGAACATGTTCAGCATGAAAATGACCAGATATTAGCACTAGCATTAGATCGCTAGCATTAGCAAGTTAGCATTAGCATTCAAACTTAAACATTGCAGTACTTGCATGTATACAAGAAGGCTTAAGCTTTTAATGCCATCTGATCTCTTATTTCCATCATCGAGGACACGTACAGTATGAAAATGACCAGATATTAGCATCTAGCATTAGATCGCTAGCATTATTTTGCAAGTTAGCTTTAGCATTCAAACTTTAACATTGCTGTATTTGCATGAATACAAGTAGGGTTAAGCTTTAATGCAATCTAATCTAATATGCCCATTAAGGGTTATGCTTTCATGTCATCTGATCTCTTATTTCATTCATAGAGGACACCTACAGTATGAAAATGACTAGATATAAGCACTAGCATTAAATCGCTAGCATTAGCAACTTAGCCCTAGCATTCAAACTTAAACATTGCAGTACTTGCATGTATACAAATTTTAGGCTTAAGCTTTTCATGCCATCTGATCTCTTATTTCCATCATCGAGGACATGTACAGTATGAAAATGACCAGATATTAGCACTAGCATTAGATCGCTATCATTAGCAAGTTAGCTTCAGCATTCAAACTTTAAGATTGCTGTATTTGAATGAATACAAGTAGGGTTAAGCTTTAATGCCATCTAATCTAATATGCCCATTAAGGGTTATGCTTTAATGTCATCTGATCTCTTATTTCCATCATTGAGGACATGTACAGTATGAAAATGACCAGATATTAGCTCTAGAATTAGATTGCTAGCATTAGCAAGTAAGCATTATCATTCAAACTTAAACATTGCAGTACTTGCATGTATACAAGAAGGGTTAAGCTTTAATGCCATCTAATCTAATATGCCCTTGAAGGGTTATGCTTTAATGCCATCTGATCTCTTATTTCCATCATTGAGGACATATTCAGAATGAAAATGACCAGATATTAGCACTAACATTAGATCGCTAGCATTAGCAAGTTAGCATCAACATTCAAACTTTAACATGGCTGTATTTGCATGTATACAAGAAGGGTTAAGCTTTAATGCCATCTGATCAAATATGCCCATGAAAGGGTTAATGCTTTTAATGCCATCTATCTCTCTTATTTCCATCATAGAGGGCATGTTCTGCATGAAAATGACCAGATATAAGCGCTAGCATTAGATCGCTAGCATTAGCAAGTTAGCATTAGCATTCAAACTTAATCATTGCAGTACTTGCATATATACAAGAAGGGTTAAGCTTTAATGCCATCTGATCCAATATGCCCATGAAAGGTTATGCTTTAATGCATTATCTGATCTCTTATTTCCATCATAGAGGACACGTACAGTATGAAAATGACCAGATATTAGCACTAGCATTAGATCGCTAGCATTAGCAAGTTAGAATTAGCATTCAAACTTTAACATTGCTGTATATGCAATTATACAAGAAGTGTTAAGCTTTAATGACATCTAATTTAATATGCCCATGAAGGGTTATGCCTAAATGCCATCTTATTTCGGATCTCCATTATAGAGGACACATACAGTATGAAAATGATCAGATATTAGCACTAGCATTAGATCGCTAGCATTAGCAAATTAGCATATGCATTGAAACTTTAACATTGCTGTATTTGCATGTATACAAGAAGGGTTAAGCTTTAATGCCATCTAATATAATATACCCATGAAAGGTTATGCTTTAATGCCATCTGATCTCTTATTTCCATCATAGAGGACATGTTCAGCATGAAAATGACCAGATATTAGCACTAGCATTAGATCGCTAGCATTAGCAAGTTAGCATTAGCATTCCAACTTTAACATTGCTGTATTTGCATGTATACAAGAAGGATTAAGAATTAATGCCAACTGATCCAATATGCCCATGAAAGGTTATGCTTTAATGCCATCTTATCTCTTATTTCCATCATAGAGGACATGTTCAGCATGAAAATGACCAGATATTAGCACTAGCATTAGATCGCAAGCATTAGCAAGTTAGCATTAGCATTCAAACTTAAACATTGCAGTACTTGCATGTATACAAGAAGGCTTTAGCTTTAACGGCATTTGATGTCATATTTCCATCATAGGGACATGTTCAGTATGAAAATGACTAGATATTAGCACTAGCATTAAATCATTAGCTTAGCATTAGCAAGTTAGCATTAGCATTCAAAACTTAAACATTGCAATACTTGCATGTATACAAGAAGGCTTAAGCTTTCAAGCCATCTGATCTCTTATTTCCATCATCGAGGACACGTACAGTATGAAAATGACCAGATATTACCACTAGCAATAGATCGCTAGCATTAGCAAGTTAGCTTTAGCATTCAAACATTAACAGTGCTGTATTTGCATGTATACAAGAAGGATTAAGCTTTAGTGCCATCTGATCCAATATGCCCATGAAAGGTGATGCTTTAATGCCATCTTATCACTTATTTCCATCATAGAGGACATGTTCAGCATGAAAAATGACCAGATATTAACACTAGCATTAGATCGCTAGCATTAGAAAGTTAGCATTAGCATTCAAACTTAAACATTGCAGTACTTGCATGTATACAAGAAGGCTTTAGCTTTAACGGCATTTGATCTCTTATTTCCATCATAGAGGACACGCAATTAGTATGAAGATGACCAGATATTAGCACTAGCATTAGATCGCTAGCATTAGCAAGTTAGCATTAGCATTCAAACTTTATCATGGCTGTATTTGCATGTATACAAGAAGGGTTAAGCTTTAATGCCATCTGATAAAATATGCCCATGAAGGGTAATGCTTTCATGCGATCTGATCTCTTATTTCCATCACAGAGGGCATGTTCAGCATGAAAATGACCAGATATAAGCACTAGCATTAGATCGCTAGCATTAGCAAATTAGCATTAGCATTCAAACTTTAACATTGCTGTATTTGCATGTATACAAGAACGGTTAAGCTTTAATGCCATCTGATCCAATATGCCCATGAAAGATTATGTCTTAATGCCATCTGATCTCTTATTTCCATCTAAGAGGACATGTTCAGCATGAAAATGACCTGATATCAGCACTAGCATTAGATCGCAAGCATTAGCAAGTTAGCATTTGCATTCAAACTTAAACATTGCAGTACTTGCATGTATACAAGAAGGCTTAAGCTTTCACGCCATCTGATCTCTTTTTTCCATCATCGAGGACACCTACAGTATGAAAATGACCAGATATTAGCACTAGCATTAGATCGCTAGCATTAGCAAGTTAGCTTTAGCATTCAAACTTTAACATTGCTGTATTTGCATGAATACAAGTAAGGTTAAGCTTTAATGCCATCTAATCTAATATGCCCATTAAGAGTTATGCTTTAATGTCATCTGATCTCTTATTTCCATCATTGAGGACACATACAGTATGAAAATGACCAGATATTAGCACTAGTATTAGATCGCTAGCATTAGCAAGATAGCATAAGCATTCAAATTTTAAAATTGCTGTATTTGCATATATACAAGAAGGGGTAAGCTATTATGCCATCTAATCTAATATGCCCATGAAGGGTTATGGTTTAATTCGATCTGATATCTTATTTCCATCATAGAGGACATGTACAGTATGAAAATGACCAGATATTAGCACTAGCATTAGATCGCGAGCATTAGCAAGTTAGCATTAGCATTCAAACTTAAACATTGCAGTACTTGCATGTATACAAGAAGGCTTAAGCTTTCACGCCATCTGATCTCTTATTTCCATCATCGAGGACACGTACAGTATGAAAATGACCAGATATTAGCACTAACATTAGATCGCTAGCATTAGCAAGTTAGCATCAGCATTCAAACTTTAACATGGCTGTATTTGCATGTATACAAGAAGGGTTAAGCTTTAATGCCATCTGATCAAATATGCCCATGAAGGGTAATGCTTTAATGCGATCTGATCTCTTATTTCCATCACAGAGGGCATGTTCAGCATGAAAATGACCAGATATAAGCGCTAGGATTAGATCGCTAGCATTAGCAAATTAGCATTAGCATTCAAACTTTAACATTGCTGTATTTGCATGTATACAAGAAGGGATAAGCTTTAATGCCATCTGATCCAATATGCCCATGAAAGGTTATGCTTTAATGCCATCTGATCTCTTATTTCCATCATAGAGGACATGTTCAGCATGAAAATGACCAGATATTAGCACTAGCATTAGATCGCAAGCATTAGCAAGTTAGCATTAGCATTCAAACTTTAACATTGCTGTATATGCAAATATACAAGAAGTGTGAAGCTTTAAAGACATCTAATCTAATATGCCCTTGAAGGATTATGCCTTAATGCCATCTGATTTCTGATTTACATGATAGAGGACACATACAGTATGAAAATGATCAGATATTAGCACTAGCATTAGATCGCTAGCATTAGCAAGTTAGCATAAGCATTGAAACTTTAACATTGCTGTATTTGCATGAATACAAGTAGGGTTCAGCTTTAATGCCATCTAATATAATATGCCCATGAAAGGTTATGCTTTAATGCCATCTGATCTCTTATTTCCATCATAGAGGACATGTTCAGCATGAAAATGACCAGATATTAGCACTAGCATTAGATCGCTAGCTTTAGCAAGTTAGCATTAGCATTCAAACTTTAACATTGCTGTATTTGCATGTATACAAGAAGGGTTAAGCTTTAATGCCATCTGATCCAATATGCCCATGAAGGGTAATGTTTAAATGCGATCTGATCTCTTATTCCCATCATAGAGGACATGTTCAGCATGAAAATGACCAGATATTAGCACTAGCATTAGATCGCTAGCATTAGCAAGTTAGCATTAGCATTCAAACTTTAACATTGCTGTATTTTTCATATATACAAGAAGGATTAAATCTTAATGCCAACTGATCAAATATGCCCATGAAAGGTTATGCTTTAATGCCATCTTATCTCTTATTTCCATCATAGAGGACATGTTCAGCATGAAAATGACCAGATATTAGCACTAGCATTAGATCTCTAGCATTAGCAAGTTAGCATTAGCATTCAAACTTAAACATTGCAGTACTTGCATGTATACAAGAAGGCTTTAGCTTTACGCATTTGATCTCTTTATTTCCAACATTGAGGACACGTGCAGTATAGAAAATGACTAGATATTAGCACTAGCATTAAATCGCTAGCATTAGCAAGTTAGCATTAGCATTCAAACTTAAACATTGCAGTACTTGCATGTATACAAGAAGGCTTAAGCTTTCACGCCATCTGATCTCTTATTTCCATCATCGAGGACACGTACAGTATGAAAATGACCAGATATTACCACTAGCATTAGATCGCTAGCATTAGCAAAGTTAGTTTAGCATTCAAACTTTAACATTGCTGTATTTGCATGAATACAAGTAGGGTTCAGCTTTAATGCAATCTAATCTAATATGCCCATTAAGGGTTATGCTTTAATTTCATCTGATCTCTTATTTCCATCATAGGGGACACCTACAGTATGAAAATGACTAGATATTAGCACTAGCATTAAATCGCTAGCATTAGCAAGTTAGCATTAGCATTCAAACTTAAACATTGCAGTACTTGCATGTATACAAGAAGGCTTAAGCTTTCACGCCATCTGATCTCTTATTTCCATCATCGAGGACACGTACAGTATAAAAATGACCAGATATTACCACTAGCATTAGATGCGCTAGCATTAGCAAGTTAGCTTTAGCATTCAAACTTTTAACATTGCTGTATTTTGCATGAATACAAGTAGGGTTCAGCTTTAATGCAATCTAATCTAATATGCCCATGAAGGGTTATGCTTTAATCTGATCTCTTATTTCCATCATAGAGGACATGTTCAATGTGAAATGACCAGATATTAGCACTTGCATTAGATCGCTAGCATTAGCAAGTTAGCATTAGCATTCAAACTTTAACATTGCTGTATTTGCATGTATACAAGAAGGGTTTAGCTTTAATGCCATCTGATCCAATATGCCCATGAAGGGTAATGCTTTAATTCGGTCTGATCTCTTATTTCCATCATAGAAGACATGTTCAGCATGGAAATGACCAGATATTAGCACGAGCATTAGATCGCTAGCATTAGCAAGTTAGCATTAGCATTCAAAGTTTAACATTGCTGTATTTGCATGTATACAAGAAGGATTAAGCTTTACTGCCATCTGATCCAATATGCCCGCCGAAAGGTGATGCTTTAATGCCATCTTATCACTTATTTCCATCATAGAGGGACATGTTCAGCATGAAAATGACCAGATATTAGCACTAACATTAGATCGCTAGCATTAGAAAGTTAGCATTAGCATTCAAAATTAAACATTGCAGTACTTTGCATGTATACAAGAAGGCTTTTTAGCTTTAACGTCATTTGATCTCTTATTTCCATCATAGAGGACATGTACAGTATGAAAATGACTAGATATTAGCACTAGCATTAAATCGCTAGAATTAGCAAGTTAGCATTAGCATTCAAACTTAAACATTGCAGTACTTGCATGTATACAAGAAGGCTTAAGCTTTTCATCCATCTGATCTCTTATTTCCATCATCGAGGACCGTTTCCAGTACAGTATGAAAATGACCAGATATTAGCACTAGCATTAGATCGCTAGCATTAGCAAGTTAGCTTTAGCATTCAAACTTTAACATTGCTGTATTTGCATGAATACAAGTAGGGTTAAGCTTTAATGCAATCTAATCTAATATGCCCATTAAGGGTTATGCTTTAATTTCATCTGATCTCTTATTTCCATCATAGGGGACACCTACAGTATGAAAATGACTAGATATTAGCACTAGCATTAAATCGCTAGCATTAGCAAGTTAGCATTAGCATTCAAACTTAAACATTGCAGTCCTTGCATGTATACAAGAAGGCTAAAGCTTTCACGCCATCTGATCTCTTATTTCCATCGCCGAGGACCTGCGTACAGTATGAAAATGACCAGATTTTGCACTAGCATTAGATTGCTATCATTAGCAAGTTAGCTTTAGCATTCAAACTTTAACATTGCTGTATTTGCATCAATACAAGTAGGGTTAAGCTTTAATGCCATCTAATCTAATATGCCCATTAAGGGTTATGCTTTAATGGCATCTGATCTCTTATTTCCATCACTGAGGACACGCACAGTATGAAAATGACTAGATATTAGCACTAGAATTAGATCGCTAGCATTAGCAAGTTAGCATTAGCATTCAAACTTAAACATTGCAGTACTTGCATGTATACAAGAAGGGTTAAGCTTTAATGCCATCTAATCTAATATGCCCTTGAAGGGTTATGCTTTAATGCCATCTGATCTCTTATTTCCATCATTGAGGACATGTACTGTATGAAAATGACCAGATATTAGCACTAACATTAGATCGCTAGCATTAGCAAGTTAGCATTAGCATTCAAACTTTAACATGGCTGTATTTGCATGTATACAAGAAGGGTTAAGCTTTAATACCATCTGATCAAATATGCGCATGAAGGGTAATGCTTTAATGCGATCTGATCTCTTATTTCCATCACAGACGGAATGTTCAGCATGAAAATGACCAGATATTAGCACTAGCATTAGATCGCAAGCATTAGCAAGTTAGCTTTAGCATTCAAACTTTAACATTGCTGTATTTGCATGTATACAAGAAGGGTTAAGCTTTAATGCCATCTGATCCAATATGCCCATGAAAGGTTATGCTTTAATGCCATCTGATCTCTTATTTCCATCATAGAGGACATGTTCAGCATGAAAATGACCAGATATTAGCACTAGCATTAGATCGCAAGCATTAGCAAGTTAGCATTAGCATTCAAACTTAATCATTGCAGTACTTGCATGTATACAAAAGGCTTAAGCTTTAATGCCATCTGATCTCTTATTTCCATCATAGAGGACACGTACAGTATGAAAATGACCAGATATTAGCATTTGCATTAGATCGCTAGCATTAGCAAGTTAGAATTAGAATTCAAACTTTTACATTGCTGTACTTGCATGTATACAAGAAGGGTTAAGCTTTAATGCCATCTAATATAATATGCCCATGAAAGGTTATGCTTTAATGCCATCTGATCTTTATTTCCATCATAGAGGACATGTTCAGCATGAAAATGACCAGATATTAGCACTAGCATTAGATGTAAGCATTAGCAAGTTAGCATTAGCATTCAAACTTTAACATTGCTGTATATGCAAATATACAAGAAGTGTGAAGCTTTAAAGACATCTAATCTAATATGCCCTTGAAGGATTATGCCTTAATGCCATCTGATTTCTGATTTACATGATAGAGGACACATACAGTATGAAAATGATCAGATATTAGCACTAGCATTAGATCGCTAGCATTAGCAAGTTAGCATAAGCATTGAAACTTTAACATTGCTGTATTTGCATGAATACAAGTAGGGTTCAGCTTTAATGCCATCTAATATAATATGCCCATGAAAGGTTATGCTTTAATGCCATCTGATCTCTTATTTCCATCATAGAGGACATGTTCAGCATAAGAAAATGACCAGATATTAGCACTAGCATTAGATCGCTAGCTTTAAGCAAGTTAGCATTAGCATTCAAACTTTAACATTGCTGTATTTGCATGTATACAAGAAGGGTTAAGCTTTAATGCCATCTGATCCAATATGCCCATGAAGGGTAATGTTTAAATGCGATCTGATCTCTTATTCCCATCATAGAGGACATGTTCAGCATGAAAATGACCAGATATTAGCACTAGCATTAGATCGCTAGCATTAGCAAGTTAGCATTAGCATTCAAACTTTAACATTGCTGTATTTGCATATATACAAGAAGGATTAAGCTTTAATGCCAACTGATCCAATATGCCCCTGAAAGGTTATGCTTTAATGCCATCTTATCTCTTATTTCCATCATAGAGGACATGTTCAGCATGAAAATGACCAGATATTAGCACTAGCATTAGATCTCTAGCATTAGCAAGTTAGCATTAGCATTCAAACTTAAACATTGCAGTACTTGCATGTATACAAGAAGGCTTTAGCTTTAACGACATTTTCTCTCTCTTATTTCCAACATTGAGGACACGTACAGTATAAAAATGACTAGATATTAGCACTAGCATTAAATCGCTAGCATTAGCAAGTTAGCATTAGCATTCAAACTTAAACATTGCAGTACTTGCATGTATACAAGAAGGCCAAAGCTTTCCGCCATCTGATCTCTTTTATTTCCATCATCGAGGACCACGCAGTATGAAAATGACCAGATATTACCACTAGCATTAGATCGCTAGCATTAGCAAGTTAGTTTTAGCATTCAAACTTTAACATTGCTGTATTTGCATGAATACAAGTAGGGTTCAGCTTTAATGCAATCTAATCTAATATGCCCATTAAGGGTTATGCTTTAATTTCATCTGATCTCTTATTTCCATCATAAGGACACACCTACAGTATGAAAATGACTAGATATTAGCACTAGCATTAAATCGCTAGCATTAGCAAGTTAGCATTAGCATTCAAACTTAAACATTGCAGTACTTGCATGTATACAAGAAGGCTTAAGCTTTCACGCCATCTGATCTCTTATTTCCATCATCGAGGACACGTACAGTATGAAAATGACCAGATATTACCACTAGCATTAGATCGCTAGCATTAGCAAGTTAGCTTTAGCATTCAAACTTTAACATTGCTGTATTTGCATGAATACAAGTAGGGTTCAGCTTTAATGCAATCTAATCTAATATGCCCATGAAGGGTTATGCTTTAATGCCATCTGATCTCTTATTTCCATCATAGAGGACATGTTCAGCATGAAATGACCAGATATTAGCACTTGCATTAGATCGCTAGCATTAGCAAGTTAGCATTAGCATTCAAACTTTAACATTGCTGTATTTGCATGTATACAAGAAGGGTTTAGCTTTAATGCCATCTGATCCAATATGCCCATGAAGGGTAATGCTTTAATTCGGTCTGATCTCTTATTTCCATCATAGAAGACATGTTCAGCATGGAAATGACCAGATATTAGCACGAGCATTAGATCGCTAGCATTAGCAAGTTAGCATTAGCATTCAAAGTTTAACATTGCTGTATTTGCATGTATACAAGAAGGATTAAGCTTTACTGCCATCTGATCCAATATGCCCATGAAAGGTGATGCTTTAATGCCATCTTATCACTTATTTCCATCATAGAGGACATGTTCAGCATGAAAATGACCAGATATTAGCACTAGCATTAGATCGCTAGCATTAGAAAGTTAGCATTAGCATTCAAAATTAAACATTGCAGTACTTGCATGTATACAAAAGAAGGCTTTAGCTTTACGCTCATTTGATCTCTTATTTCCATCATAGAGGACATGTACAGTATGAAAATGACTAGATATTAGCACTAGCATTAAATCGCTAGAATTAGCAAGTTAGCATTAGCATTCAAACTTAAACATTGCAGTACTTGCATGTATACAAGAAGGCTTAAGCTTTCACGCCATCTGATCTCTTATTTCCATCATCGAGGACCGCAGTATGTATGAAATGACCAGATATTAGCACTAGCATTAGATAAGCTAGCATTAACAAGTTAGCTTTAGCATTCAAACTTTAACATTGCTGTATTTGCATGAATACAAGTAGGGTTAAGCTTTAATGCAATCTAATCTAATATGCCCATTAAGGGTTATGCTTTAATTTCATCTGATCTCTTATTTCCATCATAGGGGGACACCTACAGTATGAAAATGACTAGATATTAGCACTAGCATTAAATCGCTAGCATTAGCAAGTTAGCATTAGCATTCAAACTTAAACATTGCAGTCCTTGCATGTATACAAGAAGGCTAAAGCTTTCCATCATCTGATCTCTCTTATTTCCATCATCGAGGACACGTACAGTATGAAAATGACCAGATTTTTAGCACTAGCATTAGATTGCTATCATTAGCAAGTTAGCTTTAGCATTCAAACTTTAACATTGCTGTATTTGCATCAATACAAGTGAGGTTAAGCTTTTAATGCCATCTAATCTAATATGCCCATTAAGGGTTATGCTTTAATGGCATCTGATCTCTTATTTCCATCACTGAGGACCGCGCACAGTATGAAAATGACTAGATATTAGCACTAGAATTAGATCGCTAGCATTAGCAAGTTAGCATTAGCATTCAAACTTAAACATTGCAGTACTTGCATGTATACAAGAAGGGTTAAGCTTTAATGCCATCTAATCCCTAATATGCCCTTGAAGGGTTATGCTTTCATGCCATCTGATCTCTTATTTCCATCATTGAGGACATGTACTGTATGAAAATGACCAGATATTAGCACTAACATTAGATCGCTAGCATTAGCAAGTTAGCATTAGCATTCAAACTTTAACATGGCTGTATTTGCATGTATACAAGAAGGGTTAGCTTTAATACCATCTGATCAAATATGCGATGAAGGGTAATGCTTTAATGCCGATCTGATCTCTTATTTCCATCACCAGACGGAATGTTCAGCATGAAAATGACCAGATATTAGCACTAGCATTAGATACGCAAGCATTAGCAAGTTAGCTTTAGCATTCAAACTTTAACATTGCTGTATTTGCATGTATAACAAGAAGGGTTAAGCTTTAATGCCATCTGATCCAATATGCCCATGAAGGTTATGCTTTAATGCCATCTGATCTCTTATTTCCATCATAGAGGACATGTTCAGCATGAAAATGACCAGATATTAACACTAGCATTAGATCATGCACATTAGCAAGTTAGCATTAGCATTCAAACTTAATCATTGCAGTACTTGCATGTATACAAGAAGGCTTAAGCTTTAATGCCATCTGATCTCTTATTTCCATCATAGAGGACACATTTATGAAAATGACCAGATATTAGCATTTGCATTAGATCGCTAGCATTAGCAAGTTAGAATTAGAATTCAAACTTTAACATTGCTGTATATGCAATTATACAAGAAAGCGTGAAGCTTTAATTACATCTAATCTAATATGCCCACATGAAGGGTAATGCCTTAATGCCATCAGATTTCTGATTTCCATTATAGAGGACACATACAGTATGAAAATGATCAGATATTAGCACTAGCATTAGATCGCTAGCATTAGCAAGTTAGCATAAGCATTGAAACTTTAACATTGCTGTACTTGCATGTATACAAAAAGGTTAAACTTTAATGCCATCTAATATAATATGCCCATGAAAGGTTATGCTTTAATGCCATCTGATCTCTTATTTCCATCATAGAGGACATGTTCAGCATGAAAATGACCAGATATTAGCACTAGCATTAGATCGCTAGCATTAGCAAGTTAGCATTAGCATTCAAACTTTAACATTGCTGTATTTGCATGTATACAAGAAGGGTTAAGCTTTAATGCCATCTGATCCAATATGCCCATGAAGGGTAATGCTTTAATGCGATCTGATCTCTTATTTCCATCATAGAGGACATGTTCAGCATGAAAATGACCAGATATTAGCACTAGCATTTATTTCGCTAGCATTAGCAAGTTAGCATTAGCATTCAAACTTTAACATTGCTGTATTTGCATGTATACAAGAAGGATTAAGCTTTAATGACAACTGATCCAATATGCCCATGAAAGGTTATGCTTTAATGCCATGTTATCTATTATTCCCATCATAGAGGACATGATCAGCATGAAAATGACCAGATATTAGCACTAGCATTAGATCGCTAGCATTAGCAAGTTAGCATTAGCATTCAAACTTAAACATTGCAGTACTTGCATGTATACAAGAAGGCTTTAGCTTTAACGGCATTTGATCTCTTATTTCCATCATAGAGGACACGTACAGTATGAAAATGACTAGATATTAGCACTAGCATTAAATCGCTAGCATTAGCAAGTTAGCATTAGCATTCAAATTTAAACATTGCAGTACTTGCATGTATACAAGAAGGCTTAAGCTTTCACGGCATCTGATCTCTTATTTCCATCATAGAGGACACGTACAGTATGAAAATGACCAGATATTAGCAATAGCATTAGATCGCTAGCATTAGCAAGTTAGCATTAGCATTCAAACTTTAACAATACTGTATTTGCATGTATACAAGAAGGGTTAAGCTTTACTGCCATCTGATCCAATATGCCCATGAAAGGTGATGCTTTAATGCCATCTTATCACTTATTTCCATAATAGAGGACATGTTTCAGCATGAAAATGACCAGATATTAGCATAGCATTAGATCGCTAGCATTAGCAAGTTAGCATTAACATTCAAA
>CM056202.1:104899532-105032492 GCA_029692085.1 Gymnothorax javanicus
ATGGAAATAATTTAAATCTAGCAAGTAGAACAACTTACCATTTGCCACACTCATATGCATCTTATTCAGGCTTTATAATTGCTTGTTATGCAAGTGTTAATACTTAATGACAATGGGAAATTTAACTTGCTGCTTGTTTGGTAAGTGGGGAGATAATGTTAATTTGGCTCAACTATGTCTTTTAAACTATTATCCTGTGCACACAGTGCTGAAATAAAATGCACAAAGTAAGGTCTCTTTACGTGGTAGTCAATGACCCCTCAGGAACGAGACTATAATTAAAGCAATACTTTTAAAAATTAAAGAGGTCTTCTATCAGATTAAACAGGCATAGCTCGTAGCATAGCCGTGATTAAGATTTGCTGAACAAGATGTGCAGAGAGAGACCATCTTCAATCAAGGCTCTTTTTTCCAATTCATAATTTTTTCCCGGGGGGTCATGAGAGAAAAGAAAATGGTGAATTTTTAAACAAACCTCTGGACACATTAGCACCGGTAACATTTTGTATTTACATTAATTTTAAATGGGAGATTTTGAGGGTTAAAGGGGACCTAACATGCTGATCCTTCTTTTAATACATATTAGTAATGTTATAATGTTGGTTGTCCATGCTCAACCTCTGAAAAGTTTCTAAACATAAGATACAGGGATTTTGCCGTAATCCAAGAACGTGATTTCGTGAGCGTGATTTCCTCTCTGAACAGCTCCTCCCGAGATCTTCACGAGATCTGGGCAAAACCTGATGTCAGGTTGTGCCGTCCAATTAGTACAGACCGAGCCAGAGCCAACCACTGCGCTGGACCTGCCCACACCGGAAACTATTCTAGCAGGCACTAACAACGGCAGATCATACTATGCCTTAGAAGCGTCTAAACTTTTGGAAATACAAAAGAAGAACCGCAGATCATTTGAGGTGCAATTTTGTCAGTATCTCTCCCAAAGGTACTTGTCTGTTTACTTTTGGACGCGAAGAAAAACAAATATTTCTCTTCCAAAAGACGATGCCACCAGAAATCAGTGGGTAGCTTTGTTTGTTTGCTGGCAGCAAACAGCCATGGCCAAAGGGAACATTAGCTGCTTGTGCTCAGCATTTCACCAAAGACAGCTTTGTCAATAAAGGATAATTCGACACAGGATAAGCGTTTCAGATGCTTCTCAAACCTGAAGCAGTTGCATCGATCAAGCGCTCGGAGCCACAAGCTGTAAGTAACCATATAACAACAAATAATGTAAGTGAAGCTAACGTGTTACGGGTGGCTAGCAGGACCGCTAGTGATAGTTAGCACTAACAACTGGCCTCAAACTCAGGCTTTGTAAAATATCTGAAGATAAAGCCTGTATCGGTCGCGACTGTCCGTGACTCACAGACACAGAAGCTGTAAGTTGCTTTACTGCATAAGCCAACCTGACGTGATAGCCAGTTGATTGTGGCTGTAGCACAGCGGCTAACGTAGCCAAGTTACTGTTGCTAATGTTTGTGTCCTAAATATGCAAGAGTGATATCAGGGGAAATTCTAGAGAAGGCGTGTGAACATAAACCTCATTTGAAGCTAACTTTTAATACTTGTTTGTAATTTGGATGCTTGGTACAACTGTTCACAGTAACAGAACTTGCTGTCTGTAAAGCCTGTATTGCAAGGGTTTGTCTCTGTGGTTATGACCGCTTGGTTACCAGCTACTGCATGTTCGTTTGCGTGTTCTGCTAATTAAAAATGCTCCTGGTTAACTTATATGCAGTAATTCTGATAGGTATGCTTGTGTTACTTCGGTAAGCATCAATGTGGCAGTTTCATCATAACGTTGCCCGATTGTAGCCACTACAGTTAGTGATGGCTTCACTTATCCATGACCGGGATCAGCCGGATACTTCACAAATGTCTGAGCAAGCTCTCTGGTGCTACCATGAAAGCAATGCGAAACGCAGAAGCTCCACCGGTTTACAAATGATTTCTCTGCACTACCTTGACATAATTTCATCCCCCTTTAGAAATTGTTGTGGCTAATAAAAAGCCGAAAAAGGCAGAGATTAAATAGGTAATTCTTTCCTGTAACGTTAGAAGTGATCAAGTCGCTAGCTCCACATAACCAACTTGTCCGCGCTAACGGAACTTACGGTCTGCAAAACCTGCATTATGTTCATAACATAACCAAGCTCTCTCTAGCCGTCGCATACTATCCATAAAGCTGCTTTCACATCAGACACAAAACGAATTTTTCACAGGACAGATTAGCTACATTCAAAGTCAATGCAAAGACGCGAATACAGGCGTTATGGGCGCGTTAAGCAGCTTTCACCGACGCCGCGAAACAAATTTTTTCGCTACGACAGATTACATTCAAAGTCATGACCGCTTATCAGCTACTGCATGTTAGTTCGCGTGCTCTGCTAATTAAAAATGCTCCTGGTTAACTTATATGCAGCAATTATGATCGGTATGCTTGTGTTACTTCGGTAAGCATCAATGTGGCAGTTTCGTCATAACGTTGCCTGATTGTAGCCACTAAAGTTGAAGCTAACCGGAGAGGTGCTGTATGTGTCTGCCGAGTTGGGCTGCAGTTAGACCAGACGAGATTTTGCAGAGCTTGGGGGTGCGTTTGGGTGCTTATGAAACGATCGCTTTTACTTATCCATGACCGGGTCAGCCTGATACATCTCCAATGTCTGGGCAAGCTCTCTGATACTACCGGTGAAAGCAATAGGAAGCGCACAGCCTATAACGTGTCCGGTCTAACAAACGATTTCTCTGCATTCCCATCGATTGAATATTAAATTCTTTCCTGTAAAAGTGATCAATTCGCTAGCTCCACGTAAGCAACGGTTCACGCAGACGGAACTTACGGTCTGTAAAACCTGTATTATGTTCATGACATAACCGAGCTCTGTCTAGCTCTCGACGCTACACATAATGCCCCATTTTCCGCGAGGAAAAGCTGGTCATTCCGGCAATTAGTAAACCATTACCACAGGCAATTTCCGAAAAGGCCGTTTAGCTTAGAGCTTTAAGCCCCTCCGTCATATACCAGCCGAAGCTGTTCGCTTTCTCCACGCGAACAACACACCACAGCTATGCACACAAACCAGCAGGTCCTAATACACACCGAAGCAGTCCATAAGCTGCTGGTCCACTTTTTAGCTGCCCCTCACTGTCCATGTTTCCTCTAAACTCAGACCCACCGGATTTCTACGGTCTCCGGTCTACACTTGGGCATGTCGACCCGTTCTACAAATGTGTCTATATGGGGTGGATTCTAGCTTCCCCTGCATCCTACCTAGGAGTAGAAAAACCGCTGCTGTACTCACCAACTGTTGCTGTAGCAAACTGTAGCTGATAGCAAATTCGTGCTTGAGCTGCCAGACTTTCGCACTGCGTCCTCCACTTTCGCCGTTGTGTTTATTAGAACAAGTTAATTTCATTAGATCTATACACATGTACTGCGTTTTATTGCAGAATTTCCCCGCTGATTCCTTAGCTCAGATGGCAGATGCGTCTCACGTTTCACTCTGAGACCCGGAAAACTGCGTTCAGCTGCATCGTCCCGCCTAGATCCGCCCTCCACAGAGCTGGCCAGTCAGAAGGAAGTGGGCACACGGGGAGTGAGGGCCATAGCGGAAGAGCCACCCCAATGAGGCGTTTCAGGCAGAGACTACTATGGACTACAAATGGGGTTTTTTGAGTGTTGGTGCCAGGTTTTATTATCGATCGTCACTTTAAATGGGGAGCACATGTCACATGGTGTGGGCGTTACCGACTCACCTCAGTGGTAAATCAGCTGATTTGGGAGCGGGTTTTGAATGAATGAACTAGAGAGAGAGGGGGAGCGGGGAAGCTCACATTTTGCTGACCGCGTACTTCTGGTTTTAAATGATTGTTTGGTTCACTGTTTGTAATGAAAAATAAATGTATGAAATGCAGAATTGGATCTTCGCTTTATTGACAGCCAGTCAGCCAGTCAAGCAGGTAAAATTCCTCGCCTTTAGCCTCTCGGCGATATCCCTAAAATGTTTGTCGATAGTCGCCTAATATTTGTCAGCAAAATTAGACATAAACGGAGACGGATTTAAGGCACGGAAAGACCCGACAAAGCCACACGTTGGATGCGGAGCAAGCGATTCATGGAATAGAATCATTAATGGAATAATCACACACTCAAAAGGACGGAGCCATTTGAGAAAGCGTATCAGCTGACCAGCGGTATGTTACCTGTTTCATTCTGTTGATTCCCTGTTGCGGTCTGTTTTCAAGTGGTAAACTCTAATTCAGCAACAGTTTGAGCTGGTTGCTGCTGTTTGGGAAACGTCATTGTGTTGATTACGCTGTGGATGTTTGTGCGTGTCTGGACCGCTGTGCAGCCCGCCGGGCCTATTACGCTATTGCGGGGAACTTTGAACTTGATGGCTGGATTTGATCATGCGCTGCTCTATGTGATCGCTGCGGCTATGTGCTGATGTGGCTGGCTTTACATTGGATTCTCACGTTGTGATTATTTGCTTGTGCATTCAAAATGAGTGGAACAAATGCTGGTTCAAATGTTGGAAAGATGGAAAAGGAGAGAAGGAAAACTATTCTCACTGAAAAGGCCCTAATAAATAAAATTGAGTCAATTCAAAAGGAGCGCAAACGGAAAATGGATAAAACAAAGGCTCTGCTCTCGTCTATTAATGAGCTCATGAAGGATGGGCAAAATGTTTCACTGGTTAAAGAGCAATTTTATGTGTTGATGCAAATATTAGAAAATGCCAATGCACTACATGACTCTTTAATGCCTTTTATCCCACCCGATGAACTGGAAAAACAAAATGAATGGTTCTCAAAATTTTAAAAAACATACAAATGGATTCATTGAGGATGTCAAAGTCTGGTTATCAGTAATAGGAACCCCAAACAAACGCGTGGTAGAGCCTCATGAGAGGCCTATTGAAAGGCCCCTGCAGGAGCAGGCCACAGAGGTGGAAAATGGAGAACAGGGAGATGTTGAGGAAAATGGAGAGGTGCCTCAGTCACAACATGTTCAATGTGATGCTCAGGAGGAAATTAGACCATGTGACAGCATATCAAATCAAGGTAGTCACTATGGATCGAAATCTTCAAAATCTAAGGTTTCCTCAGCCTCTTCTGTACGTGTTAAAGCCGTGGCAGAAATGGCTGCTTTGATGGCTCGGCAAAAGTGGCTCCAACAAAAGCATGCACTTGAGGAACAGGAAGCACAAATAAGAAAAACAAAAAGGAAAGGCTTCAGCTTGAAGCAGACATAGCTGCATCAGTGGCGAAGCTGAGTGTTCTCAGAGCTGGGTCAAGTGTGAGGAGTGCTGCCTCTTGGAGATCAGATGGCATGGAATCCTATTTTGAAAAGGGCTTTAACATTAATGCAAAACCCTTTGTGCCACACAAAGATGGAAAGGATTCAATAGGACAAACCAGAGATGCAATTTATCATGCCGAAGGCACAAGGCCAAAACAAAAACGGTCTGATGGAGCCAAATATCTCCACCCAGAGCCCTCAGCACTTACGATGAGACAAAATACAGACTCAAAGGCTATGGAGCCCTCAGCACCTATACAGAGACAGAACACAGGCGCAAGGGCTACAGATCATCCATCTTCTCATCATGGAGATGCTCAACCTTTTTCCAGGCACAGTAATGGTGAACAGAGCAACATGGTGTCCATAATTCAAAAACAAAATGAAATAACTTCAATGCTGGTACATCAACCATGCCTTGCTTCACTGCCTAAAAAGGATATTCCACTATTTGATGGGAACCCTTTGCAATACCATGCCTTTATGCAATCATTTCAACAGACAATAGAAGACAGGCCTGACAATGCTGTTGACCGCCTGCACTACTTGGAGCAGTACACCAGGGGGCAGCCAAAACAGCTAGTCGAAAGCTGCCAGCATATAACTGATGGCACTGGATATGCAATGGCAAAGGCTTTACTCCAGGAACACTTTGGAAATGAGCATGTCATAGCATCCGCCTACATGGACAAAATCTTTTCATGGCCCTCAATTAAATCTGAGGATGGGAAGGCTTTACAAGCATACAGCCTGTTCTTGCGTGGCTGCTGTAATGCCATGAAGGATGTGTACAATCTATGTGACTTGAACACTTCTGCAAATATGCTTACTGTGATCAAGAAGTTGCCCTATAAGTTGCGGGACAAGTGGCGAACAGAGGCATGGGACATCCAAGAAAAGCATCGCAAAAGAGCTATGTTTGTTGATATTGTGTCTTTCATTGAGCGTCAGGTGAAAATTGCTATGGACCCGGTATTCGGAGACATACAAGATGCTCCAACAGTCAAAGAAAGTGGCAGAACAAAATCAACACCTCGTTCAAAACCTAGAGGAAGTAGTTTTGCTACAACTGTTAAGACAGTTGATAGGGACTCTCCACCGGAAAACAAGGCTAAGGATGGACTGGAGAAGACTTGCCTATTCTGCAAAAAGGGAAGACACACACTGGAGTCGTGCACTCTATTGGAGAGGAAAGCTAACAGTGACAAGATAGAGTTCCTAAAAAGTAATGGAGTTTGTTTTGGATGCTTGTGCACTGGGCACATCAGCAAAGAGTGTAGGAAACGTCTGTCTTGCAAGATATGTGGCTCACGACATCCCAGCCTGCTTCACATCCACTCCAAGGAAAATGGAGCGGAGGCCGAGAGGGGCAAGTCCAACCCAGACAGAGCTGTGGATAAGGCTCTGGTTGAAGTCCAAACTGGTGGTCTGACTGGGGCCGGTGATCAGGATTGTAAGCTGGCCATCGTACCAGTTAAAGTCAAATCCACTAAAGGTCAAAGGGCAGTGGAAACCTACGCCTTTCTGGACCCAGGGAGTTCAGCATCCTTCTGCACAATGGGTCTGATGGATCGATTGGGTCTCTCTGGGAGGAGAACGAGGATTCTCTTGCGCACCATGGGCCAAGAAAAGGTGGTGGACAGTTGCATTGCAGCTGACTTGGAAGTTGCTGGATTGGACAGCAACCGGTATTGTGAAATGCCAAAATCTTTTGCACAACACAAGATGCCTGTTAACAGAAGCAACATCCCACAACAGCAAGACCTGGAAAAATGGCCTCATCTGAAACATGTCTACTTACCACAGATAGATGCAGAAGCTGAGATGTTGATTGGCATGAATGTTCCCAGAGCCTTAGAACCCCAGGAAGTCATCCGAAGTGTGGATGGAGGGCCATATGCAGTCCAGACGATGCTTGGGTGGACTGTAAATAGACCATTAGGGGGAGATGGCAGTGACAATCTCGTGACTCCATCTACAGTCACCATCAACAGGATCTCTGCTGTCACTCTTGACGAGCTCTGGAACCAACAGTTCAAGTCAGACTTCCCTGAAAATAGCCAGGAGGAACTGGAAGGAATGTCAAGGGAAGATCATAAGTTTCTGGAAATGGCTAATGAAACTGTGAAACTGGTTGATGGCCATTACACTATCGGATTGCCTCTAAAGGACAAAACTATCAGCATGCCTAATAACCGTAAGGTTGTAGAACAACGCACCCTCAACCTGAAGAGGAGGTTTAGTAGGGATGCATTATTCCACAAGGATTACACTGCATTTATGGGCGATCTGATATCAAGTGGATACGCAGAGAGAGTGCCAGGTACAGATCTTGAGCGAAGTGACGGCAAGATTTAGTATATCCCTCATCACGGGGTATACCACCCCAAGAAGAAGAAGATCCGTGTCGTCTTTGATTGTGCAGCATCATTTCAAGGCACATCGCTCAATGCACGTCTTCTGCAAGGGCCTGACCTCACAAGTGCGTTGATTGGAGTCTTGACCAGGTTTAGAAAGGAGCCCATTGTACTTATGTCTGACATCGAGGCTATGTTCCATCAAGTTCGAGTGCCAGAGGCAGATGCAGACTTGCTCCGATTTCTCTTGTGACCCAGTGGGGACTTCAATCAACATATGGTGGAATACAGGATGGTTGTCCATTTGTTTGGCGCAACATCATCCCCAAGCTGCTCCAACTTCGCTCTCCGGAAATGCGCTGAAGATAATAAACAGATCTTCAGCCAGACAGTTTTTGAGATCGTCATGCACAACTTTTATGTCGACGACTGTCTTGCTTCGATAGCCACAGAAGAGGAAGCCATATCCCTCTACCAAGACTTGGTTACTATCTGTGCCAAGGGGGGCTTCCATCTAACAAAATGGCTAAGTAACAGTCGCCGTGTGCTGGCAGCAATACCGGAGGAAGAAAGAGCAAAGGAGGTTAAAGACCTGGATCTGGACCACGACATCCTACCGGTAGAGAGAGCACTGGGGGTTCGTTGGTGTGTCCAGTCCGACACCTTTAGGTTCAGTGTAACCTTCCAGGACCGACCGCTGACAAGAAGAGGAATACTCTCTACTATCGGCTCTTTCTATGACCCTCTGGGAATATTGGCCCCTGTGGTTTTCACAGCCAAAAGGATCATTCAAGACCTATGCCGAAAAGGGCTAGGATGGGACGACGTCATACCTACATCTGTTGCACAGGAGTGGATCAACTGGCTCAAAGAGCTACATCTGTTGGAGGGCTTCAGCATCAGACGATGTTTAAAACCCCCTGACTTTGGAGAAGCAACCAGCGCCCAGCTGCATCACTTTGCTGATGCAAGCGAGGAGGGATACGGTACTGTCACCTATCTGCTGTTACACAATAACCGTTCCCAGACCCACGTTGCCTTCATAATGGGAAAGTCCAGGGTGACACCTTCGAAGCCTGTGACAATCCCACGAATGGAGTTAACTGCTGCAGTTGTGGCAGCTCGCATGGACAAGTTATGGAGGAATGAGGTAAGACTGCAGCTGCAAGACTCTGTGTTCTGGTCTGACAGTACTTCTGTGCTGAAATACATCAAAAACGAAACATCAAGATTTCGCATCTTCGTAGCGAACAGAGTCACAGAGATTCTTAAGATGTCTGATGCTTCACAATGGAGGTACGTAGGTACTGCTCACAATCCGGCAGACCTGGCCTCCAGAGGCATGAAGGCAGAGCTGTTCCTGAAGAATGAGACATGGATAGCTGGTCCTCCATTTCTCCTGCAACCAGAGGAGACCTGGCCTGTTAACCCCGACAACTTGGGAGAACTGACACCTGGAGATCCAGAGGTCAAGGTTTCAGCTGCCACTGTCTCAATGGAACAAGAGAGCGATGCTGTGACAAGTTTGATCAATCGCAGCTCATCATGGCGATGTCTGACACGAGTGATGGCATGGATCCTGAGGCTCAGAACCGTACTCTGGAACAACAGGAAGAGGAGAGGGGTTACTGAATGTCCTGCTCGGTCCATGTCGGATGAACCTCAACATAAAGACACTGGAAAATCCTGTCATGATTATCTCTCATTGGGAGAGATAAGAGATGCTGAACTGGAGATAATTAAGTTCTGCCAAAGAAAAATGTTCCCCAAAGAGTTCTCCTGTCTCCAAAAGGGAGAGTGTGTGAAAGGAAACAGTCACCTGTACAAGCTGAATCCCATATTGGAAGATGGAGTGTTGAAAGTCGGAGGACGGCTTAGTAAGGCTGCTATGCCTGAAGAGTCCAAACATCCAGCCATAGTAGCCAAAAACCACCACATCTCTGACCTCATCCTACGGCAGATACATCAGGAGGTTGGCCACGGTGGTAGGAACCATATGTTGTCAAGGCTGCGCCAGCATTATTGGATTCCTGCTGCAGGTGTTGCCAAAAGAAAGATCATAGCCAAATGTGTCATCTGTCGTCGGTTACACGGAGCTGCAGGTCAACAGCAAATGGCAGACTTGCCTGGTGATAGAGTTTCAGCTGGGGAACCTCCATTCACCTATGTCGGCGTAGATTACTTTGGCCCCTTCGACATCAAGCGTGGCAGAAGTGTCGTTAAACGATATGGAGTAATCTTCACATGTTTGTCAATAAGAGCTGTACACATTGAAGTTGCCTCATCTTTGAACACTGATTCGTTCATCAACACCTTGCGACGCTTTATCGCGAGAAGAGGCCAAGTCAAAGAGCTACGCTCTGACAATGGCACAAACTTCATTGGTGCAGAGCGTGAGCTGAAACGTGCTATTGATGGATGGAACCTGGAGCAAATCAATGATGTGCTCTTACTGAAAGGAATCAAGTGGACGTTTAACCCTCCAACCGGATCACATCACGGAGGAGCTTGGGAGATGTTAATCCGATCAATCAGAAAAATTCTCAATTCCACTCTGAGGACACAAAACCTGGATGAGGAGGGACTTCATACAGTACTCTGTGAGGTGGAGTCAATTCTGAACAGTAGACCGCTCACTAAGGAATCCACAGACCCAAATGACTTGGAAGCATTAACACCCAATCACCTTCTGCTTCTTAAAGTCAAGCCCAGCTTGCCACCTGGTCTGTTTCACAAGGAGGACAACTATGCACACCGTAGATGGAAGCAGGTTCAATACATTTCTGATTTGTTTTGGAAAAGGTGGATTAAAGAGTACCTGCCACAATTGCAGGAACGACAGAAATGGACAAAGATCAAGCGAAACTTCGTCCCCGGGGACATTGTGCTCATAATGGACGATTCCGCACCACGGAATTCTTGGATCATTGGGAGGATAACAGAGACTGTTCCAGACCAAAATGGACTTGTGAGACAAGTACGGATCAAGACCCGAACCAGCTCTCTCTGCAGGCCTATAACAAAGATCTGCCTTCTTCAGGAGTCGATGGAGTCGTGAAGACTTCACTACTTTCCATGACTATGGATCAAATTGACCTTTCTTAAGACTTGTGAATTAATTTGACTTTTACTTGACTTTTTGGGCGGGACTTGATTCAAGAAGAGATTCAAGACCTGCAATGAACTATTGGCTTCTCGTGCACAGAAAAATCGCAAAAAAGAAACAAAATTGTGAAAAAAAAAAAAAAAAAAACAGACAATCGTTATGGTGATTTTTCTGTATAGTAATGATGGGTTGGTAATTATTACTGTGTAATGACTATAATAATTAGGGGCCGGAATGTTGGTGCCAGGTTTTATTATCGATCGTCACTTTAAATGGGGAGCACATGTCACATGGTGTGGGCGTTACCGACTCAGCTCAGTGGTAAATCAGCTGATTTGGGAGCGGGTTTTGAATGAATGAACTAGAGAGAGAGGGGGTGAGCGGGGGAAGCTCACATTTTGCTGACCGCATTACTTCTGGTTTTAAATGATTGTTTGGTTCACTGTTTGTAATGAAAAATAAATGTATGAAATGCGGAATTGGATCTTCGCTTTATTGACAGCCAGTCAGCCAGTCAAGCAGGTAAAATTCCCTCGTCTTAGCCTCTCGGCGATATCCTAAAATGTTTGTCGATAGACGCCTAATATTGAGGATGGCAGTACGAGCGAAATAAGTACCCTTTTTTTACTTTGCGCGATAAGGAGTACTCTAGGGGAGTCAAAGACCAAAATATAAACTTGGAAAAATAGCATAATAGGTCCCCTTTAACTGAAAACTCTGGAATTTATTGTATTTTTTTAAATTCCCTCAGCAGCATTTCACTGCTGTATTCACGTTCGTTTGACTATGAATGTTTTTATGTTGTTGCTAGGAGGTTAGACAAATATTTCATAATCACTATACATAATGAAATGGACCTTTCCGACCTGTCAATCAAGTGTACAATAACAACCAATCAGATTGCCTTATCTTACTAAGGTCCTGTCTGCCCCGACAGCACCACCATATTGGGTGAGGTCAAGTTTTAGGATTAACTAAACAGCTCGAGTAAAGTTAACACCCGTGTAACACTAACCCCCAGATAACACCTAAACTTGACCTCAACAGGAAGATTTAGTCAAACTGGTGTTTACACCGAATTAACACAGGATTAACCCAACTTCTGTGCCAAAGTGTTATCTCAATCCCAGAAGGCTGCATAAACACCATGCATACTCATTTAAAATTTACAAGGTGTTGAGTTAACCTCTAGAGGTTAACACTTAACTGAGGTCAAGTTTGAGGGTAAGTGCAGGGCTGCCAACTGAGTGAGGTCAAGTTTTCAGTTAAGGATTCAGTTAGGATTGGTGTTAGAGTTAACCCGAACTGTAAACACTTGGATAATCCTTTGATGGGATTAATATATGAATATCACTGAGATGACACAAGGGTTACTTGGGTGTAATCCACCGTAACGCATGTGAAACTGATAAACCTCCATGCACAAGGACTTCCATTCCGCCTGAGAATCTCTTACAAACGCGCTGATTGAATAATTGCTGGCTACGGCACAGGAACGTGAATATGCCACTAATTCTCACGGCGAATGCGTGAGAATTGGCAGCCCTGCACTAACCCTCAAACTTGACCTCAATAAAGTGTTAACCTCTAGAGGTTAACTCAACTCCCTGTACATTTTAAATGAGTATGCATGGTGTTTATGCAGCTTTCTGGGATTGAGATAACACTTTGGCACAGAAGTTGGGTTAATCCTGTGTTAATTCGGTGTAAACCCACAGTAAACGCCAGGTTGACTAAATCTTCCTGTTGAGGTCAAGTTTAGGTGTTATCTGGGGGTTAGTGTTACACGGGTGTTAACTTTACTCGAGCTGTTTAGTTAATCCTAAAACTTGACCTCACCCATTCTCACACATTCACCGCGAGATTTAGTGGCATATTCACGTCCCGTGCCGTAGTCAGCAATTATTCAATCAGCGCGTTTGTAAGAGATTCTCAGGCGGAATTGAAGTCCTTGTGCATGGAGGTTTATCAGTTTCGTATGCGTTGGATTACACCCAAGTAACACTGGTGTCATCTCAGTGTTATTCATATGCTAATCTCATCAAAGGATTATCCAAGTGTTTACAGTTTGGGTTAACACTAACAATAACACTAATCCTAACTGAATCCTTAACTCTGAAACCTGACCTCACCCATTGTCCCACATGAAATGCAGTCATTAGCTGTGCGTAATGGGCAAGGTGTCTGACTTTTTTGAAAATAGTTCTTAGATGTGCTCAGGGAACATGTAATACTGATGAAAGATACCTGGCCTGGCTACAGAAGGCTCAATTAATCCTTTTCCAAAGCCAAAACGCAGTTGGAAAAGTGTTTGCGATTGATTAAAGAGCATGAAAACCCTTCCTTCACTTTTGCTCTGCTTTCGTGTTGTTTGAGTACACACCCAAAACCATTTCGGAGACACCTGTTCCACCCGGTGGTCCTTGGTTGCCGTGTCACCAAGGTTTGAAAGTCACCATTTCGCGCTGTCTGGCTGCCTGGCTAAAAACAGGATGGCGCTCTTGTTAGAGGCATCTGATGTCAACTCTAGAACACAAATCAACGTGAAGGCAGCACCAGGCACACATGAACAGCCATAATTTGCATTCAGCCATTGACTCGCGTTGCTTTGATTGTTTTGACCGATGCTTTTTGAACGATGGTTCAGCGTTGTGTTGTCAAATTCTGTAGAAATTCTGATGAAACCGGACATAGTATTCACAAATTTCCAACCTACCCCTCTCGCAGTTTAACTCTCCTGATTCGCAACAGTTGCTTAGACTAATTGGCAGAACCGACGAGTCGCATTTATTTTTGAAAGCCTCGTTATACATTACACTACAAAATTATATGCGTTTTCTTCCGCAAATCAATGACAACAAAAAATATCAATAAGTCGTTATAATTTCTGCACTCGTGTAGCTGGTGAAACAGCGCATACTTGCGTAAATTTGTTTGCGAGGCTCATTGAGCAATAAGCCATGAGAATCCGTTCTACAGTCTGAATGAAGTGACAGCTAAATGGCGTTGTTAGGTACGATGCACAGCTGAGTGATGGCGAATATAATTGCTGCGAAGTCAGCCAAAGTTTCGGATTTTTTTCAGATTGTCATCCCTGCGAAGTCACATCAATTATATCAACAAAGCCAACAGGCAATCACTTTGTCATTAGCATTTCTTAATCATTACGTGTCATGCATTAGCAGTGGTTGTTCAGTTAATAAATTGTTTGATTGTTAATCAGACAAACTTGATCGCAAACAGTTTAAAACAATTTATGCGGGAAAGGGTGATGTTACTGAAGGCCTTCCTGACATCTGACGGCACGCCACTGCAGCTAGCTGCAGAGATTGGGGATGTTAAACTGCGTCAAGTCATTGCTTATACACTTGATTAATTTACTATTGTTTTCAAGTAAACGTTACCGTAATTCAAACTATAGGAAAATAACATACTAAGTCGTATTGCCAAAGCGATCTTGTAATAATCCGGCATCGTCAGGAACAGCATCAACTGCATGTCCCGCTTAGTCCTCCATCTCTTGCCTTGCTGGTGGCCCATACAGTTAGGGTTGAGGACCGTTGTATTCCTCCGTATCTGCCAGAGCAGGGCTCGCTTTACCCGTTCGTCAATTCGCAATTGACGATCTCTCCTGCAGTTTGACGATCTGAAAGTCACATTTGACGATAAATTTGACGAAGACCTTTCAAAAGTGGGGTCACGAGATTTGCGCAAATCTGCAATAATATTTGGGGGGGTTAATATATAATATAGGGTCGGCCAAGAAAACACAACTCACAAGCCGACTCTGGCTCTCCGACTCCGCCTCCCGTCCGGGGCGCAAGCTCCAGGAACGCCATGAAGAAGCCTTGAAAGAACCGCGTGTAGCCTACTGTACCCTTATGCTGCGTTCAAAACAACTCGGAAGTCGGAAAAAAACGAGCTCCGAGTTGTCAAAAATGAATTGAACGGCGTCGAACTCGGAAATTACAGGTCGGAAACTCGGGTATCATTTCAGAGCTCCGATTTTCCGACTTGATGTCACATTCACCGAAAAATGGCGGATGTGTAGTTTACTTTTAAGCAAATATGGAAGTTTTTCTGATTAAAATACATATGTATGAAATCAATCATATTTCATGGATCACCTGATCGGTTTCGGTTGTTCTTCTGTGTCACGAAAAAACTGGAAACGGCTGTCAGTGTTTTCTTTAAACGCTCCGAGCATTTAAATACAACTCAGCGTCTTGGCAGCATCCATGTTTTTCCCACATTACGACTTCAAAGCACATGAACACATCGAAGTCGGAAGAACGATTTGCCGACTTGGGAACTCCCACCTTCCGACATCACATGAATGCAGCATTATTAGGACGGAATACTCCACCCACCAGCTCATGCTCGAGCCAATAGACTACGCAGCTGTTAGTGGTACTGATTACAGTTGTTGTTCCTTGAAGCTCAATGGACAGTAAATAACATTTGAAAGTACTTTGTTATAAATATTTGGTCCTTTGTACTGAATAAAAAGCAAGTTGATGTGGTTGAATTTATGCAACATTGCGATGTTGCACATGTAGTCCATGTTAATGTAATTTTACCAAGTCCAAGTGTTCAGTTCTCACTCAGCAAAACACTACAGTTGTTCCTTGAAGCTCAATGGTCAGTAAAGAACATTTGAAAGTACTTTGTTATCAATATTTGTTCCTTTGCACTGAATAAAAAGCAAGTTGTTTTTTGCATAAATCTATTTTTATTTGCATTTCTTTCATAGGCAGTAGCTTCTTCTGTTTTGCCAAAGCCTTCTGACCCCCTTCCTCTTCTTCTGGACTTGGGACCAGCTTCTTTAACCTGTGTCAGTAACTTGCAGATTAAAAAAATAATTCACGCAAAAAGCAGACTGGGAATGAAGCAAGCTAAGGGAGAAAGTCCCAAGTGAGGTGGGGATAATTTTAAAAAAACCATGCTACTAGCACAGGAAACAAGGAAGGCGAGGCTAAGTCAGAAAGGGCAGAGGAAAGCACACGGTCAGATAGGACATTTAACAGCACATGGTTGGAAGTAAAAGCAAGACAAAAATATTACAGCGACGGTGCAACAAAACCTACAAGAAATTGATTGGTATTAGAGACCCTCACAACTGGACATCAGATAAAAAAAAGTGACTTGGGGTAAAGTTATTTGACTAATTGACATTGCTTTTTGGCTAATCATTTGACTAATAGGTTTCAGAAGCCAGCTCTAGCCCTGCAGAGTAAGAACTCATTCTCTGTCTCCTGATTCCTCATCGCTCCAGTCATGAAAACTCTCACCGGAATTCCCACTAGATTCACTGAAACTGTATCACGCCATGTTGTCTTTGCCTGCTTGTGTTCTAGCGCTGATGTCATGCATACTTCGGGTGCGCTCGCGCCATGGTCGGCATACTCCGCCGGAGGTGATCAATAAATTTAATTTGCAGCGATGTGCGATCCGACTTTTGTAAAAAATAAATACGTTTTGCGATCTTTGACGAATTCTCCATCATATATTGATTGCCTATCCCCTGGGGTTTTCATGTTCTTCAAGGCATGTGGAAAGCCACACACACAACTCAATGTGATTTAGATCAACAAACAAGTCTGTCATCTCGAAGGTAAGCAAGTGAAATTTTTTGCCGTTTCGCCTTCACTAGTTAGTTTCCAACAATCTATGCATATGTTTTTGCTGAGAGGACATAATTACACCAACGGCATCACTGAAGTATATATTAACATAGTATTGTTTTTCCCCAGTGGACTTCTGCACGCAATACCAGATGTAGCTACAAACCAGCAGCTAATTGCTGAGAACATGATTCCTTCATGCCACCCAGCACAGGCATTTGCAACACTAGACAATATGCATATAGCCAGACGGTGAAGGATTTTGTAATGGCATGATGTAATCTGCATAGAAACTTTAACGTGAGAAAAGCTGGCTAGGTAGCAAGCCAGCTAACTAGCTACAATCGGATTCAGAATGTCAGTCGCTTAACCGAAATGAGCAAAGTTAGCTCGTCATCGAAATCGGTTTGGAGGAAAACGCCGATTTAACAAACGTTAGATTAATTACTTGATTCTGTCTAATGTAGCTAGTTTAAGGGTTAGCTATATTGCATAATATGATTTATTATAAAGTCTAGATAGCGTATTGCCTGAGTATTGGCCAACTGACGTTAAACAGCATACTGGATCCAGCGTTATTTATAGCTCAGTGATGGCAACAAACGTATGAAAACTACTTACCCTGCTTTACACGTGCAGTACGATTCCTCTATTTTGCCTGGTTTGATTTCAGTGTGCAGTTCATTGGGTGCTCGGCTTTTCTGCATTGATTGCCAGCAGTTCGCGGTTACTCTTGTATCTCCACAGATTCAGGGAAAAATTTTGATGTCATGGGTATATCCTTGCATGAAATAGTTAAAGCCTCTCTGGAAGACTTTGCCGGAAAAGTTGGATGCATTCGGTGTGAAATATTCCCGAAAATATTGCCGTTTACGCGCAAGTGTGATGCTCAAACTTCTGCTGTTCTGTTGTCAACGTGAAACTGAGCTGCATAGTTGTGGGTCTCGGCAACAGTAACTAAGGGGGGCGGAGCTGGTCGGAGCTAGTCGGAAAGGTCCATAATACCTGGTGGCTCCTGTAGCCACATATGCCAGACTAGTAGCAGATCAGCCTTTGTGGGGAGGATATGATTAATGCAACATTTATTTCACCATTTTAGACACGAGAGCTCCCGTCTTCTGAATAGTTCTAGGGCACCACCTCATGAATATTCAATCTACGGTTACATGCTTCCAATGACATCATCACTGAGTCGTCAGTGTCAACGGTTCTGCGCAAACGGGTTCAGACACCGATCGACATACATTTTGACCACTCTAATTGAAAAGAGGTAGCCAAGGCCAAGTTGTTAAGCCTATTCCTTGTGTAGGCCTAAATAAATGAGCTCACACTCCCCCCTCCTCTGACCTGATGACCTGAGTGTATGATGTTATCTCAGACAGCAGCACCTGCGCGGTAGCCTAGCCTTCGCCTATAACTATCCAAGCTTACTACCCTTCCAAGACAATGGCCATTAGAGTATTCTATTTGTATAGTCATACAAGTGGGCTAGAAAACAGAAATGCACCTTAAAAAGTGGGAAAATGACAATGATGAATCAATGGGTTCTGTCAGTCAAAGCGGTCAAGTGTTAAGCCCATTGCAAAATCTGGAGCACTGAGCTATATTAGCGTGGTCTCATCACAAAGACCAAGGATCGTGCTGCAAGTAAATACCACTGACCTCAGATTTTACTCCGACTGGTATAGACTGCTATGGTGCACTAGGCTGTGGTTGCATTGAGGTAATGGATGGTAGTGTTTCCCCACCCTGCTCCTGGTATACCCCTGCCCTGCACATTGTATGTGTCTCCCTGAGGTGATACACCCAGTTAAGCTTGTCAAGTGCTCTACAAATGAGCTGATCAGCTGATTGAGGACTGTTAAATCAGGGATACATTTAAAATATACAGGGCAGGGGTACTCCAGGAGCGGGGTTGGGAAGCACTGATGTATGGTATTGACTGCACTGTGGAACAGTGCACTAAAGCTGAGCGTAGACTGCGCTGTGGTACCGTGTGGTACAGCATAGAATAGATTGCACCTGACCACTGAGTGAAAGAAACTGAGCTGTGGTAGTGTGATATAGGTTGCTGCCATATACTGTACTAAAGACTGTCATGTGGAACACTGTAGTGTAGACTGCTGTCATACTGTGCGGTACAGACTGCACTTAGGGGTACCAATCTTCCGCGATTGTGGAATCGTGGACTGAATCACGGAATTGGAATGCATAAACGGAATCCCAGATTTTCCATAGAAATTCCACCTATGGAGAAATGATGTTCCAAACAAACGTCTTTTTCCTCTGAAGAAGCCAAACCTACTTATAAACTAATATAATTGTGTCAGAGACAGGATTCCAACCACCCTTTTGTCATTAGCGATGGTGAACAATTACCAGCACAATTGGTGCAGTTACCTTTGCAACCATATTAGTTGATGTTTGTCAATGAACGGAATCTCACCAATCGTGATTCCACAAAGCTGTATCACATGTGTGTGATACCAAGCCTCTATCTCATGGGTTGTATCACAATGATTTTTAGCCCACTTGGCCTCTAGGCCTATTGGGCTGATGCTGTGGTTAGATGCCTTTGTGGTGGTCTGTCGTGCATCCGTAAACTTTTTGCCTTGTCTAGCGCCTTCAGTTTTTCATGGATGCTTTTATATGCGTGTATACCAGGTAAAAATCTAGGCCAAGTTCGATTTTGGCCATGTTTGGCCAAGTGGGCGCAGTGGCTTTGCCACCATTTTTAATCATTTATGGGAAAAAAGATAGAATTATACATGGATCTTGTAGATTGCTTTCTCCCACTACCCCTGTATCATTTTACTGAAAACTAGAGCTTTCAAACTCAACTGGGGTTCAGTTGGTCAACTCTCAGTAGTATGTAGGGAACGTACAAAAGTCATCACGTTAGCAAACAAGTTGTTTAGTTGTTATCAGGACCAAATTCAAGATGGCAGCCTTTATCGACCATCATAAGTCAGATGGAGCTGAAATGCCATAACAACCTAGTCCTTGGTGTAATGATGCTGCATGTGAAGCTTCCCAAAGTCTGTTGATGCAGTGTGCACATACACAGATACACGCTATTACAACATTCACACACACACAGTAACACCATTAACAGTGTGCACATACACAGATACACGCCATTACAACATTCCCACACACGGAAACACACCATTAACAGTTTGCTCATACACAGATACACGCTATTACAACATTCACACACGGAAACACACCATTAACAGTGTGCTCATACACAGATACACGCCATTACAACATTCCCACACACGGAAACACACCATTAACAGTTTGCTCATACACAGATACACGCTATTACAACATTCACACACGGAAACACACCATTAACAGTGTGCTCATACACAGATACACGCTATGACAACATTCACACACGGAAACACACCATTAACAGTGCCCTCATACACAGATTCACGCTATTACAACATTCACACACACAGAAACACACCATTAACATAGTGCACATACACAGATACACACCATTACAACATTCACACACACGGAAACACACCATTAACAGTGTGCACATACACCGATACACGCTATGACAACATTCGCACACGGAAACACACCATTAACAGTGCGCTCATACACAGATTCACGCTATTACAACATTCACACACACAGAAACACACCATTAACATAGTGCACATACACAGATACACACCATTACAACATTAACACACACGGAAACACACCATTAACAGTGTGCACATACACAGATACACACCATTAGAACATTCACACACAAGGAAACACACCATTAACAGTGTGCCCATACACACATACACACCATTACAACATTCACACGCACGGAAACGCACCATTTACAGTGTGCTCATACACAGATACACGCCATTACAACATTCACACACACGGAAACACACCATTAACAGTGTGCTCATACACAGATACACACCATTACAACATTCACACACACGGAAACACACCATCAACAATGTGTGATACTCAACATACACAGATACACGTGTGCTCATTTACAACATTCACACAACCTGGAGACACGCCATTAAAATACACAGATACACACCATTACAACATTAACAGTGTGTGCTCATACACAGATACACACCATTACAACATTCACACAACCTGGAGACACGCCATTAACAGTGTGCACATACACAGATACACGCCATTACAACATTCACATACACGGAAACACACCATCAACAATGTGCTCATACACAGATACACACCATTACAACATTCACAAAACATATTAACAGTGTGCTCATACACAGATACACACCAAAACATTCACACTGGATTAACAGTGTGCTCACAGATACATTACAACATACACACCATTACAACATTCACACAACCTGGAGACACGCCATTAACAGTGTGCACATACACAGATACACGCCATTACAACATTCACATACACGGAAACACACCATCAACAATGTGCTCATACACAGATACACACCATTACAAAATTCACACACAAGGAAACACACCATTAACAGTGTGCACATACACAGATACACACCATTAGAACATTAACACACACGGAAACACACCATTAACAGTGTGCTCATACACACATACACACCATTACAACATTCACACATACGAAAACACACTATTAACAGTGTGCTCATACACAAATACACACCATTAAAAAATTCACACACAAGGAAACACACCATTAACAGTGTGCACATACACAGATACACACCATTAGAACATTAACACACACGGAAACACACCATTACCAGTGTGCTCATACACACATACACACCATCACAACATTCACACACACAGAAACACACCATTAACAGTGTGCACATACACAGATACATGCTATTACAACATTCACACGCACGGAAACACACCATTAAAAGTATGCTCATACACAGATACACACCATTACAACATTCACATACACGGAAACACACCATTAACAGTGTACACATACACAGATACATGCTATTACAACATTCACACGCACGGAAACACACCATTAAAAGTATGCTCATACACAGATACACACCATTACAACATTCACATACACGGAAACACACCATTAACAGTGTGCACATACACAGATACATGCTATTACAACATTCACACGCACGGAAACACACCATTAAAAGTATGCTCATACACAGATACACACCATTACAACATTCACATACACGGAAACACACCATCAACAATGTGCTCATACACAGATACACACCATTACAACATTCACACACACGAAAACACACTATTAACAGTGTGCTCATACACAGATACACACCATTACAACATTCACACACACGGAAACACACCAACAGTATGCTCATACACAGATACATGCTATTACAACATTCACACACACGGAAACACACCATTAACAGTGTGCTCATACACAGATACACACCATTACAACATTCACACACATGGAAACACACCAACAGTATGCTCATACACAGATACCCGCTATTACAACCTTCACCCACACAGAAACACACCATTAACAGTGTGCACATACACAGATACATGCTATTACAACATTCACACACAAGGAAACACACCATTAACAGTGTGCACATACACAGATACACGCTATTACAACCTTCACCCACACAGAAACACACCATTAACAGTGTGCACATACACAGATACATGCTATTACAACATTCACACACAAGGAAACACACCATTAACAGTGTGCCCATACACAGATACACACCATTACAACATTAACACACACGGAAACACACCATTAACAGTGTGCACATACACAGATACACGCTATTACAATATTCACACACACGGAAACACACCATCAACATTGTGCTCATACACAGATACACACCATTACAACATTCACACACACGGAAACACACCAACAGTATGCTCATACACAGATACACGCTATTACAACCTTCACCCACACAGAAACACGCCATTAACAGTGTGCACATACACAGATACACGCTATTACAATATTCACACACACGGAAACACACCATCAACATTGTGCTCATACACAGATACACACCATTACAACATTAACACACACGGAAACACACCATTAACAGTGTGCATATACACAGATACACGCCATTACAATATTCACACACACGGAAACACACCATCAACAGTGTGCTCATACACAGATACACACCATTACAACATTCACACAACCTGGAGACACACCATTAACAGTGTGCCCATACACAAATACACACCATTACAACATTCACACACATGGAAACACACCATTAACAGTGTGCACATTCACAGATACACACCATTACAACATTCTCACACACGGAAACACACCATTAACAGTGTGTTCATACACAGATACATGTGTAGCCAGTGCACAAGGATGATGATGATTAGTTGACTGATTGAATGATTGACTGCTAATTAGACCAGAAGGAGCCAGGTTTACATGGAGCCCCAATGTGTGTGATAATACCAATGAAAAAACTCTTCAGGCAGATGGCAATTTTAACCATGAATATATTGGAATAAGACAGGAAAAATAAAACACAACACCGATAAACAAAAAATGGGCCCTCAAAGTTTCTAAGTCCAGTTTCAAAGTCCAGTTGCTTTGGGTTTACAAGTTCCAGTTGGGTGTGTAATGGGGAAAAAAAAAAAAAAAAAAAAAAGCCACTAGATGGCAGTATTGACTTTTTTTTGTTAAGCCCAATCTAAAGCTAGGTTTGGGGCATGTCCTGGGCATGCCTCAGAGGGGGCTGGAAAAGATTATATAAGGAGAAAAACTGAGAGAGTGAAAAATAGTAGGAGAAATTGCAAGGAGAAATTGTGGAAGTATACATTTGACCAGAACTGTCACTCTTTTCAAGACCTGTGAAGCTTTTTGTGGATTTTTGCCTGTGTTGGAGCATTTTCCTGTCCCAGGACATCGCAACATAGCAGCCCATCTCAATTACCAAGGGACTGTAACTATCTTTTTTTTTTATTTCAATCTTGGTCAGTAGGGTAGAGTGTAGATTAGTTCTAAGTGTTTGTTTAATTAAATCTGTTGAAGTTTAAGAATTTTGTCTGTCATCCCTTGCTGTCCGTGACGTCATAACAAATTGACGCAATAACAAATTGGGGCCATAACAAACTGGGGGCTCGGGTCCGGATAGACCATTGTCTTGAGTCATTTATTGAAAATCTAAAATTTCAAATTGTGAAATTGTTTTTTGAATTTTCCTAGATATGTATTGGCAGATCAACAGCAATGGATGATTTCTTGGCATCACCAACCGTAGAGGTTTTGAAGTCTTTTAAAAAGACAGAACTGCTAGAAATATGCAGACAGTTAGAGCTGACAGATGTAAAACCAGCCATGCGAAAAGCAAGACTGGCTAGAGAGATTGTTGATTAATAAGCAATAGCTTAACTGCTGAAGCATCTTCCCAAACAAGATGCGCGCACCCTACTGTAAATAAACCACAAAGTGCTCCCCAAAGAAACATAGGTAACTCAGTGGTTAAACAGAGCCCTGTTAAGCCAGAGCAGCAGCATAACAACTACAGTGAATGAAGGGAGTCCCAGTAAAAGAAAAGCACAGCCTATCGATCTGGACTAGTCAGGCAAGATTAATTAAATCAACAGCAGGGGGTGCAGTAGGTTATGAGATATATGAAATTGTTGGCCATAAAAACTAAAGATACCATTTTAAAAAGGTAGACAAATAACAATAAACTAGCTCTAAATAACAATAATAGTGATTAAAAAAATAATAAAAATTAAAATAGAAACTAAATAAGTAGATAGATAATCTACATAAATAAAAAGGCCTAGAGTGGTTCCTGCCTGCACTTTTGTTCACAGTCTCTGCCTGACACATACCAGCATTGACTAGAAAAGGATATGTCCAAATATCAGCACCATCAGTCCAGACCATGTGGATTTGGAGAGACAGCCTTCTTCAGGTTCCTGTTAATAAGATCTGTTGTGGCCACAGGATCGGTGAATTTGTGGAGAACTCCGTCTGGGAGGGTGATCCTCAGCTCAGCAGGGTAGAAGAGGCCAAATTTGACGCCTGGGCAGGAGTGAAGGAGGTGTTTGGGGTTTCCAAACTCTGCACGCCTCTTGGCTATGGAGGGGGCAAAGTCCGGGAAGATAGAAAGTTTTTTGCCTTGATACAGTAGTGGAGCCGCTTCCCCTGCCAGGCGCAGGATCTTTTCCTTAACGTGAAAGTAGTGAAGTCTCATGATAAGTGGTCGCAGTGGCCCCCCACCTTTTGGCTTCTCTCTTAAGGATCTATGGGCACGATCCAAGAGAGGCTTTTCATCAAGATTAAGGATTTCCTGCAGGAGCTGAGAAACTAATTCTCTTAGGCTATTGCCTTCCAGACCCTCTGGGAGACCAATCAGGCGAATGTTATTGCCTCTTGATCTTCCCTCGAGGTCCTCAAATTTTGACTTTAAAGCCTTAAATTCTCCCCCAAGAGCAGACACTGTGTCCCGTAGAGAAACTAACTCATCACTGCAGAAGGTGGCTGAGGTCTCAAGGTCCTTAATTGTAGCACCCGGGGAGTTAACTGTGGTCTGCAGGATAGCTAAGGATGATTTCAGCTCATTGCTGACAGGGGACATTTCAGAACGGATTGTTTGAGAAAAAGAGTCAATTTTTGAATCTAGCTTGTCACATATGTCCTGTCTCAAACCTTGCAGTGCTCTGGTGAATATCCCTGCATCGAGCGGGGCTCCCCAGTCATCGCTGTGCTCCGCATCCGCCTCGGGGCCGCTTGAGAGCGCCGGATGTTTAGACGAAGTCGGGGCTCCACTGGGGCCTACCTCCGTTTGGAGTTTTCTAGGCCGACGAGCGTCCTTCTTGTCACCCATTTTGGGAAAGTTACTCGACGTCCTACCGGATGATGGCTGTAGCTGTCTGACAAGTAAGTTTGGTCCAAAACCCGCTTGGAAAAGTTTGGAAGTTACGGTGATAGCCTCGTTAGCAATGGGGCCAGCTTGTTAGCCGACGCTGGGTTGTAATTCGGCCGGGGAGCGAACACCGTTGGCTGGATTACGTCGTAAAAGTCCTTGTAAAAAGACACGGAGACCTCTGTACTCCCTCTGAGGTGGTAGCGAAACACAGAAGAAACCTCCGTTGACAGATAAATCCAAGAAGTGCAGTCCTGAGGGTTGCTTTAGTCACGGCTAACAGCATAGCTGGGTAGCATTAGCATTAGCTGATGCAGGAAGTTGGGCTCTCGCCGCGGCCTGGGGATCAGTTTATGTTTGTTTACGGCTTAAATAGTCAATGAAAGAGGACCCGAGGACTGTTATACAAAAGTTTAAGCTGATATTTTGGTACTGTTTGGCGAAGTTGTGCTTTAAAGTTAGTTGTTATGTCATTGCTTGGCAGAGCTCTAGGAAACGCGTCTTCACGCCATGGTGTCCCTCAGCGCTCCCCGAAGTGATCTTTTTTTACTCTACCATGTACTGATCCAACATAGTTGACCCCACCAACTTCATTTCACTTCTAAGACGTGTAGAAAAAGTTGGTAAAGCTACCTGATGAACGCTGGGAAGCTACGAGCAATGGCGTCTGTCTGCCAACGTGGCGACTATCGATCCCTCACCATCAAATTACGTTTGGCTTTTTCATAGCTTTAACGAAGTCATAACCTCATGAAAATTGATACACACGTCAAGAATTGCGAATACTTACATATGATAGGGGTGGTGCCCATTGGGGGCAAAATGACTACAGCGCTCCCTTGAAATTTTCTAAAACCCCTCCCCATAGGGCTTTTTTTGGAGTTGCTGGATAAAAGTTGGTACGCCTGTAGAAGTTGTCCTGACACAAAAAAAAAGTCTCGGCAGCCATTGTCTACACCAAATAGGAAGTTGGCCATTTTGATTTTCATTTTCGATTATGGCTGCGATTCCACACCATGTATTTTAACGAACTCCTCCTACAGATTTTGTCCAATCAACTTCAGATTTGGTGAACATCATCTCAAGACCTTTGTGATCAAAAGATATCAAAAGCTTTTCTCTACGTCAATGAGCGTGGCCGCTATGGCGCTGCCATTTTTGATGATTCGCCATCCATATTCGAGAAGCTCTCTCTCCCACATATTTCATCCTGCTTCAAAACTTCTGTACATGACAAGCGCCCCGCCCTGAACGCCTCCATATGATCATAGGCAATCTCACTCATGGCACCCCCCTTGGGGAAACAGGGAATGCCATATTTTACATTGACAAACACCAACCTCAAACTCCTGACCTGATCAACTACATTTTGTTGCCATGTGACGATCAAGTTGATGAATCTCCACAGTGACACACGTGTCCTGTCATGTTGCAGGCTGCCTGTGGCGGCTGCGGCGACTTTCGATCCTTCGCCACGGAACATCAACTTGTTTTAAATCCATCACGCATTGTCCAATTGACCGATCCCAAGCCCCGCCTCCCATTGTTACTGTTGCTAGGTCGGACAACTAACCAGGAAACTTCAGCCTTGCCTGAGTTCAAAACAACAAGCATACCGGCGCCGGTTCCGTTCACTGATGTGTTGCATGCGAGTCGGTGTCATTTTGGCATCGACTTTTTGTCTCCCGAAATATGTGCTTTTTGGAGGATGAAAAGCGGCACTCTTATTAATGGGAAGATCGAAATGTGACTTGGTGTCAACGTTTAAGTGCGAGCAGAAAAGTTAAGTGAATGTGACCGAGGCTTTTAGTGACCCGCTAATAAGATATGTGCTTGGAAGTTTTGCCCGTTATAAGGAACATCGATGAATGTCCGTGTACGTTATCAAAATACTCTCTGGTTTCCTCACTTCATTGTACCCTGGTTGAGCATATTTGCCGTCAACCGAATTGTTCCTATGGAATCATATGGCTAATGCCAACGTTGTTAAAAGGAAGCGCTAGTTAACTTTGGCTACTCCTTTCCTCAGCTTCATCTTTGCCCCTGTCCCGTTAAAATACTGCTCTCAGAAATGATCACTGCTCAGCACGGATCGAGGGGACAGAGAAAACTTTTTTCTCCTGATTTCTAGCTAACAGCCAAGCCTTTCTCCCCTCCTTGTCTTTTTGAACTCTGTATAAACAGACAAAGCGACTTGTCCACCGTTTTAAGTATTATGCAGGTAAGAAGTATAGTTGTTGAATGTCAATTAGGAGTAGCTAGCTTGTTAGCCACCTTGTCAATTTTATCAACTGCCCAGTTAATGCGGTCCCCCGTGATGGTAAGGGTACCAAGGTACCTCGCTGGTGACCGTTATCAGTCGCTACCGTTTGTTGTTAGTCAGCGGTTTATTCAAGTCAATGGGGTGGCTGATTAGCTAGCTAGCATGAAACGTTTTATTACCGCCCTTCAAATGAATATTGCTGCAAAAGGCATGAGAATACAACTGCGTAGGTTTGTTTGATAAAAGTGCCTTCTGTAATATTCTTGTGTCGTAAATTGTAATTATCTTGTGAGATTTATCACCTGTGAAAAAGACACTAATTTCACAACTGTTTCAGATCTTTTTTTAAATTAGTTTAGGAATACATTAAAAAGCTTATTATGGTTTTGGAAATGGAATAAAAAACACGCCAGTAAAACGGTTGGCATATCGAGTGTCTGTTACATGTTACATCGTTTTACCATCATCAGAAACCCAAAATGCCTGGTTTGACGGCTGCCTGAGGTGAAAGTTGTCCGAGGTTCGGTCAGACCCCTGCTTGCCCCATTGTGACGTAGCCGAAAAAGGGGCGGGGTTTGGGATCGGTCAATGAGCTCGAAACTTGACGTGTGATGAGGTTCCCTCGGAACGCACCTGCCCACATGTGGTTACGCTCACAGCATCACCTAATGGATGAACGAAACATTGCGTTTCTTCGCTCCTTCCCGGTTTTCTCTCTTCTCGCTTCATGCTGCAGCACTCGCGTGCTGCAGGCCCCCACAGTCCCGAGGGAGTGCGAGGGCCGATCACAGCTGCTTGCAGCTTTAATTTTGTGTTGAGGTCGTAGGAAAGGCTTCTTTCTTGCAACTCTGCCATGTAGGTCTTTGTTGTTTAAGGTACGCTGTATTGTTGTCCTGTGAACAACTAGACCTGTGTCTGCCGCTCTTTTTTGCAGCTCTTTTGCAGTGGTGTGTGGGTTCTTCTGAGCATTTCTCACCAGATCTCGGGCCATTCTATCTGAAATTTTTCTTGGTCTTCCAGATTTTGCCTTGACTCCAATTTTTCCATTTATTTTCCATTTTCTTACGATGTTTCTGACAGTAGAAATGAGTAGTTTGAAACATTGCGAAAGTTTTTTGTAGCCCTCTCCTTGTTGGTGGAAGTGATTTATCTTGATTTTGACATTCTTGGACAACTGTTTTGAGGAACACATGGTTCTTAACACCAGACACAACAGCCACCACAGTCCGATACTTTAGAAGGCATGGAGTTACTTCAGAATATATAGTTCAACCCGGGAATTATATTCATCTGACTCATTGAAGCCCTAACGAGTAAATCACCTGGGTCTGGGCCTTAGTAATCATCTTATTAAAAGCTAACAAAGAATAATCCAAAAGCGTTCCCAAACTTTTTTTGGGACCCTTTTTCCTTTCTTACCATTTAAAAACTCAGAAAAATTAAAATAAAAAGAAACCTTTCTTTTAAATTTGGAGAAAGGTGTCATGTTTATCTTTGTGGCATTTAGTGTACAGGTTTGCTTTCAATCACTTGGAGATTAATTGTAACAGACATTTAAACCAGGGGTGCCCAAATTTTTGCACCCCACTGTATGTAACACGAGCGTATTCAGCACATGAGCTGCAATAATTTGAATGCAAATATTGCCTTCTCCCTCAGAGATTTCTGTGTCTCTTCGATGTTTTCTATGGTGCCTAGCGAGATGCCTGTGTAATTTTCATGGATAGATGCCATATTCATAAACTTGTTTTTCTATTTTGTATCCAAATACTTTTAATGGGGTTTCTGAACAAAACTTCACAGCTGTTATGTTTCAAATATTTTTTATGAAGCTTAAAATACTGAACAATTGATAAAACTTTCAACAATTTATAAGTAACTTAATTACATGATATCATGTTTTATTATTAGCGATTGTTACAATCATTGTGTGGTAATTTACTAGCCTGCTAGATAGCTTGCAAAGTAGTGATCTGGCTAACTTTACGGGCTGATGCCAGTCAAACAACTAGATAGTGATTTTTTTTTATCACAAAAAGACGTTATTGTATAGGCATGGGCAATACAAATGAATAAAATGACAACATTTCTTGAGTTGCTGAGAAAAAAGTTTTTATTATTTTCTAATGATTTTTTTTGCAGGTAAGTGCAGAAGACACAGACGAAGAGTTTGCCACAAGTCCAACGCCTTTACAGGAAAGGGTCTCAGAGCCACAGGGTCCCAAAAATGGCTGATTTTGGCATTTATCAACAAAATCCATTGTGAAAATTGGGCCTGAGGGCATTTTCGAAAATGCAGTCTACTCAGAAATAAACCTGGCCAAATTATCCATTAGGGTACCCTCACAGAAATAGTTGATGCTAAAGTCATCAACCCCTTTTCTGAAGTACAGCAGCACCCCCTAGGCCCTTTTTAATGGAAAATGCATTGAATTTCACCCAATTATGTTCAACAAACATTAGGTTTTTATGTTGATATTAAAAATGGTATGAATGGGTTGCCTGTGAAGTTTTTTTTTTTTTTTTGGATCAATGGCCTGCAAAAATGTCAAAATTATCGGTGGGAGGGCAAACATTAACGCTACTCGCCCATTACTATATAAAATGCAGTGAAGTCGCTGATGCCGGCAGTTGTTTGCCCTCCCACTGCTACGAAATGAATCAAACGTTCCCCCTTCAATAACCCGTGGTGATAAAAAAAAAAAAACCTTTGCACTTTTTTTACAATGTCCATATACCTTCCTCCCATGATAGTTTCAATGAGCTACTGCGAATAATTCATAGTAAAACACAGTGACGTGCAGTCGGAGGTTAGTTTGGCGAGGCAGAAACCTCCCCTTTGCTTGATTAGCAATCAGACGATTAACTAGTTTAGTAAGACTATTCGGCAGAATGACGGGCCAGTTTAAGTTTCTGCGGCGTTATTACTCAGTACATCGAACCTGAAATGCTCACTAGACAGCAGATTTGCGCGTACTTGCTTCCAGGAAGCAATGTCATCAACAAATTTTAAAACAGTTCGACTAATGCAGAGTTCAATGCTTAATCAATATACAATGTATTCTCCTTTAAATACGCGCTGTTACACCCAAACAAAAAGCGGGCGCTTATTTTCAGTCTTCTTTCATAATCCGATTAACAAAATGTTTAAACGATATACAGAATTACCGAGAGCCGAGAATTTTTCCTAATTGATTATTCAGATTTCCATCCTCGCAGTCTCGAATTGAAGGGTATAAGTGAATGAATCTCGTGACCGGTGTTCGCGAGGTGGCATATTTTGATAGGTAGCAAAATTTGTCAGAACACTGGTAGGTTTTGAACGCCTGGCGCTGGTTTATTCCTTGGTATATTTTACTGAAACTTCACAAATAGGGTCACAGGATATTCTGTCAACTAACTATGTAGGTAATAGTAAAAAATACACTCACCTTTCTTGCTATTGTTGAGAAGAAGTCACGGCGAACTCGCGACGAACTTCAACAACTTCTGTCGAACTTATTTCACATCCCCTGGAGGTCTAGTTTGGACGAATAGACTCGTAATTTCTTAAATTAGATGGCTGTAAGTCAATAAGGGCCGTAGCTGGGATATCACGTCAGCGAGGGCTGTTTGAAATCTACCTCCAAAATGGATATTTTTGCCAGGCCGTGCACTTGAAAGTTTGTAAACACGGTGCAAATTGAGGTCACGCATTCATCCAACGGGCGAATAATAGCTCTGTTCAAATCGCGTTATTGGCCGTAATACGCAGAGTTCATGTATGAAATACAGGTATCCTATTGAATAGGTTGCTTTTAATCAAACCATGGTGTTCTTTTTGTATGAAAATGGAATTTACATCATTTTTTTATAAGTTTTCTGAGGCTTGTTTACCGCCCCAGTTCAGCTGTTACGCATTCCATTAGAGTTTATGCAGAGCGTTGCCCATGCCTATATTGTAGCATTGGGCGTAGCATTATTGTAGCATTACCATGGTGTAGCATTCCCTCTTCTTTTTAACACAGAGTGGAGGTGTCTGGGCATTGAGGAGACAAGTTTCTTGAGTTTAGCTATTGGAATTTGATCCCACTCTTGTTTCATACGTACATGTTTTAGATGATGGATGTATGATTGAGCACTTGACAGTGCGAGTTACAGTAATTTATGCATGTTATGTACTCACCTTGTTCGGTGATTGCAATCTGTCCCAGCACACACTTCCTCCTCACACTTGATGCTAGAGAAAATGTGTGGGCGAGCCCAGAAACCTTAAGTTGTAAGAACCTGCTGATCAGGTATTTAAAATGTTGCGGCTTGGCCAAGATTCCCGTTATCTCTGCCAGGGAACACTGATGTGGTTCGGAGTGCACACGAAATACATTGCATCTGTGCTGGTGTTAGGAGTGTCTTATCAAAGGTGTAGGTTTAATCTGAGAGTTGGTTGGGACATATAGTGGGGTGCAAAAATTTGGGCACCCTGGTTTAAATGTCTGTACAATTAATCTCCAAGTGATTGAAAGCAAACCCAAACACTAAATGCTACAAAGTTAAACATGACACATTTCATCACATTTTAAAGCAAGAATAATTTTTATTTTTAACTTTTTACGGTTTCAAAATAATAAAACAAGGAAAAAGGCCTTGTGCAAAAGTTTGGGAAGCCTGTCAGCTAGTACTTTGTAACTCGGGCAGCTATAATAGCTTGCTAACACTTCGTGTGGCCAGCTAAGAGTCTTTCATTTCTTGTCTTTGGAATTTTTCCCCATTCTTCCTGACAGAACACCTCTAGCTCAGAAATATTCTTCAGCTTTCTTGCATGCACGGCATGTTTGAGGTCTCTCCACAGAAATTCCTTTCCTGGAGGTACTTCATGGTGGATTTTGAGGTATGCTTCGGGTCACTGTCTTGCTGGAGTACCCAATGTCTCTTCAACTTCAATTTCTGGACTGAGCTTTGAACATTAGCCTCTTGAATGTCTTGATATTTGGTGGAATCCATTCTTCCATCCACCCGCACAATATTGCCTGTGCCCCCAGCAGCTACACAACCCCAAAGCATAATGGATCCACCTCCATGCTTAACAGTTGGCAACGTGTTCCTCTCTACAAATGCTTCACCCTTTTTTCTCCAAACATACCTTTTTTGGTTTAGGCCAAAAAGTTCAATTTTGGTTTCGTCAGTCCAAAGCACATTGTTCCAATAGGCTTGAGGTTTCTCAAGGTTTTCTTTTGCATACTTCAGACACTTAATAGGGGCCCGAGCACGAACAGTGCAATGACTCTATAGTGCCCCCTTGAAATTTTCTAAAACCCCTCCCCATAGGGCTTTTTTTTGGAGTTGGTGGATAAAAATTGGTACGCATGTAGAAGTTGTCCTGCCACACAAAAAGTCTCTGGCAGCCATTGTCTACACCAAATAGGAAGTCGGCCATTTTGATTTTCATTTTTGATTATTGGCAATTTCCTCACCTCTTATTTTAACGAACTCCTCCTAGGGATTTCGCCCAATGGACTTCCCATTTGGTAAAGATCATCTAGAGACCATGCTGATCAAAAGCTGTGTAAAGAATGTCTGTAGGTCAAACGGCATGGCTGCTAGTGCGTGACAAACTTTGGCAACTTTTCGTGATTTCGCCATCCATTTTCCAACGGCTCTCACGCCCACATACTTTATCCTAACAGCTTCAAATTTTATGGACATGATGATGACTCTGCACTGAATGCCCCCATATATTAATATCCCGACCTACTCATAGCGCCCCCCGGTGGGAACAGGAAGTGATCTTTCTTTTTTCTTTTTTTCAACACTCTTTTTATTTGATTTTTGGCACTTAGTCAACAATAGGATTTTTGGCACATAGTCAACAATAGAATTGTGCATCTTAACATTGGACAAAATAAATAAATAGAAATAGAAAATAAAAGAATAAACATATAACAAGCAATGAGACAAGTAAATGACGAATACCCGATATATATATATTAAAAAAAAAAGAATCATAAGAGCAATAACCGTAATAAGAATGGGAAATATACATATACATAAATAGATATACATAACCATACAACCTAGAGGCATACATATACATACATACATGAATGAAATAAGAATGATGTTTGGAAGTAAATACATAAATAGATAAATAAGATAAGTGATAAACTAGCATAAAATGAAGTAAAAGCCAAGTGATTAAATAATAAAAATAATAAAATGAAAATAGAAATGAAAATAAAAATGAAAAATAAATAAATTAATTAATTAAAATAAATAATAATAATAATAATAATTAAAAAAAAAAATAAGGGTAAATATATGCCAAAATACAAAAGGTTATACATCGATACACACTTATCAAAACATACTAACAATAACAAGAACAGAACACGGTCTTCCTAAAGGTATCATTATAGATAATATTGACAATCAGTTCCAGGCACTCAGAGGGCTTAAACACAAGAGGCACAATTATATAATCCTACCTGCCTCCATATATATGGATATGTACATAGCTACTGACAAAAACAACAACATAAAAAAGGCAAAACTGATGGTTTTAGTAAGATGAGGAACAGCTTCCACTATGATATACTTTGAAACTGCAAGGTGTTAACAAGATCAAAGAATGGCTGCCAAATTCTGAAAAATTTAGTGGTAGATCCACGCAGTGTATGCTTTATCCTCTCTAGCTTACTAAAGTGAAGAGCATCCCTGATCCAAGCCTCATGTAACGGGGGAAATGGTAACTTCCAACGAAGTAATATCAGACGTCTAGCTAGCAGAGTTCCAACGAAGTAATATCAGACGTCTAGCTAGCAGAGTAACAAAAGCTACAAAGTCAGCTTAAAATTTTGGTAGGCCTACTGTGGATGGTAGTAACCCAAAAAGAGCTGTTAATGGAGTTGGATCCAAAGAGACTTGAAGTACCCTTGATCGGGTATTAAAAACCTGTGACCAGTAATTCTGAAGAGATGGGCAGGACCAGAACATGAGAATTAGTGAACCAGGTGTTTGTTTACACCTCTCACAGGTGGGACTGACATCAGGGTAGATTTGAGAAAGTCTGAATTTAGTCCAATAAACCCGATGTATGATTTTACATTGAATTAAACCGTGTTTCGCACACAGAGAGGACGAGTGAACACGGTGCAGGATCTGATCCCACTGATCCTCACTGATTCCCTCACCGATATCCTGCTCCCAGGACAGTTTAAGAGCTGTTAGTGAAGGGTTTTGAAGATGGAGAGGGAGGGAGCAAGAGTGTGTCAATCCTGTGTGATGAGGGTTGGAAGGGGAATTGGGGAGATGTGTCTCGTATAAAACTACAGATCTGCAGGTACCTGAAGAAATGACTATTTGGGACATTAAATTTTGAAGAGAGCTGTTGGAAGGAGGCAAAGGTACCGTTGATAGAAAGATCTTTAAATGATTTTATACCGTTTTTTGCACCAGACAGAGAAAGCTCCATCTACAATAGAAGGCCGGAAAACAGGTTTTCTAAATATGGGGGCTTGTAATGAGAAGGTCAACAACCCAAAGTGGCGTCGGAATTGATTCCAAATTTTAAAACTTGACTTAACTAAAAATTTTTTTTACAGAATTCTGAGGGGGGAAGCCCCCCAGGGGTGTAAATCAGTGCAGCCAAGGAAGATGGCATACTGGAGGCCGCCTCTAGTCCTAACCAAGCCAAAGCATCACCCAGAACATCAGCCCGTAACCAGTACTGAAATATACGTATATTAGCTGCCCAGCAATAAAAAAGGAAGTTGGGTAGGGCCATACCCCCCAACTTCTTTGGTCTCTGTAAATAGGATTTGCGAATTCTCGGATCTTTCCTATCCCAAATGAAATCCGCACTAATTCCATCGAGTTTCTGAAAAAAAGATATAGGGATAAACACAGGGACGCATTGAAAAAGAAAGGAAAATTTGGGCAAAACATTCATTTTTATGGTATTAATACGGCCAGCAACAGATAAACGAAGCAAAGACCACCTCTCTAAATCCTGCTGTACCTTCGCGAGAAGAGGAGTGAAGTTACGCTTGAATAGGGTCTCAAATTTATCTGTAACCCGAACTCTCAGGTACATGAAACTATTTAAAAACTACCCTGAATGGTAGTGTGTGCAGCGGGAATTTTCGGGCAGCTGCATTAAAGGGAAAGAGTTCACTTTTATCGAAATTCAGCTTATAGCCGGAAATACGACCAAATAGTTTTAGAGTTGACATCAAAGAAGGTACAGATACATTTGGCCTGGAAATATACAGGAGCAAATTGTAACCCAGGAAACCATGGTAACCAAACTAAAAAAAAATCAGTCTCAACAGTAAAGGTTCCGGGTCATGACAAGGTCACTTCCTCTTAGCCTCTTCCCCTGCAAGTGTTTGGTGCTGCTGCCAGCATGTGCTCCTGTTTTCAATCTCAACTTTATTCTACACTGAACGGTGAGTTTAAATCTTGCACCTACCTTTTAACATGGTTCAGTGTCTCTAGCTGTGTCATTGGGTTGCCAAACAGGAAAAAGAAAGAAAAAAAGGGTTGTTGAATAAGACCAATTTCAAAAGTTGGTATTGTTTGGTGCTAAGGCTAATAATATGGGATTTCTCATTGAGTTAGCTTGTTAGCTAAATGCTGAAGGTGGGTGATTTGCAGGCTAGCATTTCATTCCAAAATATGAATGAATCAAATGCATCACATGTATTACAATGCTGTTGTTCTGTAGTGTTTATTTGAAATGATTATTTGATTTGTTAAATGAGCTGAATGAAGAAATTTATGTTCAGTTTATTTAAAATTTGTTGAATGATTTAATTTGAATGTATTTACTTTCTGAGATTTAATGTCCCGGCTTTGATTTATGTTAAATGAATGATGATGATTTATGTTGTACAACTAAAGCGAAAGAAAATTTGTTTAGTTTGGAGACTGATTTTATTTATTTGACCTGACCTTTTAGGTCAGGTTTTTTTGAAGAAGGATCTATAAGCTGAAACTGATCTTCAATCTGGATGGCGAGCTTCCCCGAACCTATGGATCCCACTTCCTCCCACAGCGCGTGGTAGGAAATTGAAAAAAAACTGAGCTCACTACTCTTTAAACCCCCTTTCCCCTCTTCCACCCAACTGGAACTTGTAATCCCAAAGCAACTGGACTTTGAAACTGGACTTTGAAACTTTAAGGGCCCATTTTTTGTTTATCTGTGTTATGTGTTTTTTTTTTTTCCTATCTTATTCCAATATATTCATGGTAAAAATTGCCATCTGCCTGAAGTGTTTTTTCATTGGTATTATCACACACATTGGGGCTCCATGCAAACCTGGTTCCTTCTGGTCTAATCAGCAGTCAATCATTCAATCAGTCAACTAATCATCATCATCTTTGTGCACTGGCTACATTCATGGCGAGCCAGCCAGGAGCCCTTTGTGTGTGAATGCCATTGAATTCTGGTTCTGACTACATATTTTCCTTTCAAGATGGATTTCATTAAGCAATCAGGGGTTAATATACTCAAATCTGTGATTGTCAGTAATGATGGCAATACTGATGCAGACACAGAGGAAGCACTCCTTGAATGGTTAAACCAATATGAGCCTATTCATAATGAAATTTCAGTTGATGATCTCACCGGTAAATTTCACAAAAACCTGGTCGTTGAATTTAAAGAGAGCTCTGCTTTCTTATTATTAAAGCCACTGTTGCCATACAGTATTTCATAGAAGACAGGCCAAAGGTGGTTTATCATATAAAATCACTTGAAACAGAGTACACTGCTGCAGTTGGTGGCAGATACACCCAAACCTACCTTAATGAAATAAAAAACCTAGCAACCTTGAGTGGCAGAACCTTTGAAGTATTGCTAAAAGACATGCTAAGCCAAATGAGTCAATACTGTGCACTAGAGGAGGAAAATGCCAGTGAGGATGGAGAGGATTCTGTTCAAATAGTTGAACAGACCAGACAAGACGGTTCTCAGCGTGACCGGGATGAGCCACAAGCTGGAATAGGAAACACAAACAGAAATCCCATACATATCAGAAGGACTATTTCCCTCTCAGGAGATTACTTAAACCCCCCTGAAATACAGAAGGTGGTAGTTGAATATATTCTGAAAAAAGAGGACAACAGCTCTCCTTCTTTGTCACCACTGAGACTCCGTACTTTCTCTGGGAAATGTCCCAAACCCAGTAATGAAACAGATTATGAAACATAGCGCTCTCAAATTGACTTACTTCTTGCTGATCCAAGTCTGTCTGCTTTACATGTCACCAGACGCATCCTTGAGAGCTTGTTATCACCTGCAGCTGATGTGGTTAAAGGGCTGGGCCCTGACGCTTTACCTGCCACCTACTTGCAGGTCCTTGATTCAGCCTTTGCCACTGTTCAAGATGGAGAGGAGCTTTTTGCTCAGTTCCTGAACACTTTTCAAGACCCAGGTGAAAAGCCCTCAGTCTATCTCCAGCGGCTGCAGCTCACTCTGAATTCAGTTGTGAAAAGGGGGGGAATTCAATCCATTGAAACAGAGAAACGTCTCATTAAACAATTCTGTCAAGGATGCTGGGATAACTCAGTCATAACAAACTTACAACTTGAACAGAAGAAAGACGATCCTCCTCCCTTTGCAAATCTTTTGTTCTTGCTGCGCACTGAGGAGGAAAGACAGCTAACAAGAGAATCTCACGAAAAGACACATCAGTTCATCCAAGCAACGAGTTCACTTGAGTTCACACAGTACCTGCGCTTGTAGAGCAAAATCAGATCATGACCTCAGTGCAATTGAAGATCTAAAGAAACAAATAAAACAAACTGCAGAGTCAATTAACATCTTTGCTTTCTCAAAAACAGTCAGAAACTACATCACCAAAGTCTAGAGCTGCAAGCACTGCAAGGCCACAATCCTCATATAGACCGAAGCCTTGGTATTGTTTCAAGTGCGGCGAGGATGGTCACATCTCTTCATCATGCATTAATGCAGCCAACTCCGCTCTGGTGATGACAAAAAAAAAAAAGCAGCTGCAGCAGAGGCAACATGCCTGGGACCTTCAGAATACCAACAATAATAATCCATCAAACTAAATGCAGCCTTTGTTGAGGGACAACCAGGCGCTGCAGTCAATCAATGTCCCATAATGAACAATCAGCCACAACTCACCTCTCATGTGCAAATTACCTAAGGGACTCATTGGAACCAAAAGCACTGCTCAAGTGTTCATGAAAGGAACACCTTTCAACTGTCTATTGGATACAGGTTCTCAGGTGACAACAGTGGCTCATTCTTTCTATTGCAATTATCTTTCTGACCAAGAAATCAAACCCTTAATTAACATTTTGGAAGTTGAGGGGGCTAATGGTCAGAATGTGCCATACATGGGTTATATTGAACTCGATCTTACCTTTCCACCTGAGTTCCTTGGTACATCCATAGACATACACACTCTTGCTTTGGTAGTGCCTGATGTCAAATCAATGCATTCCCTTGTGCTTGTTGGCACAAACACACTGGACGTTCTTTATGAAAAATGTCTGGAAGATGACTTGATAATCACTCATTCACTTCCATATGGATATAGAGCAGTGCTGAAGATCCTTCAGCTTAGACACAATCAAACCACTTGTAGTGTCATTAGAATGCATGGGAAAAGTCCACAAACTATTCCAGCAGGAAGCACTGTTGTTTTGGAAGGAACATCTGCCAGTTGCTTTCTGCAGAACACTGTTATTATAGAGCATCCATCTACATTCTCTTTGCCTGACAGCTTAATGGTTAAATCCTGTCTGGTTGACTGCCCACAATTTCAACCTTGTCAGTTGCCTGTCATTATAAGCAATGAATCGGATCATGATGTCATCATTCCAGCCAGATCTGCCATTGCACAAATGAGTGCAGTTCATACCATCATTTCAAAACAGCAAAGTATATTTGATGCAATCTATTCTTCACCACATCCGCAGTTGAATTTCAACTTTGGTGACTCAACCCTCTCACCTGAATGGAAAGAACGCATCACAACAAAACTTAACACAATCCCGGAAGTATTTGCAAAACATGATCTAGATTTTGGCAAAACTGACAAAGTTATTCACCGGGTCAAATTATCAGATGAAACACCATTCAAACACAGACCAAGACCCATCCATCCCCAAGATGTTGATGCTGTCCGTAAACACCTATAGGAACTCCTTGAAAGTGGAGTAATCCGCGAATCAGAATCTCCTTTCGCATCACCCATCATGGTGGTACGAAAGAAAAATGGCAGTGTGCGACTTTGTATTGATTATAGAAAATTGAACTTACAAACCATCAAGGATGCTTATGCTCTGCCCAAGCTCGAGGATGCTTTCACTGCACTCTCTGGATCTGAATGGTTCTCTGTACTCGACCTGAAGTCTGGACACTATCAAATCGAAATGGCGGAAATGGATAAAGCCAAAACTGCCTTTGTATGCCCTTTAGGATTTTGGGAGTTTAATCACATGCCCCAAGGAGTGACAAATGCACCGAGCACTTTTCAACGCTTAATGGAGAAATGCATGGGAGAACTGAATTTGAAGGAGGTCCTTGTTTTCATTGATGACTTGATTATTTTTGCACCTACCTTAGATGAACACGAAGCAAGGCTAATGAAAGTACTTAATCGACTGAAAGTTTGGCCTTAAACTATCTGTTGAATATTGCATCTTCTTCCAAAAAACTGTTTGGTATTTGGGGCATGTGGTTTCAAGGAATGGGGTATAGACTGACCCAGACAAAATTACTGCTCTCACAACTTGGCCAGTACCTCAAACCTTAAAGGATCTCAGGTCCTTCCTTGGCTTCGCTGGGTACTACAGAAGATTCGTGAAAGGCTACTCCGAAATCGTAAAACCCCTCCATGATCTTACATCCGGTTACCCACCATCACAGAAAAAGTGCAGATCCATATTCAAACCGGAAAAATACCTGAACCCCAAAGAGCCATTTGGTGGCCGTTGGACAGCTGCTTGTCAGCAGGCCTTTGATACAATTATTCAGAAGCTTACCACTGCTCCAGTTCTTGGTTTTGCTGATCTCCAGAAACCGTATCTCCTCCATACTGATGCCAGTTCCACCGGTCTGGGAGCCATCTTGTATCAAGAGCAAGAAGGACAGAGCGGAGTCATTGCTTATGCCAGCAGGGGTCTTACTCGAAGTGAATCCCACTATCCAGCTCACAAACTGGAATTCCTTGCCCTTAAATGGGCGGTGACAGAAAAATTCAGTGACTATTTATATGGCAGTCATTTCACAGTAATAACAGACAGTAACCCACTTACTTAACTCTTAACATCAGCTAAACTTGATGCAGCCAGCTACAGGTGGCTTGCCACACTATCCACCTACTCCTTTAAGATCGTGTATCGGGCTGGTAAGCAAGCTGCTGATGCAGATGGGCTGTCTCGCAGACCACACGGTGACTTATCTGACGATCTTAAGTCTCAAAAGGAAAGAGAAAGAATCTGGAAATTTGCGGAACATCATCTGTCTGACCCTACATTGACTCCAATTGATCATCCCACTGTCCTAGCCATTTGTGACAGACAACTGCTCTTGAGTTCCAATACTCATACCCATAATTTCACTCTTGTCCAGTCACTGTCCATGTCCATGAAAGCCTTACCTGATAGTTTTGTGAATGACAGCCAGTTTGGGTCCTCAGCCATTCCCCAACTTACAGATACACAGATTGCTGAAAAATAAAGAGCAGACCAAACAATTAACCACGTCATCACTCAGCTAGAATGTGGAATAACACCACCACCTACACTCCCAGAATTGCCACTTCTCCTGAGAGAATTAAATCGTTTGGAGCTCCGGAACAACATTCTCATGAGACGGAGGCAAATAGGGTCTCAGTGCTCTTTTCAGCTTGTCCTGCCCCAAGAACTGCGAGACCAAGTTCTCACAAGCTTACACGGTCACATGGGTCACCTGGGAATAGAAAGGACACTCGATCTGGTCCGAGCCAGATTTTACTGGCCAAGAATGGCTGCTGAGGTTCACGCCAAGGTCAAAACTTGTGAGAGTTGTGTAAAAAGGAAATCCTTACCTGAGAAAGCTGCACCCCTTATCAATATCAAAACAACAAGATCACTGGAACTTGTTTGCATGGACTTCTTATCATTGGAACCGGATGGAAGGATCAAGGACATTCTTGTAATAACAGACCATTTCACAAAATATGCTGTTGCCATTCCCACACCCAACCAAAAAGCCAAAACAGTTGCAAAATGCCTATGGGACAACTTCCTCATTCATAATGGAATCCCGGAAAAACTCCACAGTGATCAAGGACCAGATTTTGAATCCCGAACAATCAAGGAACTCTGCTAAATAACTGGAATTCACAAAATCTACACTACTCCATATCACCCCAGAGGAAACCCAGTTGAACGTTTCAACCGCACACTGCTGGACATGCTTGGAACTTTACCGGATCAGGATAAATCTCACTGGAAGAACTTTGTCAATCCACTTGTACATGCATACAATTGCACTAAAAATGATGTCACTGGATTCACACCTTATGAACTCATGTTTGGATGTCAACCTAGACTCCCTATTGACTTGGCTTTTGGACTGCCTGTTACAGACAACAGTTCCCATACATCCCATTCCCAATATGTTCAAGACCTCAAATCTCACTTGGAGGAGAGCTATAAAATAGCAACAGAAAATGCAGAAAAAGTCATGCAAAAGAACAAAACCAGATTTGACAAACACATTACAGCCTCTGATTTATCTGTGGGAGATCGAGTTTTGGTCAGGAATGTGCGTCTGAGAGGCAGGCACAAGTTAGCAGACAAATGGGAGTCTGATCCTTACATTGTTGTAAAAAGAGCTGGCACTCTTCCTGTCTACACAGTCAGACCTGAGAATAAGGATGGTCCTTCTCTTTACATTACACAGAGATCTGCTTCCTTGTGGTTTCCTACCTGCTCCCAAGATCTCTCCATCTAAAACACGACCACTCAGGCACAAACCTCTCCCAAATTCAGATAGTCAAATTGATTCAGATAATCAATCAGATGATGATTGGATCATTCCATCTCACTGGTACTCTGTACTTAACTCTGAGCCTCCCAAATTCACAATTGTGATTGATGTACCAAAAGATTCACTTTCCCCTAAGGATCTAAGACCGAGATCCCCAGAGATTGTACAGGCCACTCCCTCTGGTGCAGTAGCAGAGGATGACCCACACAACCTACCTAACTTACCCAGTTCACACTTACCTGAAACACCGGACGAACTTGAAAGTGCACACTTACCTGATACACCCGGAAATCCTGAGAGATCATACTTACCTGGAACTGCAAAGCCAAGTTCTGATGTAACACTTGATGCTGTCGAGGAAATAACCCATTCCCCCATTTCAGACAGTTTCAGAAACTGGAGAAATCCTGTTACTGAACTGGATTCCTCTAGTTCAGAAAACAGTGACAACCTTCTTACAAGGCATTCAACTAGAACCCGAAAACCACCAGATCGATTACAATATTCAAAACCTGGACAGCCAGTATTAGATGCAGTTCGATCACTGTTTTATGGTCTAACTACAGCTTTTACACATGCCTTGGCAGGTCCAAGGGACCATTGTACCATGCCTCAGCAACCAATTGACAAACCAGTGACACCTAACCAGTGACATGTTACGAGACGTACATGGGAACGGGGGTAAAGTGTAACCCAGGAAACCATGGTAACCAAACTAAAAAAAAAATCAGTCTCAACAGTCAAGGTTCCGGGTCATGACAAGGTCACTTCCTCTTAGCCTCTTCCCACTCCTCACCTGCAAGTGTTTGGTGCTGCTGCCAGCATGTGCTCCTGTTCTCAATCTCAACTTTATTCTACACTCAACGGTGGGTTTAAATCTTGCACCTACCTTTTAACATGGTGCAGTGTCTCTAGCTGTGTCATTTGGTTGCCAAACAGGAAAAAAAAAGAAAAAAAGGGTTGTTGAATAAGACCAATTTCAAAAGTTGGTATTGTTTGGTGCTAAGGCTAATAATATGGGATTTCCCATTGAGTTAGCTTGTTAGCTAAATGCTGAAGGTGGGTGATTTGCAGGCTAGCATTTCATTCCAAAATATGAATGAATCAAATGCATCACATGTATTACAATGCTGTTGTCCTGTAGTGTTTATTTGAAATGATTATTTGATTTGTCAAATGAGCTGAATGAAGATATTTATGTTCAGTTTATTTAAAATTTGTTGAATGATTTAATTTGAATGTATTTACTTTGAGATTTAATATGCCGGCTTTGATTTATGTTAAATGAATGATGATGATTTATGTTGTACAAAAATTTGTTTGGCTTGGATACTGATTTTATTTATTTGACCTGACCTTTTAGGTCAGGTTTTTTTGAAGAAGGATCTATAAGCTGAAACTGATCTTCAATCTGGATGGTGAGCTTCCTCGAACCTATGGATCCCTCTTCCTCCCACAGCGCGTGGTAGGAAATTGAAAAAAAACTGAGCTCACTACTCTTTAAACCCCTTTTCCCCTCTTCCACCTGTTCTGGCCCCAATTTGTTATTGCGTCAATTTGTTATGACGTCACGGACAGCAGGGGATGACAGACAAAATTCTTAAACTTCAACAGATTTAATTAAACAAACACTTAGAACTAATCTACACTCTACCCTACTGACCAAGATTGAAATAAAAAAGAAGATAGTTACAGTCCCTTGGTAATTGAGATGGGCTGCTATGTTGCGATGTCCTGGGACAGGAAAATGCTCCAACACAGGCAAAAATCCACAAAAAGCTTCACATGTCTTGAAAAGAGTGACAGGTCTGGTCAAATGTATCCTTCCACAATTTCTCCTTGCAATTTCTCCTACTCCCCTTCACTCTCTCAATTTTTTTCCTTATATACTCTTTTCCAGCCCTCTCTGAGGCATGGCCAGGACATGCCCCAAACCTAGCTCCAGACTGGGCTTAACAAAAAAAAGTCAATACTGCCATCTAGTGGCTTTTTCCCCCCACATTACAGTTGTAATTGGCCTAGTTATCCTTTCTGCCTAGTTGTCATAGTAGGCATATAAGATTGATTGCACTGGTTGTGTTTTTGTGATGCTATAGCCTTTTGTTTCACTTTTGCAGAGACTAAGGTCAAATTGTTATCTTTTCTGCTGTTGTTATCTATAGAAGGCCTGTTTTATTTTATTTGATAAGCTTAAATGATAATTGCACTGTTTAAATAACAACCAAAGAATGACTAAAGCACTTTTTATAAGCTGTGTTATGGCTGTGTTGTAGCTATATGGAGAGTAATGGATAGCTGTATTTCTGTGAAGGCTCTGGTACAGGTGCATTAACTGTATAAGCTAGCTGTGTTATGGCTGTGTTGTAGCTATATGGAGAGTAATGGATAGGTGTATTTCTGTGAAGGCTCTGGTACAGGTACATTAACTGTAAAAGCTAACTGTGTTATGGCTGTGTTGTAGCTATATTGGGAGTAATGGATAGGTGTATTTCTGTGAAGGCTCTGGTACAGGTACATTAACTGTATAAGCTAACTGTGTTATGGTTGTGTTGTTGCTATATGGAGAGTAATGGATAGCTGCATTTCTGTGAAGGCTCTGGTACAGGTACATTAACTGTATAAGCTAACTGATTTATGGCTGTGTTGTAGCTATATGGAGAGTAATGGATAGCTGTATTTCTGTGAAGGCTCTGGTACAGGTACATAAACTATATAAGCTAGCTGTGTTATGGCTGTGTTGTAGCTATATGGAGAGTAATGGATAGGTGTATTTCTGTGAAGGCTCTGGTACAGGTACATAAACTGTATAAGCTAACTGTGTTATGGCTGTGTTGTAGCTATATTGGGAGTAATGGATAGGTGTATTTCTGTGAAGGCTCTGGTACAGGTACATTAACTGTATAAGCTAACTGTGTTATGGCTGTGTTGTAGCTATATGGAGAGTAATGGATAGGTGTATTTCCTGTGCTAACTTGTTATGGCTGTGTTGTAGCTCTGGTACAGGTACATTAACTGTATAAGCTAACTGTGTTATGGCTGTGTTGTAGCTATATGGAGAGGGTAATGGATAGGTGTATTTCTGTGAAGGCTCTGGTACAGGTACATTAACTGTATAAGCTAACTGTGTTATGGCTGTGTTGTAGCTATATGGAGAGTAATGGATAGCTGTATTTCTGTGAAGGCTCTGGTACAGGTACATTAACTGTATAAGCTAACTGTGTTATGGCTGTGTTGTAGCTATATTGAGAGTAATGGATAGGTGTATTTCTGTGAAGGCTCTGGTACAGGTACATAAACTGTATCAGCTAACTGTGTTATGGCTGTGTTGTAGCTATATGGAGAGTAATGGATGGGTGTATTTCTGTGAGGGCTCTGGTACAGGTACATTAACTGTATCAGCTAACTGTGTTATGGCTGTGTTGTAGCTATATGGAGAGTAATGGATAGGTGTATTTCTGTGAAGGCTCTGGTACAGGTACATTAACTGTATAAGCTAACTGTGTTTATGGCTGTGTTGTTGTAGCTATATGGAGAGTAATGGACAGGTGTATTTCTGTGAAGGCTCTGGTACAGGTACATAAACTGTATAAGCTAACTGTGTTATGGCTGTGTTGTAGCTATATGGAGGTAAACCTGGATGGGTGTATTTCAGTGAGGGCTCTGGTCACAGGTACATTAACTGTATAAGCTAACTGTGTTATGGCTGTGTTGTAGCTATATTGAGACAGGTAATGGATAGGTGTATTTCTGTGAGGGGCTCTGGTACAGGAACATAAACTGTGTAAGGAGAGTAATCCAAAGTGTTATGGCTGTGTTGTAGCTATATGGAGAAAATAATGGATGAGATAGGTGTATTTCTGTAGGCTGTGTTGTATTTATATGGCTCTGGATACAGGTAACTGTGTTATTAACTGTATAAGCTAACTTTGTTATGGCTGTGGATAGTAGCTATATGGAGAGTAATGGATAGGTGTATTTCTGTGAGTAATGGATGGGTGTATTTCTGTGCTCTGGTACAGGTTATGGCTGTGTTGTACATTAACTGTATAAGGCTAACTGTGCTATGGCTGTGTTGGCTGTGCTATATGGAGAGTAATGGATAGGTGTATTTCTGTGATTAACTGGGCTCTGGTACAGTAGCTACATTAACTGTATAAAGGCTCTAACTGTGTTATGGCTGTGTAGTAGCTATATGGAGTAGTAATGATAGGTGTATTTCTGTGAAGGCTCTGGTACAGGTAAACTAACTGGCTATAAGCTAACTGGAGTGTTATGGCTGTGTTGTAGCTATATGGCTGTGTAATGGATAGCTGTATTTCTGTGAAGGCTCTGGTACAGGTGAATTAACTGTATAAGCTAACTGTGTTATGGCTGTGTTGTAGCTATATGGAGAGTAATGGATAGGTGTATCTCTGAAGGCTCTGGTACAGGTACATAAACTGTATACGCTAACTGTGTTATGGCTGTGTTGTAGCTATATGGAGAGTAATGGATAGCTGTATTTCTGTGAAGGCTCTGGTACAGGTAAATTAACTGTATAAGCTAACTGTGTTATGGCTGTGTTGTAGCTATATGGAGAGTAATGGATAGGTGTATCTCTGAAGGCTCTGGTACAGGTACATAAACTGTATACGCTAACTGTGTTATGGCTGTGTTGTAGCTATATGGAGAGTAATGGATAGCTGTATTTCTGTGAAGGCTCTGGTACAGGTAAATTAACTGTATAAGCTAACTGTGTTATGGCTGTGTTGTAGCTATATGGAGAGTAATGGATAGGTGTATTTCTGTGAAGGCTCTGGTACAGGTGCATAAACTGAAGGCCTATCCTGTTTTGCAGAGACTGAGGCTTCAGTTATCAATGTATTTTCTGTCTGATTGTTGCCTATAGGCAATCACTACCACATAATTTATGGCTATATGGTAGTGAGTAATGGATTGTTTTATTTTTGTGAAGGTGTGTAGCCTTTTGTGTTTGAGAAAATCAAAGTGGCACACTCCATTTTTCCAAGGCACACCCAGTGTCATTTTTCTGGCTACGCCACTGGCGCACCCTTGAGTGGGTGGGAGGGGAGTTTCCCCCATAAATTCTGATTTTATTTGATAACCGATCCTCACAGGGAGGGCAGGAGGAGAGGGGGATCGAGAGGGCATAGTTCAGCCTTTTCGCTTTCAGCGAGAAAAGATTTATTTTGGGTACAATGAGAGAAACACAATGCCGAATGTCAGCATTCAACCTGCTGGCACGCAGTAAGACGAACAGAAGAGTCCTATTCTGCACTTGAACGCCGCAGCAGTGTTGCATTAGATTCTTTATTTACAAACATAATGTCTATTAACGCATTTTCAAACGACTTGCTGCACTCGGATCTCCTTCGGGAAACCCTAAGCGGAAATAAACAAGCGGAAATGAGCAAACTGCCGACTGTGTTTCAGTTGTGCAGAGCAGTGGGTTCAGAAGCGAAAGCAATTCCTTGAGAGACTAATATTTTTTCAGTGACGCTGCTTTTTTTTTAGTTCTCTGCAGCAGACATTTTGTAAAAACTGTCAGCTTTAATTTGCTAACATTTACATCCATAGTTTGTGAACCACGTAGGAATTGCGGCCAGTCTCCGTACAGTTTCCCTGTCCAAACGCTTACGGACATAAACTGAGAAAATGACTCAGTCATCACTAACGCATAAACAGCAGTTTGCAGCAGAAATGTTTTTATTCAGGCCTGTGATGGTCAGCTCCAGGGGTAACAGTGCAGGGGGTTCAGAAGGACCCAAACAGCTGTGGGAATCAGCTGTTACGCAGCACACACAACTGCCCTGCCACACCCCCCGTCCAAAAACACACACACCCTCTCACTGCAAGAATCTCTGTTTGCAGACTGACCATTTCTTGAGATCTAGGTTTTTGCATGCTCGTGATTCAGGTATTTTAGCCCCAGTGTGGCTCACTGAAGCGCAGTGCAGCTGTGTGGCCCTTGGGTGAGACCCCACACTGATCTGGGGGAGAACTCACCGCTGCTTGGTCTGATCAACTGTAAGACCATCGGGATACAAGCCTCAGCTAAATAACAGTAGTGGGTTACAGGACTCTTTGTCTACAGATTTTTCATCCCCGAATTTTTTGTACCTGGACGTTAGTTAGTTCGTTAGTTAGTTAGCCTAGCTAGCTGACAGTTATAATTAGTATAAAGTAAATGCTCGCAGTTCAACTCTAGCTTAGTGAGATAGCAAAATAATGGATTTTTTATTCATTTAGACACACACATAATGCACGTAAACACTAAAAATAATAATTAATAATAAAGTGTGTGTTTATATTTTATTTCCAAATCCTGTGATTTCATAAATTTAATTTATATGGCCATAACCTTATGTCCACTGGTTCAATTTTGGATGAACAGAAGTCTGATTTTCTGGTGGCTGAAGATGCCATGTAACAAATGTCACAAATTAGTGTCACTCGAAATACAAAATTTGACTATGAATGTAAAAAGTAGAATAAAAGTTCCTTTATGATAGTTATCTTTAGTACTACTGTTTATTCTTAACGTTAATTAGCTTCAAATACTGGGTTGAAATTATTTAAAATTCTTTTTGGGGCATTCAATAATTTTTGGTGGTTGTAACACATTGGCAGAATTTGACTCTGATCTAGCTTTGATTATGTTCTCCTCTCTAAGGATGGCATGGAAACCTACAGGACCAATAGACCTCTGGAATAGATGCCAGGCTTTAGTAGAGTCTATGGCGAAAGTAAAGAAAGAGTACTTTGTAAACTGCAACCTCCTTGTTGCTTCAGCAACACCTATGCAGAAAGTCTAACTGTCATAAATGTACCTAATATAATCTGCAGAAAAACACTGTAACTGAGAGCTCAATTTCTTTTTCTTTTGTGAGAGATGAAAAGAGAAATTGTTTGTGTGCTTGCTTTGATGAGCGTTGTGGTTTCATATGTAAGACCACCCAGGTGCAGTCTCACTTGTGCACCAGCTGGCTGACTGCATTAATCCACTTGTTTGTCTGGGATGCACTTCTTGGATTGCATCTGACCATCTTCTGTGTTAGAACAGGGATAGAGTACTCATCTACCCCTCCTTTTAGCCCTCCCTCTGTTTTACTGCAGATCTGTGTGTCACATCACAGCTCATCTACCACGCCCCCCTCTTTTTACCCACCCATCCTTAAATATAATCTATGTGGTGACGTTATTGGCACGATCACTCCAAGTGCTGTTTCTTCCTCAATGGATTTGCTTGACTGGCTGTCCCATCTGCCTGTACATACCACTCAGATTGATTTATTTGCCAGAAGTAGGATGATATTGAATAAAACATAACCCTCTTGAAACAGGTGAGTCAGGATACAGACCTTGAGGGAGTGTGTGGAAACAGTGCAGTTACTCAGGTAAGTTACTAATTCTTTCTCTTTCAATCTGATGAACCACTCTTTCATTTCTTAAGCTGTGCTTGAGTGAGAGACTGTTGCAGACTGTAATACAATAGACCCAAAGGGCAAACCCTGTCTTCTTGAACACTGCTGTCTCCACCTCAGGAAGCTGTCTGAACTTGAGGTGTATGTCAGTTATTGCAGTTTCTCCAGGTAGAATTATTCATTTTTTTCAACGATCAACCCACTCTTTTCATTTCTTGTATTTGTGCTTGAGTGAAAGGCTTTTCACTTGAACAGTAAAATATATAGACCCAAAGGGCAAACCTTGTCTTCCACCGGAACACTGTACACCAAGGCTCCATTGCAGTTTCAAGAGTAAGCTGGTGTCTCAGAGAGGATTTTCTCTGGATGGTGGTTGTCTTCCCAGCTTATAAACTCCTGCTTCAGTGTAACAATGCAACAAATTTTTTGAGACCAGCTACGGCGCAGATAACTTCTCAAAGGAATTCTTAACTTTGTGCCAAAAATAGGCCAGTGTAAGTGGTTCCATCTGTATTATGCAGTAAATGTGTTATGATGAGAATACTTTGGAGAAAGAATAATGTAAAAATAATGCTGGAATCGGCTTAAGAGCATAATTAAGCCTCGCAGTCAGTTTAAGTGGTGAGTTCAGTTAGGCTTGACCATGTAACACATTCACTACTTGGAGGATCATCAGCCCTCAAACCTGCTAGATAAACAAAACCAAAAGGCCGAACAAGCTCTATCATCCAGTTCTGTACGACCCTTCAACCACTCCTCTTCAGGATCCAGTCACAACTCGGGCATTTACACCTGCATTCCACCTCTGCGTTTGTGTTTCTGTTTATTGAAAAGATAACCTTGTAGTGGGCTACCCTGCAACATCATGGTAATGTGGCTCAAAAAGGTGACATTGCACATCTATGTGTCACAGTGAGTTACCTATACCAAATCTGGTGAAGCTGCGATCAGTAGTGGCTGAGTACTGACCCATATAAGATTTCCTGCCTCAAGGTCACAGCCTTAAAGGTCAAAGGTGAAATCCAGCAAAAACATGACATTGCACATATGTGTGTGACAGTGAGTTACCTTACCAAGTTTGGTGAAGCTGCGATAATTAGTTGAAATGAAAGTACTGACCGGACAAGATTTCCAGGGTCATGGTCACAGAGCTAAGGTCAAAGGTCAAATCCAGTAAAAACCTGGCATTGCACATCTATGGGTCATAGTGAGTTACCATACCAAATTTGGTGAAGCTGGGCAGAATTAGTTGCTGAGTACTGACCGGACAAGATTTCAGGGTCAAGGTCACAGAGCTAAGGTCCAAGGTCAAATCCAGCAAAAACCCTGACTTCGCACATCTATGGGTCATAGTGAGTTACCACACCAAATTTGGTGAAGCTGCAAGAATTAGCTGCCGAGTACTGACCCGGACAAGATTTCCAGGGTCAAGGTCACAGAGCTAAGGTCAAAGGTCAAATCCAGCAAAAGACCTGACAGTGCACATCTATGGGTCACAGTGAGTTACCATACCAAATTTGGTGAAGCTGCGAGAATTAGTTGCTGAGTACTGACCCGGCCAAGATTTTCCAGGGTCAAGGTCACAGCGCTAAGGTCAACGGTGAAATCCACCAAAAAATGTGACGTTGCACATATGTGTGTGACATTGAGTTACCATACCAAATTTGGTGAGGCTGCGATAATTAGTTGCCGAGTACTGACCCGGACAAGATTTCCAGGCTCAAGGTCACAGCGCTAAGGTCAAAGGTCAAAGGTCAAATCCAGGAAAAATCCTGACGTTGCACATCTATGGGTCATAGTGAGTTACCATACCAAATTTTGTGAAGCTGTGATCATTAGTTGCCGAGTACTGGCCCGGACAAAATCATGGACGGACGACGGACGACAGACAGACACGCAGGTGACGACAATACCCCTCCGGGCCGGAGTCGGCCGAGGGGTAAAAATGAAATAAAGAAAAAATTTGTGGTTGATTTCTACATTTGCTTGTTTTATATACAGTTTTTTTTTTTCTGAATAGGTGCCCCCAATGAAACCCTTCGTAGCGATAAATTCAAATGTAATTTAACTGTAGCAAAATGAATACATGATTATAGTGTACATTATGTATTGATCAAATCACAAGCAATCAATTCATGTGAATGTTGAGTTCTTTGATGAATTACTTTTGACTCAATATTTTACCAAATGTTTACTTTGTTTTGTGAAATGTTTGTTTTGTTTTTCAATGAATAAAATGCGCCATGTTAAATTCATAATTGCTTGGACTACATTATTATTCTGCATCGTGTTTTTAATTGCATACGGGGTATATATAGTGTACATTTGTGCCATCTTTGATTATCACTATTTTGAGTGAAAGGGTGAAATACGTACAGGATTCAGACATTTAATTTTATCGCAACCATTAGGTAATATTATTCATCATTAAAGATTGCATAAATAAATATTACTTTCAAAATCAAGTTATATGAAGCGCCTGCTTGAAACTAATTAAATGATAGGCCTACTTACAAAAAAAACCAAAAAAAAAAGCAGATCTACCTGAGATCAGTGGCGTATCTGGGGGCCGGGGGGGCACAGACCAAAGAAGTAGGAAAAGAAATGTTTGATTTTGGAATGGAGGAGAAAGCTGCATGTGAACGAACACGAATATAGAAAAGAAAAAGTAAAGTAAAAGACAGATATCCCCCTTTATGTGAATAGGAAGGCCAAAATACGGACAGTGGAAACGTGATGAACTTGATTCTGATAATGATGATCATGGGGATGATTATGATGATGACATGACAACCAAGTTGAAAATAAGGATTAGTCCGAGGCCAAAGTTGACAAAGTTGCGATCAGACCTAATGCATATGAGTCACTATCAGCTAAGGTGTAACAAAGTGTCACACTGAGGTAAAATTATAAATTTCTTAAATCCTCTATTTTGTCAAAGTTTTTTGAAAGTTGAACTTCCTACAAATGGCAAAATGGCATATACAATATAGTTTCTCGAACATGTTCTGAAAAAAATTTGGTTTTTCTCTAAAGATTTGAGCAATTTGCGCATTATAGTTTGACAGACTTCTGTTGGTATTTTCTGCTGGTATTCTCCAGTTAGCCCCATTATCAGGCAAGGAATAGCTTCCTTTAGGTGCCTTAGTGCTCATCAATTCATAGAAATAGCAAGTACTGCTAGAAGTGGATGCAATATTACTCAATCCCATTCAGCCGTGGCGGTTCGTCAGCTGTAACAAAGGGAAGCCAAAACCTCGCCCTTCAGAACTGAATGACTTAAACCTGTAGCTGTTTACTTTTCTTGATCAGTAGTCGCTCAGATGAATCGGTAGAAGAAGAGTCAAATTTACTTTCGATAACATCGTTAGACATAGCACCACAAAATTACGAGGGGTTTTCTTTCGCACATAAATGACGACGCAAATTATCAATACATCTTTATAAATTATTTTGCAAGCCTTCTGTTGCAAGAAGCCACAAGAATTCGTTTTCTGCAATCTTAATATAGAAGTATATGCGATGTTGCGCAGCTTATTGCTAAATGAGCCTCACTAATCAATTTGCGAATCAATGCCGTTTCACAAGCTACTTGAGCGCGGAATTTATAAAGATGCAGGCCTATGGTAATTTATGTCGTAATTTATGTGTGAAAGAAAACCCCTCATAATTTCGTGGTGCAATGTATAACAATGCTATCGAAAATAGATTTGACTGTCCTTCTGCCCATTCGTATGAGCAACTGCTGATCAAGAAAGGTAAACTTCGAAAGGTTTAAGTCATTAAGCTTTGAAGGGCGAGGTTTTGGCTTCCCTTTGTTACAGCCGACGAACCGCCACTGCTTTCAGTCTCAAAAGTGTGTGAGGGCTGACTCCTGGATCAGTTCACATCGTCAATTATCAATGTGACTTAATTGTCCAAATTCTTGGTAAGTATGGCTATAGGCAATGACATAGGCAATGACATAAATCACATCACATTTATGGAGTACTATATATAGGCAGGGACTAGATACAAACACCCGAAAACCAACTTCACCATAATATGATGGTGGCTTGTGCGCGTTATATTTGACAGGCGATTCTAGTCTGCGAGTGAAGTGTTTAGTTCCACCAGAACATTGTCAGACTAGGCTTAAGAAAGGCAATGTCCACAAAAAAAGGACAAGTTCTAACCTGAAGAGCCCAATCATTGATACATTGGGGACCATTTAAGCAAAAATCCAATTGGATACCCAGCGGCTCCAACCACCTGATCAATCAACAGCGTTTACCACGACTCATATGAGCAGTTTACCAAAAACCCATGTGTTTAGAAACCTTGTTCAAACATGTAACATGCATCAACAGTAAAGCAACAATAAACAAGAATGCCCAACTGGGCAACTTTTCTGAAATGACCTCAGCTACAGCCAAACCATTTACAAAATCTGACATTTCAGGCGCATTTCTTTATAGTGAATGACCACCAAAGACTGTTCTTGTCTCCCGTCATAAAACTTTTCTTTTTATCTGATCATTGGACAAATCTATATTTGTATATGCAACCAATTAAGTCAATTAGTCAAGGTAATTGATAAAAATAAAAACCTGCATACACACCGGCTCTCCAGGACCGGATTATGCTGGAGCTCGGATTGCTTGTGAATATTCAATAACTGATCCGGGTGTGCCATCTAGTGATCGAACATTGTAACTGCGTACATAAATTTGCAGCTCCACGTACGCTGGCGGGCACATCCGCACAAAGATTGCTTGCCGAGCACCGTTGTTCTTCTGGAACACGGCAAATCCAGATAATCCTTAAATGATGAATCACATTCATATTTTAATTTGTAACGAGTAACGAAGTGGTCAGTGTCAAAGTAAATAAATAAAAGTATACTTTTTATCTTTGAAATGTAGTAGAGTAAAAGTAAAAAGTCCGGTTTAAAAAAGAACTCAGGAAAAGTACAAATCGTCGGGGATTTTGTGGCATAAATTATGCACGCGTTATTATTATTATTATTATTATTATTATTATTATTATTATTTTTATTTTTTATTTTTTCACAGAAAGGGCTAACTTCATTTTCAAACTTCAGTATTTAAAACACGGAACACTGTTTCGCCGAAAAACGGTTTCTTAGCTTCTGTTTATCTGATTACAACCACTGCTAGTTTTATAGAAATCTCGTGGGTGACTACCCATTAGTGTTTGACAGACGCGCTAACGCGTGCAGAAAAACAGGTTTAATCAGGAATGTCACTTGCGACCTTTTGTTATTCATGGGACGACTTTTGAGTTGTTTTTTTTCCCCAATTTACTGGGGATATGGAATACTTTCTTCTATATGTGACAATAGTTTCTGATAATATATTTTAGGATGGGCCAATGTTAATTGTCACTGGGCCCTAACAGATAAAATTAATAGGTAAACTATGAGGGCTATGAGGGCATGTGACGCTTGACACTGTTTAAAACGTGGTGCACCTGAATATTTTTATTTTTATTTTTTTTTAATTTAATTTCTGAAAAATCTTATTTTATTTAATTTACTTCTTTTCATGCAATTTCTCTTCATTTCATTCGATTTCTATTTATTTAATTTCACTTTTTTACATTTCATTATTTTTTCTCATAAATGTAAGCAATGAGTTTTGAAATTTGCGGTTAAAATGGACATTTAGACATTTGCGGTCGACGTGTTATGACATTTGCGGTTGATCAGATTTTGACATTTGCGGTTGACGTGTTATGACATTTGCGGGTATTTTCACATTTGCGGTTGACGTGTTATGACATTTGCGGGTATTATGACATTTGCGGTTGACGTGTTATGACATTTGCGGGTATTATGACATTTGTAGTTGACGTGTTATGACATTTGCGGGTATTTTACATTAGTGGGCAATTTTGACATTTGCGGTGTTGAATCTAAACATCACTTAAATAGAATCTGACCAGCAATGTGAATTAGGCTGAATGCAGCTGATGATGCTGCAATCTAAAGAAATTCAAAACAAACTCATTGACATTTACCAATCTGGAAGGGGCTATGAAGCCATTTCTAAGGCCAGGACTTCAGCAAACTACAGTATGAGCCACTACCTACAAATGAAGAAAACGCAACAGTGCAGAACCTTCCTAAGAGAGGCCAGGCTATCTAAATTCTGCCAAAACTGCATTGACGACGCATCAAAGAGGTCAGTTAATAACTCAGACTAATGGCAAATAAACTGCAGGCCTCACTTGCCTCAGTTAAGATCAGTGTTCATGATTTCACAATCAGAAAGAGATTGTATTTTGTATTTTCACTCGTTGTCATTGTCACATCATAAAACTAAACAGGAAACACCCATTACCAATACAATAATATGAGCTGCTAGACTCGAGCAGAAAGTACGTCTAGGAGAAACTGGTTGGGGGGTGGGGGCACTGCAGTAAACCTGACTCTTTAATAATTACAACCTAACTGAATCAAGACTCATGTAACTGACGATCATATCGAAACGAGACCAAGAAATGAACGAATTAGGACAGGCAGACGATGGTCGCTGCACTGGACTTCTTTCCTGTGAGTCCCTGCTAAAAGAGGCTTATTATCCATTTTTTTTTGTCATCCCACAGTTCCTGTTGTGACTGCTGCTCAGAGCTTCTCAGGTTTATAAATTAAGATTGAGATACACTTTATTGAACCCCGTGGGGTAATTTGTCCTCTGTATTTGACCCATCCTATAGTTAGGAGCAGCGGGCAGCCACAGAGTAGCACCGAGGACCATCTCCAGTTCTAAAGCCAGTTCCTTGGTCAGGGGTACTGGTAGGACTGTTCCTATAATGCATGTTTTTCTGGATGGGGGAAACTGGAGTACCTGGAGGAAACCCACGCAAACACGAGGAGAACCAGCAAACTCCATGCAGAAAGGCCCCAGAGGCCGGATTCAAACCCACAACATTCTTGCTGTGAGGTAACAGTGCTCACAATAGGTCAATAGGTAGGGGTTCAAAATGTGGCCAGACCTCTGTGATGGTTGCAGAATGATCGTGTATCTGGAAAGAGATTTCCAGCGTGACTTTCTCTGCCTCTGGTGCTAGCTCATTGAGCATCTGGAGAGCAAGATCCTTGGTCTTCAGAGTCAGTTTGTGGCACAAAATACAACATAGTTCGCAATTGGTAGAATTCCCAGAGGAACTGAGTATTATGTTATTTAGAGAAATGGTGTGTACGCCACAGCTAGGTAGGAGGTAGACCCCAGTGCAGGTAGGGAGAGAAAGTTGGGTGACTGTTAGATGTCAGCACAGAAAAGGACGAGCACGCTGTACAGCGACAGCTTCTCCAGAGGTTGAGATGCCCAATAGATTCCGGCCATTGCAGGAACTTGACTTGGCCCCTGACCTTGAGAGTGGGGGGACTGACGAGCCTCAGGGCACCCTGCTGGCCTCTTCCCCCCAGAAAATGGAGTTTGTAATAGTGGGGGACTCAATTATTAGAGGGATGGACAACATTGTCTGCTCTCAAGACAAGGAGTCTCGTACGGTGTGTTGCCTGCCTGGTGTCCAGGTAGGAGACCTCCTGGAGCGTGCGGACAAGCTCCTGGCCAGAGCGGGGAGGGATCCAGAGGTCATGGTCCATGTTGGGACAAATGATATATGTAAGGGTAGCTTTGAAGTTCTGCAAAGCAAATTACCGGAATTAGCTGAAAAGCTTAGGGGGCAGATCCTCCACGGTAGTGATTTTACCAATACCATGTGCGAAAGCAGAGGGAAGCAGAAATGTATGTGGAGGTTTAACAGGTGGCTACGAACCTGGTTTAGGAGAGAGAGGTACAGGTTTATGGGGCACAGGAACTTCTTTTGGGACAGGGGTGACCTGTGCAAGCCTGAAGGGCTACACCTGAACCGGAGGGGTACCTTTGCATTGGGTCAGCATATGTTGAGGGTAGCATAGGGTTATTTGAACTAGGTACTTAAACTAGGGGAAGCTGACAGCGCTACACGCACTATTGATGAAATCTTTTTAAAGCAACAAAGCATAGTGATGGGCTTGGAGCAGCAGGCGGCTGGGGAACCGAAGGGTAAGTGCAGTCATAATAGCTTGAAATGTCTTCATTTAACCCATTTAAACCGGGACAGCATGTGCGCATTTTAACTTTTAAAACCGGGGACGCTGTTACGCATTTCTACCCTTCAGGCCGGGAAAGTGGATACGTCATTTTGTTGTTTTCATTACTTTTCCGACCATTTCTGGGCTCATAGCTGTTCTTTTACTGGCACTTTATACTAGGGCAGATGCCATAGTAACACTTCAAGACACTTTATTTTTTATATTTTTATGTTTATTTTTATTTTATTTGAACGGACACTTTATCATGCCTGCCACCCAGTAGCGGAGCTACAGGGGGGGCAAAGACACGTCCCTTTTAGTCCTGGCTAGATCTCAATCATTTTCCTTTATTGACGTCTTTTCCAATTATCGTAATTGGTAACTGAAGACACGGTTTCTCACCGTATGCGATCTAACAGCGATGAAATCATGAGCTAAATTCAGTGCAGAAAAATAATTTACTTATTAATTGGCCAATGCTTCACGTGATTGAACTGGTCCGTGTTCCAATGAAACGCGGACTTTCACTCTCGGTATTTCGTGGGTTGATTTAAAAAAAAAAAAACAGTGGCACTCGCAGTTAAATAGCCTAGGTTATAACAAGAAAATGCTCAAGCCATTTTGCGTGAGAGTCGAAAGGTAGGCTTTGCAATTTTGAATAACGAGATTTAAATACAGCAAATACGCTCCAGAGGAATGATTGTCGCCTTACCTCATCGGGGAGAACAAGCAGCACCTGTTAAGTGCGGAGCGCCTCGAGTGAACCTTTTGTTAATCATGAAGATGACTGAGAACAGGTCAGATTTATAATTGTTTTAAACGGCTGTTTTGTGCAACCCAATTCTCTGTTCCGCCACAGCGCTGAATTTAACCCGCGATTTAATCGCTGTTAGATCGCATGTGGAGAGAAACCGTGTCTTCAGTTGCCAATTACAATAATTGGAAAAGACGTCAATAAAGGAAAATGATTGAGATCTAGCCAGGACTAAAAGGGACGTGTCTTCGCCCCCCCTGTAGCTCCGCCACTGCTGCCACCTGTTCCAGAGAAAGAAAAAATGTTTGCTATTCTCTAGTGCAGAGCTTATACTTTTATTTATTAGGCCTCTTTATTCCATTTGAGTTGTGCATGTTATGTAGATAAAGATTTGTTATGTATTTTATTGGTTTTATTATATTTTATAGTTTGTAATAGTTTGTTCAGTGTTTTAAATATTGTGATGAAGATTTGCACAAATAAAAAAACATAGTTCTTATGAAAGCCACAGGTGCACGCAATCAAATACTTTTTGAATTTTGTTTCTATCTGCTACAGAGGCTGAGATATCAGCTTTTTACTAGACGTTGACACCTGGGTGCTGTTTTCCAGAAAACCTCAGGTTTTAGGGGTTCTTTTCAAAATCGCCCATAGGTTTTCATTGGCGTTTTTTGAATAGGCCTCAGGCCTAAATGGGTTAAATGCTAGAAGCATAAAAATAAATTCTCAGCACTTGAGGCTGCTATGACTAGGGAGGGCTATGACATAGTCGGGATTACAGAGATATGGCTTTGTGAAGAGGATGGGGATGAATATAATATAGAAGGTTACAACGTTAAGATGAAGGAAGTATAGATCCAATAGGAGAGGAGGGGATGTAGCACTCTAACTGAGAGAAAACATTCATGTGCAGGAAATTCCTGAAATCGATCATTTCTTGCCCTGTGAAGATATTTAGGTCAGGCTCATTGGCAAACGTGAGACAGGTCTAAACATAGGAGTGATCTATCGACCTCCAGCTTTGGACAGTATTTTTAAAGAAATGCTACTTAAGAGAATTAGGCCACTTGGGACTAGTGACCATTCTACTGTTAGTTCTGAAGTTTCATGGCAAGTTAAAAAGTTATCTTCGAAAACCAAAATTTTCCATTTTAGGTAGGCTAACTTCGAGAGGATGCGCTCAAGATAAATTGGAAATAAACTGGAAGACACTCCTTGATTGTAAGTCTGTAAATAAGATGTGAGGTAGATTCAAGGGGGTTTTACTTGATGCACAATGCAAATTCATTTCAAAGGTGTGCAAAAGTAAGTTTAAAAAGTAAAATCCTCAGTGGGTGACCACAGCTATTCATAGGAGTTTGAGGGAAAGAGGAATCTTCATAAGATGTACATAAAGGTCAGTAATGAGAATACAAAGGCTGAATACTGTGACATGCAGAATGCCAGAGGACTTTATGAAAGTCAAATTGCAGAAGGGGCAAAAATGAATCCTGCGTGCATTTTTCAGTACTGTAGAAGAAAAATGAAAGTCAAAGAGGAGGGTAGGTGAATAAAGAGTAAAGATGGATTGCTGCTTCACGAGAATAAGGATATTGCTCATACCTTAAATAATTACTCTGTTGAGAATTTTACCTCAGAGCGGATTTTTATTAGGCCAGAGGACATTTCCAATGCTCAAAATTATTTAGTAGGAATTGAGGTTAGGGATAATGAAGTATTAGAAAAGTTGCATAAACTAAAGACAGATAAGGCGGCGGGTCCTGATGGCTTATACCCTTGAGTGCTCAAGGTAGTTAGTGAGATCATCTCTAAACCACTCTCAGTTATTTCCAGGCAGTCCTTAGAGACTGGAGAAATACCAAATGATTGGAAGCAGGGTAATATAATACCAATATATTAAAAGGGGGACCGTACTGAGCCAGGAAATTACAGGCCAGTCAGTTTAACTTGCACTGCGTGCAAAAAACTGGAATCAATCATAAAAGACGAGCTGGAATTATTGCTTGAACGTAATAATATATTGAAGAACAGCCAACGTGGTTTCCATAAGGGAAGGTCATGCCTGACAAACCTTCTGAAAAATATGCATTTCCTTCGCACCTGGCAACAAAATTCAAGGTCATATAGGTTGCTTAAAAGTCTGTCAGTCCAAGAAAAATTAACCTCCTGAGACCTAAGCTTTGAATATTTTTGCATTTTTGATTTCTCCAAGCGATTTTGGATTAGTTGGACCTTATAAGTATAAAAACTCAACTTTGAACCAGAAGAAGTTTTTGAAAAAAATGAGAACTATGTTTGCAACTCACATAGCTAGGTCGACCAAATACAATCAATGACAACAAAGAAGATAGCAACTCTGCTTTTGGGAACGCAGCACGGAACTTCCTTCCCGCCCACTCACCAGTTCCCGAGGCTCCGGTAGGTGCTGGTGCACCTGCGCTAGCTGTTGGTGTTCAGCTGCATCTGAATCGTCGCCGATTTTGTCCTCACTTTCTATGTCTCCTGCCTCTCCATCGTCATTGACACTGTCGCTAGTTGTTGAACTGGAATCCTCCTCTTCAATGAAATCCAAGCCAAGCGAAAATGTTGCCAATCTTTGTGGATTTCCACATCTTGCTTGCTATGTAAAACACAAATAAGATAGCCGATGTGTCACAGTTGATCCCACGAGTAACATCACCAGTCTTGGAGCGATTCTCAGTGCCGTTCAAGGGCAATATAAGGGGTTGCTAAAAGCCTGTTTCACATCCATGATTACTCTATTGCGTAATCATCTCTGGGGGAAAAGTGTTGATTGTTAGCGAGAGTATGGTATGCCCTTTCGGATGATACCAAATATGACAATTTTTTATGAAGTTTCAAATCAATGCATTTCTACTTTAAGCCTTGAACCCTCCGCTCTCGACTGATGTCAGCCGATAATTGCTTGAGTGTCTGAGGCTGCAAGGCCTCGGAATGGTATAAATAGGAGTGGGACAGCACTTTGCAATATATCACATTACCTTTACAATGCCAAGACATCTAATACATGATTGTGGATTTGGGACTTATTATTTTACATTTTATGTGCCTCCTCAGCTGCGACGAAAAAGGGAAAAGAAAAAAAAACGTAAGATAAAATGTTGCTGCGATCTATAGAAATTCAAAACAAACTCATTGACATTTATCAATCTGGAAGGGGCTATGAAGCCATTTCTAAGGCCAGGACTTCAGTAAACTACAGTATGAGCCACTACCTACAAATGAAGAAAACGCAACAGTGCAGAACCTTCCCAAGAGAGGCCAGGCTATCTAAATTCTGCCAAAACTGCATTGACGATGTATCCAAGAGGTCAGTAAATAACTCAGACTAATGGCGAATAAACTGCAGGCCTCACTTGCCTCAGTTAAGATCAGTGTTCATGATTTCACAATAAGAAAGAGATTGTATTTTGTATTTTCACTCGTTTTCATTGTCACATCATAAAACTAAACAGGAAATGCCCATTCCTTGAAGAGGCCACCGAGACTTTTAATCAGAGCAGGGCTTATGACAGCATATACTTGGATTTTCAGAAAGCATTTGATAGAGCCCTGCATGAGAGACCAATTTTTAAAATGAGCTCCATTGGAGTTACATGAGGTATTCTGGAGTGGATTCAAAACGGTTACAGGACAGAACACTACAGTTGTGTTCAGAGGGATCTCATCTGAGCTAGGCAGAGTGGGAAGTGGAGTCCTTCAGGGATGTTAGGAAGGAAGCTGGCTAAGAGTAAATTTAGCACTGATATTAGGAAATATTTTTTCCCGCAGAGAGTAGTCTCAGTGTGGAATAGCCTGCCTGACCATATTGCTGAGGAAGACACCTTGGGAATCTTCAAGAGCGGACTTGATTTAGCGCAAGATAACATTTAGTCATTGAGCATCTGAAGAATTAGATTGACTATAGTAATAAGAAAATGGCCAGCCTAGTTGGGCTGAATGGCCTGTACTCGCCAGTCATGTTATATTATGTTATGTTATGTTATGCTATGTTAAAAACTATGCTATTGTTTGGCTACCGGGTTAGCTCAGCTGGTAAAGACACTGCTTTCTGATATAGTAGTGAGCTTCATGGCCCGGGTTAGAGCCTGGGTCATGTCAGTGCCCGGGAGCCTTTTCAGAGTTTGTTAGTCAGTGAAATACTAAAGCCTGTACATGTTCGCGTTTCCTCTGCCCTCGCTCTGGGGTGGTTTCCCTAAACCATAGATGCTAACTGTGGTGTAATCGTATTAAGGTTAGAACGGTAATGGCATCAGCCCTATGGGGGAGGGATTACACTGGGGGTCAGGAATGCGGATGCATATACTCTGTATGGCATCTTCTGGTTGTCGGGCACATGTTCGGGGTCCTTAATAAACTGCATGAACTTACTTGCACTTACTTGAAGTAAATTCACGCATGCATAAAATAGCAAAACATGACACTAACTACGTTAGCAACTTACGTTGCTAGGTCGACCAAATACAACCAATAATACCAAGTTAGCAACTTTGCTTTTGGCAACGCACCAAGGAACTTCCTTCCCCCTCACTCACCCGTGCCCAAGGCTTCGGCTCATGCTGGTAAACTTGCTGTAGCTGTTGGCGTTCAGCTGCATCTGAATCCTCGCTGATTCCTTCCTCATTTTCCATGTCTCCTACCTCTCCATCGTCATCAACACAGTCGCTAGTTGTTGAACTGGAATCGCCATCTTCAATGATGTCCAAGTCAGTTTAAAATGGTGCCAATCTTCGTGGATTTCACATCTTGCTTGTTATGTAAAAACACACATAAGATAGCCTATGTGTCACAGTTGATCCCACGAGGAACGTCACCTTTCTTATTAGTTTATTTTTTCCTGCATTTAGAAGAATGCACAATCACCGCATCACACATTTGGCCAAAATTATTCTGGCTTTTTCCCTCGTTAGGGCAAAAATACAGTGTCATTTTTTTTCCATTTTTCATCAAAATATTTTCAGTGGCCAAAAATTCGGCGCATTCCCTCACTCAACTATACCAGCTAGACAAGAAAAATATTTAAACTAGGCCAGGTATATCGAAATGCCCTGAAGGAACACAATGTGTGCTGGTGCCAAGTGATTTGTTTGTGTGTGTTTACCAAGGAAAGAGAGAAACTGATCACTTCCATTTTGTATTTTGCCTAATTAGTGTAATAATTATGCTACATGCTTTACAATTTACATAGACTGCAGTGTTTGCCTCAATATTCCATGGGTGAGTTTATGCAACTTTAGTTATGTGTAGGATATGAGATACTGAACAACGGAAATATGCCTATTTCTTTATATTTTACGAATTAAGATTTCGTCTACAGTCAAACTCACCTCAATTTCCTCCCAGACTATTAAATCAATGGTCTCAGAAATGACTGTTAAGCCCTTGATTTCTGTTTTGTCCTGTAGAAAAAATGTCAAATAGAAAAATATCATTCATTTTGCATCAGTTTACAGATTCTGATGGTGGCCTTTTTGGTGGATTTTTGCCTTTATCTGCATTTGGACAATTTCAAGAAGAACATTTTGTTATGTGGAGCAAATTACAGATATCATCAAGGCCACCAATCACGTTTCCCTGTGTAATCTTGGACAGTAATTTTGTTAAATTAGCCTGTTTTAGTTGTAGATGAGAGATGCTGATATATAGACTCGTAGGAAATAAAACTATTAGTCTATATTTTAATGATTAAGTTTCCACCAAAAACCTCCGTTTTCTGGAAAAGAAAATTAAGTGCGTTAAAGATTGAGGCTAGTCTATGCTGAAATGTTGCTTTTCCCGAGAGAAATTGAACATTTCAGAGAGAGAAATATCACTCATTTTGCATGCGTTCGCAGACCATAATGGCAATCAAGTTAATAGATTTCTGCTTTTAACTGCATTTGAATGATTTCAGGAGCAACTGATAATTCAATTATGTGATGCCAACTACTAGTTGTCCAGGCCACGGATTCCATTGTGTTATTTTGTGTGTTGCACGGTAATTTTATTAAACTAGCCTAGCAGCTGGACAGATTTCAGCTGTAAAGAAAGTATTCTAGCATAATTTCTGTTTTTTTTTTTTTTTTTTGAGATTCACTGAATAAAAACACTGAAAAATAGAATAGTCTCCTTAGAAATAAGGGTTAAGATAACAGGGTGGTCTTGGTAAGGTTCCCCCCCTCCCCTAAAAAAATATGCATTTCCTTCGCACCTGGCAACAAAATTCAAGGTCTTATAGGTTGATTAAAAGTCTGTCAGTCCAAGAAAATTTGGACTTGGGTTCAATTGGAGACTTGGGTTCAATTCCGATAAAATTAGACAAACAAGGGGACTCTGGGTGACTCAAAGCTAAGACATTCGTCTGTGAGCCCTGTGGTCTGGTGTTCGAATCTCTGCCACATCATTACTGGCTATGGCCGGATGCCCACATGGGCAAGGCAACAATTGGCACAGCCTTAAAAATTTGTTAGTTCATCATTCTGTAGCAACCATTCCTGGTCAGCCAGGTGTTCTGCAAACCAAATTGTGCACTGACTACATGATCCTCCAACAGCATCGGCAGTGCGTAATTGGTGGTGCGACTGCATAGTTTAAAAAAGCGAGGGCAAGCCGTCACGGAAGTCAGAGGAAGCATGGAGTCCTCCTCCTGAGTCGATGGGAGCATTTAACTATGTGGTGAGCTAAACAGTTCGGCTGTGTTCAGGGTGGGGGGAAAAATCCAAAAAAAAAAAAGAGAAATGGACAAACTGATCCTTAATCTCTTTAGTCTGAGGAAAAGGAGACTCAGGGGTGATCTGATTGAGGTCTTTAAATATGTTAAAGATATGTTAAAAAAAAGGTCTAAAAATATGTTAAACTCCAAACTAAGTGAAATTCTGTCAGAGAAAATGATGCTCTCACTCACAGCGGCCAATCCGTGAAAAGCACAATTTTAATGCAGCGTTTTTACAGTTATTACAGTGATTCTGGTGGCCACTTCAATTTGAGCATATTTTCTGGCGAGGGAAACGGCTGAAAAGAGGACCCGTTACCAAATAATTAAAAAAGTTAACAAGGAAAAGGTATTATGATTGAAAGGTATATAAACAAGCATTAGCATTCAAACTTTAACATTGCTGTAATTGCATGTATACAAGAAGGGTAAAGCTTTAATGCCATCTAATCTAATATGCCCATGAAGGGTTATGCTTTAATGTGATCTGATCTCTTATTTCCATCATAGAGGACACGTACAGCATGACAATGACGAGATATTAGCACTAGCATTAGATCGTTAGCATTAGCAAGTTAGCATTAGCATTCAAACTTTAACATTGCAGTATTTGCATGTATACAAGAAGGGTTAAGCTTTAATGCCATCTAATCTAATATGCCCATGAAGGGTTATGCTTAAATGCCATTTGATCTCTTATTTCCATCATAGAGGACACGTACAGTATGAAAATGACCAGATATTAGCACTAGCATTAGATCGCTAGCATTATCAAGTTAGCATTAGCATTCAAACTTAAACATTGCAGTAATTGCATGTATACAAGAAGGGTGAAGCTTTAATGCCATCTAATCTAATATGCCCTTGAAGGGTTATGCTTTAATGTCATCTGATCTCTTATTTCCATCATAGAGGACACGTACAGTATGACAATGACCAGATATTAGCTCTAGCATTAGATCGCTATGATTAGCAAGTTAGCATTAGCATTCAAACTTAAACATTGCAGTACTTGCATGTATACAAGAAGGGTTAAGCTTTAATGCCATCTAATCTAATATGCCCATGAAAGGGTTATGCTTTAATGCCATCTGATCTCTTATTTCCATCATAGAGGACACGTACAGTATGAAAATGACCAGATATTAGCAGTAGCATTAGATCGCTAGCATTAACAAGTTAGTATTAGCATTCAAACTTAAACATTGCTGTATTTGCATGTATACAAGAAGGGTTAAGCTTTTTGCCATCTAAACTAATATGCCGATGAAGGGTTATGCTTTAATGCCATCTGATCTCTTATTTCCATCATAGAGGACACGTACAGTATGAAAATGACCAGATATTAGCACTAGCATTAGATCGCTAGCATTATCAAGTTAGCATTAGCATTCAAACTTAAACATTGCAGTAATTGCATGTATACAAGAAGGGTGAAGCTTTAATGCCATCTAATCTAATGTGTCCTTGAAGGGTTATGCTTTAATGTCATCTGATCTCTTATTTCCATCATAGAGGACACGTACAGTATGACAATGACCAGATATTAGCTCTAGCATTAGATCGCTATGATTAGCAAGTTAGCATTAGCATTCAAACTTAAACATTGCAGTACTTGCATGTATACAAGAAGGGTTAAGCTTTAATGCCATCTAATCTAATATGCCCACGAAGGGTTATGCTTTAATGCCATCTGATCTCTTATTTCCATCATAGAGGACACGTACAGTATGAAAATGACCAGATATTAGCAGTAGCATTAGATCGCTAGCATTAACAAGTTAGTATTAGCATTCAAACTTAAACATTGCTGTATTTGCATGTATACAAGAAGGGTTAAGCTTTTTGCCATCGAATCTAATATGCCGATGAAGGGTTATGCTTTAATGCCATCTGATCTCTTATTTCCATCATAGAGGACACGTACAGTATGAAAATGACCAGATATTAGCACTAGCATTAGATCGCTAGCATTATCAAGTTAGCATTAGCATTCAAACTTAAACATTGCAGTACTTGCATGTATACAAGAAGGGTTAAGCTTTAATGCCATCTAATCTAATATGCCCTTGAAGGGTTATGCTTTAATGTCATCTGATCTCTTATTTCCATCATAGAGGACACATACAGTATGAAAATGACCAGATATTAGCTCTAGCATTAGATCGCTATGATTAGCAAGTTAGCATTAGCATTCAAACTTAAACATTGCAGTACTTGCATGTATACAAGAAGGGTTAAGCTTTAATGCCATCTAATCTAATATGCCCACGAAGGGTTATGCTTTAATGCCATCTGATCTCTTATTTCCATTATAGAGGACACGTACAGTATGAAAATGACCAGATATTAGCAGTAGCATTAGATCGCTAGCATTAACAAGTTAGTATTAGCATTCAAACTTAAACATTGCTGTATTTGCATGTATACAAGAAGGGTTAAGCTTTTTGCCATCTAAACTAATATGCCGATGAAGGGTTATGCTTTAATGCCATCTGATCTCTTATTTCCATCATAGAGGACACGTACAGTATGAAAATGACCAGATATTAGCACTAGCATTAGATCGCTAGCATTATCAAGTTAGCATTAGCATTCAAACTTAAACATTGCAGTAATTGCATGTATACAAGAAGGGTGAAGCTTTAATGCCATCTAATCTAATATGTCCTTGAAGGGTTATGCTTTAATGTCATCTGATCTCTTATTTGCATCATAGAGGACACGTACAGTATGACAATGACCAGATATTAGCTCTAGCATTAGATCGCTATGATTAGCAAGTTAGCATTAGCATTCAAACTTAAACATTGCAGTACTTGCATGTATACAAGAAGGGTTAAGCTTTAATGCCATCTAATCTAATATGCCCAACGAAGGGTTATGTTTTTAATGCCATCTGATCTCTTATTTCCATCATAGAGGACGTACAGTATGAAAAATGACCAGATATTAGCAGTAGCATTAGATCGCTAGCATTAACAAGTTAGTATTAGCATTCAAACTTAAACATTGCTGTATTTGCATGTATACAAGAAGGGTTAAGCTTTTTGCCATCGAATCTAATATGCCGATGAAGGGTTATGCTTTAATGCCATCTGATCTCTTATTTCCATCATAGAGGACACGTACAGTATGAAAATGACCAGATATTAGCACTAGCATTAGATCGCTAGCATTATCAAGTTAGCATTAGCATTCAAACTTAAACATTGCAGTACTTGCATGTATACAAGAAGGGTTAAGCTTTAATGCCATCTAATCTAATATGCCCTTGAAGGGTTATGCTTTAATGTCATCTGATCTCTTATTTCCATCATAGAGGACACATACAGTATGACAATGACCAGATATTAGCTCTAGCATTAGATCGCTATGATTAGCAAGTTAGCATTAGCATTCAAACTTAAACATTGCAGTACTTGCATGTATACAAGAAGGGTTGCTTTTAATGCCATCTAATCTAATATGCCCACGAAGGGTTATGCTTTAATGCCATCTGATCTCTTATTTCCATTATAGAGGACACGTACAGTATGAAAATGACCAGATATTAGCAGTAGCATTAGATCGCTAGCATTAACAAGTTAGTATTAGCATTCAAACTTAAACATTGCTGTATTTGCATGTATACAAGAAGGGTTAAGCTTTTTGCCATCTAAACTAATATGCCGATGAAGGCTTATGCTTTAATGCCATCTGATCTCCTATTTTCATCATAGAGGACACGTACAGTATGAAAATGACCAGATATTAGCACTAGCATTAGATCGCTAGCATTAGCAAGTTAGCATAAGCATTCAAACTTTAACATTGCTGTATTTGCATGTACACAAGAAGAGTTGAGCTTTAATGCCATCGAATCTAATATGCCCACGAAGGGTCATGCTTTAATGCCATCTGATGTCTTATTTCCATCATAGAGGACACGTACTGTATGAAAAATGACCAGATATTAGCACTAGCATTAGAGCGCTAGCATTAGCAAGTTAGCATTAGCATTCAAACTTTAACATTGCTGTATTTGTATGTATACAAGAAGGGTTAAGCTTTAATGCCATCTGATCTAATATGCCCATGAAGGGTAATGCTTTAATACGATCTGATCTCTTATTTCCATCATAGAGGACACGTACAGTATGAAAATGACCAGATATTAGCACTAGCATTAGATCGCTAGCATTTGCAAGTTAGCATTAGCATTCAAACTTTAACATTGCAGTACTTGGATGTATACAAGAAGGGGTAAGCTTAAATGCCATCTAATCTAATATGCCCATGAAGGGTGATGCTTTAATGTCATCTGATCTCTTATTTCCATCATAGAGGACACATACAGTATGAGAATGACCAGATATTAGCACTAGCATTTGATTGCTAGCATTAGCAAGTTAGCATTAGCATTCAAACTTTAACATTGCAGTACTTGCATGTATACAATAAGGGTTAAGCTTTAATGCCATCTGATCTAATATGCCCATGAAGGGTAATGCTTTAATGCGATCTGATCTCTTATTTCCATCATAGAGGACACGTACAGTATGAAAATGACGAAATACTAGCACTAGCATTAGATCGCTAGCATTATCAAGTTAGCATTAGCATTCAAACTTTGACATTGCAGTACTTGCATGTATACAATAAGGGTTAAGCTTTCATGCCATCTAATCTAATATGCCCTTGAAGGGTTATGCTTTAATGCTATCTGATTTCTTATTTCCATCATAGAGGACACGTACAGTATGAAAATGACCAGATATTAGCACTAGCATTAGATCGCTAGCTTTAGCAAGTTAGCATAAGCATTCAAACTTTAACATTGCTGTATTTGCATGTATACAAGAAGGGTTAAGGTTTAATGCCATATAATCTAATATGTCCATGAAGGGTTATGCTTTAATGTCATCTGATCTCTGATTTCCATCATAGAGGACACATACAGTATGACAATGACCAGATATTAGCTCTAGCATTTGATTGCCAGCATTAGCAAGTTAGCATTAGCATTCAAACTTAAACATTGCAGGACTTGCATGTATACAAGAAGGGTTAAGCTTTAATGCTATCTAATCTAATTTACCCACGAAGGGTTATGCTTTAATGGCATCTGATCTCTTATTTCCATCATAGAGGACACATACAGTATGAAAATGACCAGATATTAGAACTAGCATTAGATCGTTAGCATTATCAAGTTAGCATTAGCATTCAAACTTAAACATTGCAGAACTTGCATGTATACAAGAAGGGTTAAGCTTTAATGCCATCTAATCTCTTAATTCCATCATAGAGGACACGTACAGTATGAAAATGACCAGATATTCGCACTAGCATTAGATCGCTAGCATTTGCAAGTTAGCATTACTATTCAAACTTTAACATTGCAGTCCTTGGATGTATACAAGAAGGGGTAAGCTTTAATGCCATCTAATCTAATATGCCCATGAAGGGTTATGCTTTAATGTCATCTGATCTCTTATTTCCATCATAGAGGACACATACAGTATGAGAATGACCAGATATTAGCACTAGCATTTGATTGCTAGCATTAGCAAGTTAGCATTAGCATTCAAACTTTAACATTGCAGTACTTGCATGTATACAAGAAGGGGTAAGCTTTAATGCCATCTAATCTAATATGCCCATAAAGGGTTATGCCTTAATGCCATCTGATCTCTGATTTCCATTATAGAGGACACGTACAGTATGAAAATGATCAGATATTAGCACTAGCATTAGATCGCTAGCATTAGCAAGTTAGCATAAGCATTCAAACTTTAACATTGCTGTATTTGCATGTATACAATAAGGGTTAAGCTTTAATGCCATCTGATCTAATATGCCCATGAAGGGTAATGCTTTAATGCCATCTGATCTCTTATTTCCATCATCGAGGACACGTACAGTATGAAAATGACCAAATATTAGCACTTGCATTAGATCGCTAGCATTATCAAGTTAGCATTAGCATTCAAACTTTGACATTGTAGTACTTGCATGTATACCAGAAGGGTTAAGCTTTCATGCCATCTAATCTAATATGCCCTTGAAGGGTTATGCTTTAATGCCATCTGATCTCTTATTTCCATCATAGAGGACACGTACAGTATGAAAATGACCAGATATTAGCACTAGCATTAGATCGCTACCATTAGCAAGTTAGCATAAGCATTCCAACTTTTATATTGCTGTATTTGCATGTATACAAGAAGGGTTAAGGTTTAATGCCATCTAATCTAATATGTCCATGAAGGGTTATGCTTTAATGTCATTTGATCTCTTATTTCCATCATAGAGGACACATACAGTATGACAATGACCAGATATTAGCTCTTGCATTTGATTGCCAGCATTAGCAAGTTAGCATTAGCATTCAAACTTAAACATTGCAGGACTTGCATGTATACAAGAAGGGTTAAGCTTTAATGCCATCTAATCTAATTTGCCCACGAAGGGTTATGCTTTAATGGCATCTGATCTCTTATTTTCATCATAGAGGACACATACAGTATGAAAATGACCAGATATTAGAACTAGCATTAGATCGTTAGCATTAGCAAGTTAGCATTAGCATTCAAACTTAAACATTGCAGTACTTGCATGTATACAAGAAGGGTTAAGCTTTAATGCCATCTAATCTAATATGCCCATGAAGGGTTATGCTTTATTGCCATCTGATCTCTTATTTACATCATAGAGGCCACGTACAGTATGAAAATGACCAGATATTAGCTCTAGCATTCGATCGTTAGCATAAGCAAGTTAGCATTAGCATTCAAACTTAAACATTGCAGTACTTGCATGTATACAAGAAGGGTTGAGCTTTAATGCCATCTGATCTCTTATTTCCATCATAGAGGACACATACAGTATGAAAAATGACCAGATATTAGCACTAGCATTAGAGCGCTAGCATTAGCAAGTTAGCATTAGCATTCAAACTTTAACATTGCTGTATTTGTATGTATACAAGAAGGGTTAAGCTTCAATGCCATCTGATCTAATATGCCCATGAAATGTAATGCTTTAATACGATCTGTTCTCTTATTTCCATAATAGAGGACACGTACTGTATGAAAATGACCAGATATTAGCACTAGCATTAGATCGCTAGCATTAGCAATTTAGCATTAGCATTCAAACTTAAACATTGCAGTACTTGCATGTATACAAGAAGGCTTATGCTTTAACGCCATCTGATCTCTTATTTCCATCATGACGATGCAATATGAAAATGACCAGATATTAGCACTAGCATTAGATCGCTTGCATTAGCAAGTTAGCATTAGCATTCAAACTTTAACATTGCTGTATTTGCATGTATACAAGAAGGCTGAAGATTTAACGCCATTTGATCTCTCATTTCAAACATAGAGGACACGTACAGCATGAAAATGACCAGATATTAGCACTAGCATTAGATCGCTAGCATTATCAAGTTAGCATTAGCATTCAAACTTTAACATTGCTGTATTTGCATTTATACAAGAAGGGTTAAGCTTTAATGCTATCTAATCTAATATGCCCGTGAAGGGTTATGCTTTAATGCCATCTCAACTCTTATTTCCAACATTGAGGACACGTACAGTATGAAAATTACCAGATATTAGCACTAGCATTAGATCGCTAGCATTAGCAAGTTAGCATTAGCATTCAAACTTTAACATTGCAGTACTTGGATGTATACAAGAAGGGGTAAGCTTTAATGCCATCTAATCTAATATGCCCATGAAGGGTTTTGCTTTAATGCCATCTGATCTCTTATTTCCATCATAGAGGACACGTACAGTATGAAAATGACCAGATATTAGCACTAGCATTAGATCGTTAGCATTAGCAAGTTAGCATTAGCATTCAAACTTAAACATTGCAGTACTTGCATGTATACAAGAAGGGTTAAGCTTGAATGCCATCCAATCTAATATGCCCATTAATGGTTATGCTTTAATGTCATCTGATCTCTTATTTCCATCAAAGAGTACATATGAAAATGACGATATGACAATGACCAGATCTTAGATCTAGCATTAGATAGCTATTATTAGCAAGATAGCATTAGTATTCAAACTTAAACATTGAAGTGCTTGCATGTATACACGAATGGTTAAGCTTTAATGCTATCTAATCTAATATGTCCATGAAGGGTTATGCTTTAATGCCATCTCATCTCTTATTTCCAACATTGAGGACACGTACAGTATGAAAATGACCAGATATTAGCACTAGCATTAGATCTCTAGCATTTGCAAGTTAGCATTAGCATTCAAACTTTAACATTGCAGTACTTGGATGTATACAAGAAGGGGTAAGCTTAAATGCCATCTAATCTAATATGCCCATGAAGGGTGATGCTTTAATGTCATCTGATCTCTTATTTCCATCATAGAGGACACATACAGTATGAGAATGACCAGATATTAGCACTAGCATTTGATTGCTAGTATTAGCAAGTTAGCATTAGCATTCAAACTTTAACATTGCAGTACTTGCATGTATACAAGAAGGGGTAAGCTTTAATGCCATCTAATCTAATATGCCCATGAAGGTTTATGCCTTTAATGCCATCTGATCTCTGATTTCCATTATAGAGGACACGTACAGTATGAAAATGATCAGATTTTAGCACTAGCATTAGATCGCTAGCATTAGCAAGTTAGCATAAGCATTTAAACTTTAACATTGCTGTATTTGCATGTATACAATAAGGGTTAAGCTTTAATGCCATCTGATCTAATATGCCCATGAAGGGTAATGCTTTAATGCGATCTGATCTCTTATTTCCATCATAGAGGACAGCAGTATGAAAATGACCAAATATTAGCACTAGCATTAGATCGCTAGCATTATCAAGTTAGCATTAGCATTCAAACTTTGACATTGCTGTACTTGCATGTATACCAGAAGGGTTAAGCTTTCATGCCATCTAATCTAATATGCCCTTGAAGGGTTATGCTTTAATGCCATCTGATCTCTTATTTCCATCATAGAGGACACGTACAGTATGAAAATGACCAGATATTAGCACTAGCATTAGATCGCTAGCATTAGCAAGTTAGCATAAGCATTCAAACTTTAACATTGCTGTATTTGCATGTATACAAGAAGGGTTAAGGTTTAATGCCATCTAATCTAATATGTCCATGAAGGGTTATGCTTTAATGTCATCTGATCTCTGATTTCCGTCATAGAGGACACATACAGTATGACAATGACCAGATATTAGCTCTAGCATTTGATTGCCAGCATTAGCAAGTTAGCATTAGCATTCAAACTTAAACATTGCAGGACTTGCATGTATACAAGAAGGGTTAAGCTTTAATGCCATCTAATCTAATTTGCCCACGAAGGGTTATGCTTTAATGGCATCTGATCTCTTATATCCATCATAGAGGACACATACAGTATGAAAATGACCAGATATTAGAACTAGCATTAGATCGTTAGCATTATCAAGTTAGCATTAGCTTTCAATCTTAAACATTGCAGTACTTGCATGTATACAAGAAGGGTTAAGCTTTAATGCCATCTAATCTAATATGCCCTTGAAGGGTTATGCTTTAATGTCATCTGATCTCTTATTTCCATCATAGAGGACATGTACAGTATGACAATGACCAGATATTAGCACTAGCATTAGATCGCTAGCATTAGCAAGTTAGCATTAGCATTCAAACTTAAACATTGCAGTACTTGCATGTATACAAGAAGGGTTAAGCTTTCATGCCATCTAATCTAATATGCCCACGAAGGGTTATGCTTTAATGCCATCTGATCTCTTATTTCCATCATAGAGGACACGTACAGTATGAAAATGACCAGATATTAGCAGTAGCATTAGATCGCTAGCATTAACAAGTTAGTATTAGCATTCAAACTTAAACATTGCTGTATTTGCATGTATACAAGAAGGGTTAAGCTTTTTGCCATCTAAACTAATATGCCGATGAAGGGTTATGCTTTAATGCCATCTGATCTCCTATTTCCATCATTGAGGACACGTACAGTATGAAAATGACCAGATATTAGCACTAGCATTAGATCGCTAGCATTAGCAAGTTAGCATAAGCATTCAAACTTTAACATTGCTGTATTTGCATGTACACAAGAAGAGTTGAGATTTAATGCCATCGAATCTAATATGCCCACGATGGGTCATGCTTTAATGCCATCTGATCTCTTATTTCCATCATAGAGGACATGTACAGTATGAAAAATGACCAGATATTAGCACTAGCATTAGAGCGCTAGCATTAGCAAGTTAGCATTAGCATTCAAACTTTAACATTGCTGTATTTGCATGTATACAAGAAGGCTTAAGCTTTAACGCCATCTGATCTCTTAATTCCATCATAGAGGACACGTACAGTATGAAAATGACCAGATATTCGCACTAGCATTAGATCGCTAGCATTATCAAGTTAGCATTCCCATTCAAACTTTAACATTGCAGTACTTGGATGTATACAAGAAGGGGTAAGCTTTAATGCCATCTAATCTAATATGCCCATGAAGGGTTATGCTTTAATGTCATCTGATCTCTTATTTCCATCATAGAGGACACATACAGTATGAAAATTACCAGATATTAGCACTAGCATTAGATCGCTAGCATTAGCAAGTTAGCATTAGCATTCAAACTTTAACATTGCAGTACTTGGATATATACAAGAAGGGGTAAGCTTTAATGCTATCTAATCTAATATGCCCATGAAGGGTTATGCTTTAATGCCATCTCATCTCTTTTTTCCAACATTGAGGACACGTACAGTATGAAAATGACCAGATATTAGCACTAGCATTAGATCGCTAGCATTTGCAAGTTAGCATTAGCATTCAAACTTTAACATTGCTGTACTTGGATGTATACAAGAAGGGGTAAGCTTTAATGCCATCTAATCTAATATGCCCATGAAGGGTTTTGCTTTAATGCCATCTGATCTCTTATTTCCATCATAGAGGACACGTACAGTATGAAAATGACCAGATATTAGCACTAGCATTAGATCGTTAGCATTAGCAAGTTAGCATTAGCATTCAAACTTAAACATTGCAGTACTTGCATGTATACAAGAAGGGTTAAGCTTGAATGCCATCCAATCTAATATGCCCATTAATGGTTATGCTTTAATGTCATCTGATCTCTTATTTCCATCAAAGAGTACACGTACGATATGACAATGACCAGATCTTAGATCTAGCATTAGATAGCTATTATTAGCAAGATAGCATTAGTATTCAAACTTAAACATTGAAGTGCTTGCATGTATACACGAATGGTTAAGCTTTAATGCTATCTAATCTAATATGTCCATGAAGGGTTATGCTTTAATGCCATCTCATCTCTTATTTCCAACATTGAGGACACGTACAGTATGAAAATGACCAGATATTAGCACTAGCATTAGATCTCTAGCATTTGCAAGTTAGCATTAGCATTCAAACTTTAACATTGCAGTACTTGGATGTATACAAGAAGGGGTAAGCTTAAATGCCATCTAATCTAATATGCCCATGAAGGGTGATGCTTTAATGTCATCTGATCTCTTATTTCCATCATAGAGGACACATACAGTATGAGAATGACCAGATATTAGCACTAGCATTTGATTGCTAGTATTAGCAAGTTAGCATTAGCATTCAAACTTTAACATTGCAGTACTTGCATGTATACAAGAAGGGGTAAGCTTTAATGCCATCTAATCTAATATGCCCATGAAGGTTTATGCCTTAATGCCATCTGATCTCTGATTTCCATTATAGAGGACACGTACAGTATGAAAATGATCAGATTTTAGCACTAGCATTAGATCGCTAGCATTAGCAAGTTAGCATAAGCATTCAAACTTTAACATTGCTGTATTTGCATGTATACAATAAGGGTTAAGCTTTAATGCCATCTGATCTAATATGCCCATGAAGGGTAATGCTTTAATGCGATCTGATCTCTTATTTCCATCATAGAGGACACGTACAGTATGAAAATGACCAAATATTAGCACTAGCATTAGATCGCTAGCATTATCAAGTTAGCATTAGCATTCAAACTTTGACATTGCAGTACTTGCATGTATACCAGAAGGGTTAAGCTTTCATGCCATCTAATCTAATATGCCCTTGAAGGGTTATGCTTTAATGCCATCTGATCTCTTATTTCCATCATAGAGGACACGTACAGTATGAAAATGACCAGATATTAGCACTAGCATTAGATCGCTAGCATTAGCAAGTTAGCATAAGCATTCAAACTTTAACATTGCTGTATTTGCATGTATACAAGAAGGGTTAAGGTTTAATGCCATCTAATCTAATATGTCCATGAAGGGTTATGCTTTAATGTCATCTGATCTCTGATTTCCGTCATAGAGGACACATACAGTATGACAATGACCAGATATTAGCTCTAGCATTTGATTGCCAGCATTAGCAAGTTAGCATTAGCATTCAAACTTAAACATTGCAGGACTTGCATGTATACAAGAAGGGTTAAGCTTTAATGCCATCTAATCTAATTTGCCCACGAAGGGTTATGCTTTAATGGCATCTGATCTCTTATATCCATCATAGAGGACACATACAGTATGAAAATGACCAGATATTAGAACTAGCATTAGATCGTTAGCATTATCAAGTTAGCATTAGCTTTCAAACTTAAACATTGCAGTACTTGCATGTATACAAGAAGGGTTAAGCTTTAATGCCATCTAATCTAATATGCCCTTGAAGGGTTATGCTTTAATGTCATCTGATCTCTTATTTCCATCATAGAGGACATGTACAGTATGACAATGACCAGATATTAGCACTAGCATTAGATCGCTAGCATTAGCAAGTTAGCATTAGCATTCAAACTTAAACAAACATTGTACTTGCATGTATACAAGAAGGGTTAAGCTTTCATGCCATCTAATCTAATATGCCCACGAAGGGTTATGCTTTAATGCCATCTGATCTCTTATTTCCATCATAGAGGACACGTACAGTATGAAAATGACCAGATATTAGCAGTAGCATTAGATCGCTAGCATTAACAAGTTAGTATTAGCATTCAAACTTAAACATTGCTGTATTTGCATGTATACAAGAAGGGTTAAGCTTTTTGCCATCTAAACTAATATGCCGATGAAGGGTGATGCTTTAATGCCATCTGATCTCCTATTTCCATCATAGAGGACACGTACAGTATGAAAATGACCAGATATTAGCACTAGCATTAGATCGCTAGCATTAGCAAGTTAGCATAAGCATTCAAACTTTAACATTGCTGTATTTGCATGTACACAAGAAGAGTTGAGATTTAATGCCATCGAATCTAATATGCCCACGATGGGTCATGCTTTAATGCCATCTGATCTCTTATTTCCATCATAGAGGACATGTACAGTATGAAAAATGACCAGATATTAGCACTAGCATTAGAGCGCTAGCATTAGCAAGTTAGCATTAGCATTCAAACTTTAACATTGCTGTATTTGCATGTATACAAGAAGGCTTAAGCTTTAACGCCATCTGATCTCTTAATTCCATCATAGAGGACACGTACAGTATGAAAATGACCAGATATTCGCACTAGCATTAGATCGCTAGCATTATCAAGTTAGCATTCCCATTCAAACTTTAACATTGCAGTACTTGGATGTATACAAGAAGGGGTAAGCTTTAATGCCATCTAATCTAATATGCCCATGAAGGGTTATGCTTTAATGTCATCTGATCTCTTATTTCCATCATAGAGGACACATACAGTATGAGAATGACCAGATATTAGCACTAGCATTTGATTGCTAGCATTAGCAAGTTAGCATTAGCATTCAAACTTTAACATTGCAGTACTTGCATGTATACAAGAAGGGGTAAGCTTTAATGCCATCTAATCTAATATGCCCATAAAGGGTTATGCCTTAATGCCATCTGATCTCTGATTTCCTTTATAGAGGACACGTACAGTATGAAAATGATCAGATATTAGCACTAGTATTAGATCGCTAGCATTTGCAAGTTAGCATAAGCATTCAAACTTTAACATTGCTGTATTTGCATGTATACAATAAGGGTTAAGCTTTAATGCCATCTGATCTAATATGCCCATGAAGGGTAATGCTTTAATGCGATCTGATCTCTTATTTCCATCATAGAGGACACGTACAGTATGAAAATGACCAAATATTAGCACTTGCATTAGATCGCTAGCATTATCAAGTTAGCATTAGAATTCAAACTTTGACATTGCAGTACTTGCATGTATACCAGAAGGGTTAAGCTTTCATGCCATCTAATCTAATATACCCTTGAAGGGTTATGCTTTAATGCCATCTGATCTCTTATTTCCATCATAGAGGACACGTACAGTTTGAAAATGACCAGATATTAGCACTAGCATTAGATCGCTACCATTAGCAAGTTAGCATAAGCATTCAAACTTTTACATTGCTGTATTTGCATGTATACAAGAAGGGTTAAGGTTTAATGCCATCTAATCTAATATGTCCATGAAGGGTTATGCTTTAATGTCATCTGATCTCTTATTTCCATCATAGAGGACACATACAGTATGACAATGACCAGATATTAGCTCTAGCATTTGATTGCCAGCATTAGCAAGTTAGCATTAGCATTCAAACTTAAACATTGCAGGACTTGCATGTATACAAGAAGGGTTAAGCTTTAATGCCATCTAATCTAATTTGCCCACGAAGGGTTATGCTTTAATGGCATCTGATCGCTTATTTCCAACATTGAGGACACGTACAGTATGAAAATTACCAGGTATTAGCACTAGCATTAGATCGCTAGCATTAGCAATTTAGCATTAGCATTCAAACTTAAACATTGCAGTACTTGCATGTATACAAGAAGGCTTATGCTTTAACGCCATCTGATCTCTTATTTCCATCATCGAGGACACGTACAATATGAAAATGACCAGATATTAGCACTAGCATTAGATCGCTTGCATTAGCAAGTTAGCATTAGCATTCAAACTTTAACATTGCTGTATTTGCATGTATACAAGAAGGCTTAAGCTTTAACGCCATTTGATCTCTCATTTCAAACATAGAGGACACGTACAGCATGAAAATGACCAGATATTAGCACTAGCATTAGATCGCTAGCATTATCAAGTTAGCATTAGCATTCAAACTTTAACATTGCTGTATTTGCATTTATACAAGAAGGGTTAAGCTTTAATGCTATCTAATCTAATATGCCCATGAAGGGTTATGCTTTAATGCCATCTCAACTCTTATTTCCAACATTGAGGACACGTACAGTATGAAAATTACCAGATATTAGCACTAGCATTAGATCGCTAGCATTAGCAAGTTAGCATTAGCATTCAAACTTTAACATTGCAGTACTTGGATGTATACAAGAAGGGGTAAGCTTTAATGCTATCTAATCTAATATGCCCATGAAGGGTTATGCTTTAATGCCATCTCATCTCTTTTTTCCATCATAGAGGACACGTACAGTATGAAAATGACCAGATATTAGCACTAGCATTAGATCGTTACCATTAGCAAGTTAGCATTAGCATTCAAACTTAAACATTGCAGTACTTGCATGTATACAAGAAGGGTTAAGCTTGAATGCCATCCAATCTAATATGCCCATTAATTGTTATGCTTTTATGTCATCTGATCTCTTATTTCCTATCAAAAGAGTACACGCATGCGATATGACAATGACCAGATATTAGATCTAGCATTAGATAGCTATTATTAGCAAGATAGCATTAGTATTCAAACTTAAACATTGAAGTGCTTGCATGTATACACGAAGGGTTAAGCTATAATGCTATCTAATCTAATATGTCCATGAAGGGTTATGCTATAATGCCATCTCATCTCTTATTTCCAACATTGAGGACACGTACAGTATGAAAATTACCAGATATTAGCACTAGCATTAGATCGCTAGCATTTGCAAGTTAGCATTAGCATTCAAACTTTAACATTGCAGTACTTGGATGTATACAAGAAGGGGTAAGCTTAAATGCCATCTAATCTAATATGCCCATGAAGGGTGATGCTTTAATGTCATCTGATCTCTTATTTCCATCATAGAGGACACATACAGTATGAGAATGACCAGATATTAGCACTAGCATTTGATTGCTAGTATTAGCAAGTTTGCATTAGCATTCAAACTTTAACATTGCAGTACTTGCATGTATACAAGAAGGGGTAAGCTTTAATGCCATCTAATCTAATATGCCCATGAAGGGTTATGCCTTAATGCCATCTGATCTCTGATTTCCATTATAGAGGACACGTACAGTATGAAAATGATCAGATTTTAGCACTAGCATTAGATCGCTAGCATTAGCAAGTTAGCATAAGCATTCAAACTTTAACATTGCTGTATTTGCATGTATACAATAAGGGTTAAGCTTTAATGCCATCTGATCTAATATGCCCATGAAGGGTAATGCTTTAATGCGATCTGATCTCTTATTTCCATCATAGAGGACACGTACAGTATGAAAATGACCAAATATTAGCACTAGCATTAGATCGCTAGCATTATCAAGTTAGTATTAGCATTCAAACTTTGACATTGCAGTACTTGCATGTATACCAGAAGGGTTAAGCTTTCATGCCATCTAATCTGATATGCCCTTGAAGGGTTATGCTTTAATGCCATCTGATCTCTTATTTCCATCATAGAGGACACGTACAGTATGAAAATGACCAGATATTAGCACTAGCATTAGATCGCTAGCATTAGCAAGTTAGCATAAGCATTCAAACTTTAACATTGCTGTATTTGCATGTATACAAGAAGGGTTAAGGTTTAATGCCATCTAATCTAATATGTCCATGAAGGGTTATGCTTTAATGTCATCTGATCTCTGATTTCCATCATAGAGGACACATACAGTATGACAATGACCAGATATTAGCTCTAGCATTTGATTGCCAGCATTAGCAAGTTAGCATTAGCATTCAAACTTAAACATTGCAGGACTTGCATGTATACAAGAAGGTTTAATGCCATCTAATCTAATATGTCCATGAAGGGTTTTAATGCCATCTAATTTAATCATGACACATACAGTATGAAAATGACCAGATATTAGGGTTAGATCGTTAGCATTTAATGGCATTCAAATAAACATTGCAGTCTCTTATTTCCATCATATGCCCTTGAAGGGTTATGCTTTAATGACACATTTACAGTATGTACAGTATGACAGTGACCAGATATTAGCACTAGCATTAGATCGCTAGCATTAGCAAGTTAGCATTAGCATTCAAACTTAAACATTGCAGTACTTGCATGTATACAAGAAGGGTTAAGCTTTAATGCCATCTAATCTAATATGCCCACGAAGGGTTATGCTTTAATGCCATCTGATCTCTTATTTCCATCATAGAGGACACGTACAGTATGAAAATGACCAGATATTAGCAGTAGCATTAGATCGCTAGCATTAACAAGTTAGTATTAGCATTCAAACTTAAACATTGCTGTATTTGCATGTATACAAGAAGGGTTAAGCTTTTTGCCATCTAAACTAATATGCCGATGAAGGGTTATGCTTTAATGCCATCTGATCTCTTATTTCCATCATAGAGGACACGTACAGTATGAAAATGACCAGATATTAGCACTAACATTAGATCGCTAGCATTAGCAAGTTAGCATAAGCATTCAAACTTTAATATTGCTGTATTTGCATGTACACAAGAAGAGTTGAGATTTAATGCCATCGAATCTAATATGCCTACGAAGGGTCATGCTTTAATGCCATCTGATCTCTTATTTCCATCATAGAGGACATGTACAGTATGAAAAATGACCAGATATTAGCACTAGCATTAGAGCGCTAGCATTAGCAAGTTAGCATTAGCATTCAAACTTTAACATTGCTGTATTTGCATGTATACAAGAAGGCTTAAGCTTTAACGCCATCTGATCTCATAATTCCATCATAGAGGACACGTACAGTATGAAAATGACCAGATATTCGCACTAGCATTAGATCGCTAGCATTATCAAGTTAGCATTACCATTCAAACTTTAACATTGCAGTACTTGGATGTATACAAGAAGGGGTAAGCTTTAATGCCATCTAATCTAATATGCCCATGAAGGGTTATGCTTTAATGTCATCTGATCTCCTATTTCCATCATAGAGGACACATACAGTATGAGAATGACCAGATATTAGCACTAGCAGTTGATTGCTAGCATTAGCAAGTTAGCATTAGCATTCAAACTTTAACATTGCAGTACTTGCATGTATACAAGAAGGGGTAAGCTTTAATGCCATCTAATCTAATATGCCCATAAAGGGTTATGCCTTAATGCCATCTGATCTCTGATTTCCATTATAGAGGACACGTACAGTATGAAAATGATCAGATATTAGCACTAGCATTAGATCGCTAGCATTAGCAAGTTAGCATAAGCATTCAAACTTTAACATTGCTGTATTTGCATGTATACAATAAGGGTTAAGCTTTAATGCCATCTGATCTAATATGCCCATGAAGGGTAATGCTTTAATGCGATCTGATCTCTTATTTCCATCAAAGAGGACACGTACAGTATGAAAATGACCAAATATTAGCACTTGCATCAGATCGCTAGCATTATCAAGTTAGCATTAGCATTCAAACTTTGACATTGCAGTACTTGTATGTATACCAGAAGGGTTAAGCTTTCATGCCATCTAATCTAATATGCCCTTGAAGGGTTATGCTTTAATGCCATCTGATCTCTTATTTCCATCATAGAGGACACGTACAGTATGACAATGACCAGATATAAGCTCTAGCATTTGATTGCCAGCATTAGCAAGTTAGCATTAGCATTCAAACTTAAACATTGAAGGACTTGCATGTATACAAGAAGGGTTAAGCTTTAATGCCATCTAATCTAATTTGCCCACGAAGGGTTATGCTTTAATGGCATCTGATCTCTTATTTCCATCATAGAGGACACATACAGTATGAAAATGACCAGATATTAGAACTAGCATTAGATCGTTAGCATTAGCAAGTTAGCATTAGCATTCAAACTTAAACATTGCAGTACTTGCATGTATACAAGAAGGGTTAAGCTTTAATGCCATCTAATCTAATATGCCCATGAAGGGTTATGCTTTATTGCCATCTGATCTCTTATTTACATCATAGAGGCCACGTACAGTATGAAAATGACCAGATATTAGCTCTAGCATTCGATCGCTAGCATTAGCAAGTTAGCATTAGTATTCAAACTTAAACATTGCAGTACTTGCATGTATACAAGAAGTGTTGAGCTTTAATGCCATCTAATCTAATATACCCACGAAGGGTCATGCTTTAATGCCATCTGATCTCTTATTTCCATCATAGAGGACACGTACAGTATGAAAAATGACCAGATATTAGCACTAGCATTAGAGCGCTAGCATTAGCAAGTTAGCATTAGCATTCAAACTTTAACATTGCTGTATTTGTATGTATACAAGAAGGGTTAAGCTTCAATGCCATGTGATCTAATATGCCCATGAAATGTAATGCTTTAATACGATCTGTTCTCTTATTTCCATAATAGAGGACACGTACTGTATGAAAATGACCAGATATTAGCACTAGCATTAGATCGCTAGCATTAGCAATTTAGCATTAGCATTCAAACTTAAACATTGCAGTACTTGCATGTATACAAGAAGGCTTATGCTTTAACGCCATCTGATCTCTTATTTCCATCATCGAGGACACGTACAATATGAAAATGACCAGATATTAGCACTAGCATTAGATCGCTTGCATTAGCAAGTGAGCATTAGCATTCAAACTTTAACATTGCTGTATTTGCATGTATACAAGAAGGCTTAAGCTTTAACGCCATTTGATCTCTCATTTCAAACATAGAGGACACGTACAGCATGAAAATGACCAGATATTAGCACTAGCATTAGATCGCTAGCATTATCATGTTAGCATTAGCATTCAAACTTTAACATTGCTGTATTTGCATTTCTACAAGAAGGGTTAAGCTTTAATGCTATCTAATCTAATATTCTTATGAAGGGTTATGCTTTAATGCCATCTCAACTCTTATTTCCAACATTGAGGACACGTACAGTATGAAAATTACCAGATATTATCACTAGCATTAGATCGCTAGCATTAGCAAGTTAGCATTAGCATTCAAACTTTAACATTGCAGTACTTGGATGTATACAAGAAGGGGTAAGTTTAATGCTATCTAATCTAATATGCCCATGAAGGGTTTTGCTTTAAAGCCATCAGATCTCTTATTTCCATCATAGAGGACACGTACAGTATGAAAATGACCAGATATTAGCACTAGCATTAGATCGTTAGCATTAGCAAGTTAGCATTAGCATTCAAACTTAAACATTGCAGTACTTGCATGTATACAAGAAGGGTTAAGCTTGAATGCCATCCAATCTAATATGCCCATTAATGGTTATGCTTTAATGTCATCTGATCTCTTATTTCCATCAAAGAGTACACGTACGATATGACAATGACCAGATATTAGATCTAGCATTAGATAGCTATTATTAGCAAGATAGCATTAGTATTCAAACTTAAACATTGAAGTGCTTGCATGTATACACGAAGGGTTAAGCTTTAATGCTATCTAATCTAATATGCCCATGAAGGGTTATGCTTTAATGCCATCTGATCTCTTATTTCCATCAAAGAGGACACGTACAGTATGAAAATGACCAGATATTAGCACTAGCATTAGATTGCTAGCATTAGCAAGCTAGCATAAGCATTCAAACTTTAACATTGCAGTATTTGCATGTATACAAGAAGGGTTAAGGTTTAATGCCATCTAATCTAATATGCCCATGAAGGGTTATGCTTTAATGCCATCTGATCTCTTATTTCCATCAAAGAGGACACGTACAGTATGAAAATGACCAGATATTAGCACTAGCATTAGATTGCTAGCATTAGCAAGCTAGCATAAGCATTCAAACTTTAACATTGCAGTATTTGCATGTATACAAGAAGGGTTAAGCTTTAATGACATCTAATCTAATATGCCCATGAAGGGTTATGCCTTAATGCCATCTGATCTCTGATTTCAATTATAGAGGACACGTACAGTATGAAAATGACCAAATATTAGCACTTGCATTAGATCGCTAGCATTAGCAAGTTAGCATAAGCATTCAAACTTTAACATTGCTGTATTTGCATGTATACAATAAGGGTTAAGCTTTAATGCCATCTGATCTAATATGCCCATGAAGGGTAATGCTTTAATGCGATCTGATCTCTTATTTCCATCATAGAGGACACATACAGTATGAAAATGACCAAATATTAGCACTAGCATTAGATCGCTAGCATTATCAAGTTAGCATTAGCATTCAAACTTTGACATTGCAGTACTTGCATGTATACCAGAAGGGTTAAGCTTTCATGCCATCTAATCTAATATGCCCTTGAAGGGTTATGCTTTAATGCCATCTGATCTCTTATTTCCATCATACAGGACACGTACAGTATGAAAATGACCAGATATTAGCACTAGCATTAGATCGCTACCATTAGCAAGTTAGCATAAGCATTCAAACTTTTACATTGCTGTATTTGCATGTATACAAGAAGGGTTAAGGTTTAATGCCATCTAATCTAATATGTCCATGAAGGGTTATGCTTTAATGTCATCTGATCTCTTATTTCCATCATAGAGGACACATACAGTATGACAATGACCAGATATTAGCTCTAGCATTTGATTGCCAGCATTAGCAAGTTAGCATTAGCATTCAAACTTAAACATTGCAGGACTTGCATGTATACAAGAAGGGTTAAGCTTTAATGCCATCTAATCAAATTTGCCCACGAAGGGTTATGCTTTAATGGCATCTGATCTCTTATTTCCATCATAGAGGACACATACAGTATGAAAATGACCAGATATTAGAACTAGCATTAGATCGTTAGCATTAGCAAGTTAGCATTAGCATTCAAACTTAAACATTGCAGTACTTGCATGTATACAAGAAGGGTTAAGCTTTAATGCCATCTAATCTAATATGCCCATGAAGGGTTATGCTTTATTGCCATCTGATTTCTTATTTACATCATAGAGGCCACGTACAGTCTGAAAATGACCAGATATTAGCTCTGGCATTCGATCGCTAGCATTAGCAAGTTAGCATTAGCATTGAAACTTAAACATTGCAGTACTTGCATGTATACAAGAAGGGTTGAGCTTTAATGCCATCTGATCTCTTATTTCCATCATATAGGACACATACAGTATGAAAAATGACCAGATATTAGCACTAGCATTAGAGCGCTAGCATTAGCAAGTTAGCATTAGCATTCAAACTTTAACATTGCTGTATTTGTATGTATACAAGAAGGGTTAAGCTTCAATGCCATCTGATCTAATATGCCCATGAAATGTAATGCTTTAATACGATCTGTTCTCTTATTTCCATAATAGAGGACACGTACTGTATGAAAATGACCAGATATTAGCACTAGCATTTGATCGCTAGCATTAGCAATTTAGCATTAGCATTCAAACTTAAACATTGCAGTACTTGCATATATACAAGAAGGCTTATGCTTTAACGCCATCTGATCTCTTATTTCCATCATCAAGGACACGTACAATATGAAAATGACCAGATATTAGCACTAGCATTAGATCGCTTGCATTAGCAAGTTAGCATTAGCATTCAAACTTTAAAATTGCTGTATTTGCATTTATACAAGAAGGGTTAAGCTTTAATGCTATCTAATCTAATATGCCCATGAAGGGTTATGCTTTAATGCCATCTCAACTCTTATTTCCAACATTGAGGACACGTACAGTATGAAAATTACCAGATATTAGCACTAGCATTAGATCGCTAGCATTAGCAAGTTAGCATTAGCATTCAAACTTTAACATTGCAGTACTTGGATGTATACAAGAAGGGGTAAGCTTTCATGCTATCTAATCTAATATGCCCATGAAGGGTTATGCTTTAATGCCATCTCATCTCTTTTTTCCAACATTGAGGACACGTACAGTATGAAAATGACCAGATATTAGCACTAGCATTAGATCGCTAGTATTAGCAAGTTAGCATTAGCATTCAAACTTTAACATTGCTGTACTTGGATGTATACAAGAAGGGGTAAGCTTTAATGCCGTCTAATCTAATATGCCCATGAAGGGTTTTGCTTTAATGCCATCTGATCTCTTATTTCCATCATAGAGGACACGTACAGTATGAAAATGACCAGATATTAGCACTAGCATTAGATCGTTAGCATTAGCAAGTTAACATTAGCATTCAAACTTAAACATTGCAGTACTTGCATGTATACAAGAAGGGTTAAGCTTGAATGCCATCCAATCTAATTTGCCCATTAATGGTTATGCTTTAATGTCATCTGATCTCTTATTTCCATCAAAGAGTACACGTACAATATGACAATGACCAGATATAAGATCTAGCATTAGATAGCTATTATTAGCAAGATAGCATTAGTATTCAAACTTAAACATTGAAGTGCTTGCATGTATACACGAAGGGTTAAGCTTTAATGGTATCTAATCTAATATGCTCATGAAGGGTTATGCTTTAATGCCATCTGATCTCTTATTTCCATCGAAGAGGACACGTACAGTATGAAAATGACCAGATATTAGCACCAGCATTAGATCGCTAGCATTAGCAAGCTAGCATTAGCATTCAAACTTTACCATTGCAGTATTTGCATGTATACAAGGAGGGTAAAGGTTTAATGCCATCTAATCTCATATGCCGAAGAAGAGTTATGCTTTAATGTCATCTGATCTCTTATTTACATCATAGAGGACACATACAGTATGAGAATGACCAGATATTAGCTCTAGCATTTGATTGCTAGCATTAGCAAGTTAGCATTAGCATTCAAACTTTAACATTGCATTACTTGCATGTATATAAGAAGGGATAAGCTTTAATGCCATCTAATCTAATATGCCCATGAAGGGTTTTTCTTTAATGCCATCTGATCTCTTATTTCCATCATAGACGACACGTACAGTATGAAAATGACCAGATATTAGCACTAGCATTAGATCGTTAGCATTAGCAAGTTAGCATTAGCATTCAAACTTTAACATTGTTGTATTTGCATGTATACAAGAAGCGTTAAGCTTTAATGACATCTAATCTAATATGCCCATGAAGGGTTATGCCTTAATGCCATCTGATCTCTGTTTTCAATTATAGAGGACACATACAGTATGAAAATGATCAGATATTAGCACTAGCATTAGATCGCTAGCATTAGCAAGTTAGCATAAGCATTCAAACTTTAACATTGCTGTATTTGCATGTATACAATAAGGGTTAAGCTTTAATGCCATCTGATCTAATATGCCCATGAAGGGTTATGCTTCAATGCCATCTGATCTCTTATTTCCATCATAGAGGACACGTACAGTATGAAAATGACCAGATATTAGCACTAGCATTAGATCTCTAGCATTAGCAATTTAGCATTAGCATTCAAACTTAAACATTGCAGTACTTGCATGTATACAAGAAGGCTTAAGCTTTAACGCCATCTGATCTCTTATTTCCATCATCGAGGACACGTACAGTATGAAAATGAACAAATATTAGCACTAGCATTAGATCGCTAGCATTATCAAGTTAGCATTAGCATTCAAACTTGAACATTGCAGTACTTGCATGTATACCAGAAGGGTTAAGCTTTAATGCCATTTAATCTAATATGCCCTTGAAGGGTTATGCTTTAATGCCATCTGATCTCTTATTTGCATCATAGAGGACACGTACAGTATGAAATTGACCAGATATTAGCACTAGCATTAGATCGCTAGCATCAGCAAGTTAGCATAAGCATTCAAACTTTAACATTGCTGTATTTGCATGTATACAAGAAGGGTTAAGGTTAAATGCCATGTAATCTAATATGCCCATGAAGGGTTATGCTTTAATGTCATCTGATCTCTTATTTCCATCATAGAGGACACGTACAGTATAAAAAATGACCAGATATTAGCACTAGCATTAGAGCGCTAGCATTAGCAAGTTAGCATTAGCATTCAAACTTTAACATTGCTGTATTTGTTTGTATACAAGAAGGGTTAAGCTTTAATGCCATCTGATCTAATATGCCCATGAAGGGTAATGCTTTAATACGATCTGATCTCTTATTTCCATCATAGAGGACACGTACATTATGAAAATGACCAGATATTAGCACGAGCATTAGATCGCTAGCATTAGCAAGTTAGCATTAGCATTAAAACTTTAACATTGCTGTATTTGCATGTATACAAGAAGGCTTAAGCTTTAACGCCATCTGATCTCTTATTCCATCATAGAGGACACGTACAGTATGAAAATGACCAGATATTAGCACTAGCATTAGATCGCTAGCATTATTAAGTTAGCATTAGCATTCAAACTTTAACATTGCTGTATTTGCATGTATACAAGAAGGGTTAAGCTTTAATGCTATATATTCTAATTTGTCCATGAATGGTTATGCTTTAATGCCATCTCATCTCTTATTTCCAACATTGAGGACACGTACAGTATGAAAATGACCAGATATTAGCACTAGCATTAGATCGCTAGCATTTGCAAGTTAGCATTAGCATTCAAACTTTAACATTGCAGTACTTGGATGTATACAAGAAGGGGTAAGCTTAATTGCCATCTAATCTAATATGCCCATGAAGGGTTATGCTTTACTGTCATCTGATCTCTTATTTCCATCATAGAGGACACATACAGTATGAGAATGACCAGATATTAGCACTAGCATTTGATTGCTAGCATTAGCAAGTTAGCATTAGCATTCAAACTTTAACATTGCAGTACTTGCATGTATACAAGAAGGGGTAAGCTTTAATGCCATCTAATCTAATATGCCCATGAAGGGTTATGCCTTAATGCCATCTGATCTCTGATTTCCACTATAGAGGACACGTACAGTATGAAAATGATCAGATTTTAGCACTAGCATTAGATCGCTAGCATTAGCAAGTTAGCATAAGCATTCAAACTTTAACATTGCTGTATTTGCATTTCTACAAGAAGAGTTAAGGTTTAATGCCATCTAATCTAATATGTCCATGAAGGGTTATGCTTTAATGTCATCTGATCTCTTATTTCCATCATAGAGGACACATACAGTATGACAATGACCAGATATTAGCTCTAGCATTTGTTTGCCAGCATTAGCAAGTTAGCATTAGCATTCAAACTTAAACATTGCAGGACTTGCATGTATACAAGAAGGGTTAAGCTTTAATGCCATCTAATCTAATTTGCCCACGAAGGGTTATGCTTTAATGGCATCTGATCTCTTATTTCCATCATAGAAGACACATACAGTATGAAAATGACCAGATATTAGCTCTAGCATTCGATCGTTAGCATTAGCAAGTTAGCATTAGCATTCAAACTTAAACATTGCAGTACTTGCATGTATACAAGAAGGGTTGAGCTTTAATGCCATCTAATCTAATATACCCACGAAGGGTCATGCTTTAATGCCATCTGATCTCTTATTTCCATCATAGAGGACACGTACAGTATGAAAATGACCAGATATTAGCACTAGCATTAGATCGCTAGCATTATCAAGTTAGCATTAGCATTCAAACTTTAACATTGCTGTATTTGCATGTATACAAGAAGGGTTAAGCTTTAATGCTATATAATCTAATATGTCCATGAAGGGTTATGCTTTAATGCCATCTCATCTCTTATTTCCAACATTGAGGACACGTACAGTATGAAAATTACCAGATATTAGCACTAGCATTAGATCGCTAGCATTTGCAAGTTAGCATTACCATTCAAACTTTAACATTGCAGTACTTGGATGTATACAAGAAGGGGTAAGCTTTAATGCCATCTAATCTAATATGCCCATGAAGGGTTATGCTTTAATGTCATCTGATCTCTTATTTCCATCATAGAGGACACATACAGTATGAGAATGACCAGATATTAGCACTAGCATTTGATTGCTAGCATTAGCAAGTTAGCATTAGCATTCAAACTTTAACATTGCAGTACTTGCATGTATACATGAAGGGGCAAGCTTTAATGCCATCTAATCTAATATGCCCATGAAGGGTTATGCCTTAATGCCATCTGATCTCTGATTTCCATTATAGAGGACACGTACAGTATGAAAATGATCAGATATTAGCACTAGCATTAGATCGCTAGCATTAGCAAGTTAGCATAAGCATTCAAACCTTAACATTGCTGTATTTGCATGTATACAATAAGGGTTTAGCTTTAATGCCATCTGATCTAATATGCCCATGAAGGGTAATGCTTTAATGCGATCTAATCTCTTATTTCCATCATAGAGGACACGTACAGTCTGAAAATGACCAAATATTAGCACTTGCATTAGATCGCTAGCATTATCAAGTTAGAATTAGCATTCAAACTTTGACATTGCAGTACTTGCATGTATACCAGAAGGGTTAAGCTTTAATGCCATCTAATCTAATTTGCCCACGAAGGGTTATGCTTTAATGCCATCTGATCTCTTATTTCCATCATAGAGGACACGTACAGTATGCAAATGACCAGATATTAGCACTAGCATTAGATCGCTAGCATTAGCAAGTTAGCATAAGCATTCAAACTTTAACATTGCTGTATTTGCATGTATACAAGAAGGGTTAAGGTTAAATGCCATGTAATCTAATATGCCCATGAAGTGTTATGCTTTAATGTCATCTGATCTCTTATTTCCATCATAGAGGACACATAAAGTATGACAATGACCAGATATTAGTTCCAGCATTTGATTGCCAGCATTAGCAAGTTAGCATTAGCATTCGAACTTAAACATTGCAGGACTTGCATGTATACTAGAAGGGTAAAGCTTTAATGCCATCTAATCTAATTTGCCCACGAAGGGTTATGCTTTAATGCAATCTGATATCTTATTTCCATCATAGAGGACACATACAGTATGATAATGACCAGATATTAGCTCTAGCATTAGATCGCTAGCATTAGCAAGTTAGCATTAGCATTCAAACTTTAACATTGCTGTATTTGCATGTCTACAAGAAGAGTTAAGGTTTAATGCCATCTAATCTAATATGTCCATGAAGGGTTATGCTTTAATGTCATCTGATCTCTTATTTCCATCATAGAGGACACATACAGTATGAGAATGACCAGATATTAGCTCTAGCATTTGTTTGCCAGCATTAGCAAGTTAGCATTAGCATTCAAACTTAAACATTGCAGTACTTGCATGTATACAAGAAGGGTTAAGCTTTGATGCCATCTAATCTAATATGCCCACGAAGGGTTATGCTTTAATGCCATCTGATCTCTTATTTCCATCATAGAGGACACGTACAGTATGAAAATGACCAGATATTAGCAGTAGCATTAGATCGCTAGCATTAACAAGTTAGTATTAGCATTCAAACTAAAACATTGCTGTATTTGCATGAATACAAGAAGGGTTAAGCTTTTTGCCATCTAAACTAATATGCCGATGAAGGGATATGCTTTAATGCCATCTGATCTCCTATTTCCATCATAGAGGACACGTACAGTATGAAAATGACCAGATATTAGCACTAGCATTAGATCGCTAGCATTAGCAAGTTAGCATAAGCATTCAAACGTTAACATTACTGTATTTGCATGTACACAAGAAGAGTTGAGCTTTAATGCCATCTAATCTAATATGCCCACGAAGGGTCATGCTTTAATGCCATCTGATCTCTTATTTCCATGATAGAGGACACGTCCAGTATGAAAAATGACCAGATATTAGCACTAGCATTAGAGCGCTAGCATTAGCAAGTTAGCATTAGCATTCAAACTTTAACATTGCTGTATTTGTATGTATACAAGAAGGGATAAGCTTTAATGCCTTCTGATCTAATATGCCCACGAAGGGTCATGCTTTAATGCCATCTGATCTCTTATTTCCATCATAGAGGACACGTCCAGTATGAAAAATGACCAGATATTAGCACTAGCATTAGAGCGCTAGCATTAGCAAGTTAGCATTAGCATTCAAACTTTAACATTGCTGTATTTGCATGTATACAAGAAGGGTTAAGCTTTAATGCTATATATTCTAATTTGTCCATGAAGGGTTATGCTTTAATGCCATCTCATCTCTTATTTCCAACATTGAGGACACGTACAGTATGAAAATTACCAGATATTAGCACTAGCATTAGATCGCTAGCATTTGCAAGTTAGCATTAGCATTCAAACTTTAACATTGCAGTACTTGGATGTATACAAGAAGGGGTAAGCTTTAATGCCATCTAATCTAATATGCCCATTAAGGGTTATGCTTTAATGTCATCTGAACTCTTATTTCCATCATAGAGGACACATACAGTATGAGAATGACCAGATATTAGCACTAGCATTTGATTGCTAGCATTAGCAAGTTAGCATTAGCATTCAAACTTTAACATTGCAGTACTTGCATGTATACAAGAAGGGGTAAGCTTTAATGCCATCTAATCTAATATGCCCATGAAGGGTTATGCCTTAATGCCATCTGATCTCTGATTTCCATCATAGAGGACACGTACAGTTTGAAAATGATCAGATTTTAGCACTAGCATTAGATCGCTAGCATTAGCAAGTTAGCATAAGCATTCAAACTTTAACATTGCTGTATTTGCATCTATACAAGAAGGGTTAAGGTTTAATGCCATCTAATCTAATATGTCCATGAAGGGTTATGATTTAATGTCATCTGATCTCTTATTTCCATCATAGAGGACACATACAGTATGACAATGACCAGATATTAGCTCTAGCACGTGATTGCCAGCATTAGCAAGTTAGCATTAGCATTCAAACTTAAACATTGCAGGACTTGCATGTATACAAGAAGGGTTAAGCTTTAATGCCATCTAATCTAATTTGCCCACGAAGGGTTATGCTTTAATGGCATCTGATCTCTTATTTCCATCAGAGAAGACACATACAGTATGAAAATGACCAGATATTAGAACTAGCATTAGATCGTTAGCATTAGCAAGTTAGCATTAGCATTCAAACTTAAACATTGCAGTACTTGCATGTATACAAGAAGGGTTAAGCTTTAATGCCATCTAATCTAATATGCCCATGAAGGGTTATGCTTTAATGCCATCTGATCTCTTATTTACATCATAGAGGCGACGTACAGTATGAAAATGACCAGATATTAGCTCTAGCATTAGATCGCTAGCATTTTCAAGTTAGCATTAGCATTCAAACATTAACATTGCTGTATTTGCATGTATACAAGAAGGGTTAAGCTTTAATGCTATATAATCTAATATGTCCATGAAGGGTTATGCTTTAATGCCATCTCATCTCTTATTTCCAACATTGAGGACACGTACAGTATGAAAATTACCAGATATTAGCACTAGCATTAGATCGCTGGCATTTGCAAGTTAGCATTACCATTCAAACTTTAACATTGCAGTACTTGGATGTATACAAGAAGGGGTAAGCTTTAATGCCATCTAATCTAATATGCCCATGAAGGGTTATGCTTTAATGTCATCTGATCTCTTATTTCCATCATAGAGGACACATACAGTATGAGAATGACCAGATATTAGCACTAGCATTTGATTGCTAGCATTAGCAAGTTAGCATTAGCATTCAAACTTTAACATTCCAGTACTTGCCTGTATACAAGAAGGGGTAAGCTTTAATGCCATCTAATCTAATATGCCCATGAAGGGTTATGCCTTAATGCCATCTGATCTCTGATTTCCATTATAGAGGACACGTACAGTATGAAAATGATCAGATATTAGCACTAGCATTAGATCGCTAGCATTAGCAAGTTAGCATAAGCATTCAAACCTTAACATTGCTGTATTTGCATGTATACAATAAGGGTTAAGCTTTAATGCCATCTGATCTAATATGCCCATGAAGGGTAATGCTCTAATGCGATCTGATCTCTTATTTCCATCATAGAGGACACGTACAGTATGAAAATGACCAAATATTAGCACTTGCATTAGATCGCTAGCATTATCAAGTTAGCATTAGCATTCAAACTTTGACATTGCAGTACTTGCATGTATACCAGAAGGGTTAAGCTTTAATGCCATCTAATCTAATATACCCTTGAAGGGTTATTCTTTAATGCCATCTGATCTCTTATTTCCATCATAGAGGACACGTACAGTATGAAAATGACCAGATATTAGCACTAGCATTAGATCGCTAGCATTAGCAAGTTAGCATAAGCATTCAAACTTTAACATTGCTGTATTTGCATGTATACAAGAAGGTTTAAGGATTAATGCCATCTAATCTAATATGTCCATGAAGGGTTATGCTTTAATGTCATCTGATCTCTTATTTCCATCATAGAGGACACATACAGTATGACAATGACCAGATATTAGCTCTAGCATTTGATTGCCAGCATTAGCAAGTTAGCATTAGCATTCAAACTTAAACATTGCAGGACTTGCATGTATACAAGAAGGGTTAAGCTTTAATGCCATCTAATCTAATTTGCCCACGAAGGGTTATGCTTTAATGGCATCTGATCTCTTATTTCCATCATAGAGGACACATACAGTATGAAAATGACCAGATATTAGAACTAGCATTAGATCGTTAGCATTAGCAAGTTAGCATTAGCATTCAAACTTAAACTATGCAGTACTTGCATGTATATAAGAAGGGTTAAGCTTTAATGCCATCTAATCTAATATGCCCATGAAGGGTTATGCTTTAATGCCATCTGATCTCTTATTTACATCATAGAGGCGACGTACAGTATGAAAATGACCAGATATTAGCTCTAGCATTCGATCGCTAGCATTAGCAAGTTAGCATTAGCATTCAAACTTAAATATTGCAGTACTTGCATGTATACAAGAAGGGTTGAGCTTTAATGCCATTTAATCTAATATATTCATGAAGGGTCATGCTTTAATGCCATCTGATCTCTTATTTCCATCATAGAGGACACGTACAGTATGAAAAATGACCAGATATTAGCACTAGCATTAGAGCGCTCGCATTATCAAGTTAGCATTAGCATTAAAACTTTAACATTGCTGTATTTGCATGTATACAAGAAGGGTTAAGCTTCAATGCCATCTGATCTAATATGCCCATGAAATGTAATGCTTTAATACGATCTGTTCTCTTATTTCCATAATAGAGGACACGTACTGTATGAAAATGACCAGATATTAGCACTAGCATTAGACCGCTAGCATTAGCAATTTAGCATTAGCATTCAAACTTAAACATTGCAGTACTTGCATGTATACAAGAAGGCTTATGCTTTAACGCGATCTGATCTCTTATTTCCATCATCGAGGACACGTACAATATGAAAATGACCAGATATTAGCACTAGCATTAGATCGCTTGCATTAGCAAGTTAGCATTAGCATTCAAACTTTAACATTGCTGTATTTGCATGTATACAAGATGGCTTAAGCTTTAACGCCATTTGATCTCTCATTTCAAACATAGAGTACACGTCCAGCATGAAAATGACCAGATATTAGCACTAGCATTAGATCGCTAGCATTAGCAAGTTAGCATTAGTATTCAAACTTTAACATTGCAGTACTTGGATGTATACAAGAAGGGGTAAGCTTTAATGCTATCTAATCTAATATGCCCATGAAGGGTTATGCTTTAATGCCATCACATGTCTTTTTTCCAACATTGAGGACATGTACAGTATGAAAATGACCAGATATTAGCACTAGCATTAGATCGCTAGCATTAGCAAGTTAGCATTAGCATTCAAATTTAAACATTGCTCTACTTGGATGTATACAAGAAGGGGTAAGCTTTAATGCCATCTAATCTAATATGCCCATGAAGGGTTTTGCTTTAATGCCATCTGATCTCTTATTTCCATCATAGAGGACATGTACAGTATGAAAATGACCAGATATTAGCACTAGCATTAGATCGTTAGCATTAGCAAGTTAGCATTAGCATTCAAACTTAAACCTTGCAGTACTTGCATGTATACAAGAAGGGTTAAGCTTGAATGCCATCCAATCTAATATGCCCATTAATGGTTATGCTTTACTGTCATCTGATCTCTTATTTCCATCAAAGAGTACACGTACGATATGACAATGACCAGATATTAGATCTAGCATTAGATAGCTATTATTAACAAGATAGCATTAGTATTCAAACTTAAACATTGAAGTGCTTGCATGTATACACGAAGGGTTAAGCTTTAATGCTATCTAATCTAATATGTCCATGAAGGGTTATGCTTTAATGCCATCTGATCTCTTATTTCCATCAAAGAGGACACGTACAGTATGAAAATGACCAGATATTAGCACTAGCATTAGATCGCTAGCATTAGCAAGCTAGCATAAGCATTCAAACTTTAACATTGCAGTATTTGCATGTATACAAGAAGGGTTAAGGTTTAATGCCATCTAATCTAAAATGCCCATGAAGAGTTATGCTTTAATGTCATCTGATCTCTTATTTACATCATAGAGGACACATACAGTATGAGAATGACCAGATATTAGCTTTAGCATTTGATTGCTAGCATTAGCAAGTTAGCATTAGCATTCAAACTTTAACATTGCATTACTTGCATGTATATAAGAAGGGATAAGCTTTAATGCCATCTAATGTAATATGCCCATGAAGGGTTTTGCTTTAATGCCATCTGATCTCTTATTTCCATCATAGAGGACACTTACAGTATGAAAATGACCAGTTATTAGCACTAGCATTAGATCGTTAGCATTAGCAAGTTAGTATTAGCATTCAAACTTTAACATTGTTGTATTTGCATGTATACAAGAAGCGTTAAGCTTTAATGACATCTAATCTAATATGCCCATGAAGGGTTATGCCTTAATGCCATCTGATCTCTGATTTCAATTATAGAGGACACATACAGTATGAAAATGATCAGATATTAGCACTAGCATTAGATCGCTAGCATTTGCAAGTTAGCATAAGTATTCAAACTTTAACATTGCTGTATTTGCATGTATACAATAAGGGTTAAGCTTTAATGCCATCTGATCTAATATGCCCATGAAGGGTTATGCTTCAATGCCATCTGATCTCTTATTTCCATCATAGAGGACACGTACAGTATGAAAATGACCAGAAATTAGCACTAGCATTAGATCTCTAGCATTAGCAATTTCGCATTAGCATTCAAACTTAAACATTGCAGTACTTGCATGTATACAAGAAGGCTTAAGCTTTAACGCCATCTGATCTCTTATTTCCATCATCGAGGACACGTACAGTATGAAAATGAACAAATATTAGCACTAGCATTAGATCGCTAGCATTATCAAGTTAGCATTAGCATTCAAACTTGAACATTGCAGTACTTGCATGTATACCAGAAGGGTTAAGCTTTAATGCCATCTAATCTAATATGCCCTTGAAGGGTTATGCTTTAATGCCATCTGATCTCTTATTTGCATCATAGAGGACACGTACAGTATGAAATTGACCAGATATTAGCACTAGCATTAGATCGCTAGCATTAGCAAGTTAGCATAAGCATTCAAACTTCAACATTGCTGTATTTGCATGTATACAAGAAGGGTTAAGGTTAAATGCCATGTAATCTAATTTGCCCATGAAGGGTTATGCTTTAATGTAATCTGATCTCTTATTTCCATAATAGAGGACACATAAAGTATGACAATGACCAGATATTAGTTCCAGCATTTGATTGCCAGCATTAGCAAGTTAGCATTAGCATTCGAACTTAAACATTGCAGGACTTGCATGTATACAAGAAGGGTAAAGCTTTAATGCCATCTAATCTAATTTGCCCACGAAGGGTTATGCTTTAATGCAATCTGATATCTTATTTCCATCATAGAGGACACATACAGTATGATAATGACCAGATATTAGCTCTAGCATTAGATCGCTAGCATTAGCAAGTTAGCATTAGCATTCAAACTTAAACATTGCAGTACTTGCATGTATACAAGAAGGGTTGAGCTTTAATGCCATTTAATCTAATATATTCACTAAGGGTCATGCTTTAATGCCATCTGATCTCTTATTTCCATCATAGAGGACACGTACAGTATGAAAAATGACCAGATATTAGCACTAGTATTAGAGCGCTCGCATTATCAAGTTAGCATTAGCATTAAAACTTTAACATTGCTGTATGTGCATGTATACAAGAAGGGTTAAGCTTCAATGCCATCTGATCTAATATGCCCATGAAATGTAATGCTTTAATACGATCTGTTCTATTATTTCCATAATAGAGGACACGTACTGTATGAAAATGACCAGATATTTGCACTAGCATTAGATCGCTAGCATTAGCAATTTAGCATTAGCATTCAAACTTAAACATTGCAGTACTTGCATGTATACAAGAAGGCTTATGCTTTAACGCCATCTGATCTCTTATTTCCATCATCGAGGACACGTACAATATGAAAATGACCAGATATTAGCACTAGCATTAGATCGCTAGCATTATTAAGTTAGCATTAGCATTCAAACTTTAACATTGCTGTATTTGCATGTATACAAGAAGGCTTAAGCTTTAACGCCATTTGATCTCTCATTTCAAACATAGAGGACACGTACAGCATGAAAATGACCAGATATTAGCACTAGCATTAGATCGCTAGCATTATCAAGTTAGCATTATCATTCAAACTTCAACATTGCTGTATTTGCATTTATACAAGAAGGGTTAAGCTTTAATGCTATCTAATCTAATATGCCCATGAAGGGTTATGCTTTAATGCCATCTCAACTCTTATTTCCAACATTGAGGACACGTACAGTATGAAAATTACCAGATATTAGCACTAGCATTAGATCGCTAGCATTAGCAAGTTAGCATTAGCATTCAAACTTTAACATTGCAGTACTTGGATGTATACAAGAAGGGGTAAGCTTTAATGCTATCTAATCTAATATGCCCATGAAGGGTTATGCCTTAATGCCATCTCATCTCTTTTTTCCAACATTGAGGACACGTACAGTATGAAAATGACCAGATATTAGCACTAGCATTAGATCGCTAGCATTAGCAAGTTAGCATTAGCATTCAAACTTTAACATTGCTGTACTTGGATGTATACAAGAAGGGGTAAGCTTTAATGCCATCTAATCTAATATGCCCATGAAGGGTTTTGCTTTAATCCCATCTGATCTCTTATTTCCATCATAGAGGACACGTACAGTATGAAAATGACCAGATATTAGCACTAGCATTAGATCGTTAACATTAGCAAGTTAGCATTAGCATTCAAACTTAAACCTTGCAGTACTTGCATGTATACAAGAAGGGTTAAGCTTGAATGCCATCCAATCTAATATGCCCATTTATGGTTATGCTTTAATGTCATCTGATCTCTTATTTCCATCAAAGAGTACACGTACGTTATGACAATGACCAGATATTAGATCTAGCATTAGATCGCTATTATTAACAAGATAGCATTAGTATTCAAACTTAAACATTGAAGTGCTTGCATGTATACACGAAGGGTTAAGCTTTAATGCTATCTAATCTAATATTCCCATGAAGGGTTATGCTTTAATGCCATCTGATCTCTTATTTCCATCAAAGAGGACACTTACAGTATGAAAATGACAAGATATTAGCACTAGCATTAGATCGCTAGCATTAGCAAGCTAGCATAAGCATTCAAACTTTAACATTGCAGTATTTGCATGTATACAAGAAGGGTTAAGGTTTAATGCCATCTAATCTAATATGCCCATGAACAGTTATGCTTTAATGTCATCTGATCTCTTATTTACATCATAGAGGACACATACAGTATGAGAATGACCAGATATTAGCTCTAGCATTTGATTGCTAGCATTAGCAAGTTAGCATTAGCATTCAAACTTTAACATTGCATTACTTGCATGTATATAAGAAGGGATAAGCTTTAATGCCATCTAATGTAATATGCCCATGAAGGGTTTTGCTTTAATGCCATCTGATCTCTTATTTCCATCATAGAGGACACGTACAGTATGAAAATGACCAGATATTAGCACTAGCATTAGATCGTTAGCATTAGCAAGTTAGCATTAGCATTCAAACTTTAACATTGTTGTATTTGCATGTATACAAGAAGCGTTAAGCTTTAATGACATCTAATCTAATATGCCCATGAAGGGTTATGCCTTAATGCCATCTGATCTCTGATTTCAATTATAGAGGACACATACAGTATGAAAATGATCAGATATTAGCACAAGCATTAGATCGCTAGCATTAGCAAGTTAGCATAAGCATTCAAACTTTAACATTGCTGTATTTGCATGTATACAATAAGGGTTAAGCTTTAATGCCATCTGATCTAATATGCCCATGAAGGGTTATGCTTCAATGCCATCTGATCTCTTATTTCCATCATAGAGGACACGTACAGTATGAAAATGACCAGATATTAGCACTAGCATTAGATCTCTAGCATTAGCAATTTAGCATTAGCATTCAAACTTAAACATTGCAGTACTTGCATGTATACAAGAAGGCTTAAGCTTGAACGCCATCTGATCTCTTATTTCCATCATCGAGGACACGTACAGTATGAAAATGAACAAATATTAGCACTAGCATTAGATCGCTAGCATTATCAAGTTAGCATTAGCATTCAAACTTGAACATTGCAGTACTTGCATGTATACCAGAAGGGTTAAGCTTTAATGCCATCTAATCTAATATGCCCATTGAAGGGTTATGCTTTAATGCAATCTGATATCTTATTTCCATCATAGAGGACACATACAGTATGATAATGACCAGATATTAGCTCTAGCATTAGATCGCTAGCATTAGCAAGTTAGCATTAGCATTCAAACTTAAACATTGCAGTACTTGCATGTATACAAGAAGGGTTGAGCTTTAATGCCATCTAATCTAACATGCCCATGAAGGGTCATGCTTTAATGCCATCTGATCTCTTATTTCCATCATAGAGGACACGTACAGTATGAAAATGACCAGATATTAGCACTAGCATTAGTTCGCTAGCATTATCAAGTTAGCATTAGTATTCAAAATTAAACATTGCAGTACTTGCATGTATACAAGAAGGGTTAAGCTTTAATGCCATCTAATCTAATATGCCCTTGAAGGGTAATTCTTTAATGTCATCTGATCTCTTATTTCCATCATAGAGGACACGTACAGTATGACAATGACCAGATATTAGCTCTAGCATTAGATCGCTATGATTAGCAAGTTAGCATTAGCATCCAAACTTAAACATTGCAGTACTTGCATGTATACAAGAAGGGTTAAGCTTTAATGCCATCTAATCTAATATGCCCACGAAGGGTTATGCTTTAATGCCATCTGATCTCTTATTTCCATCATAGAGGACACGTACAGTATGAAAATGACCAGATATTAGCAGTAGCATTAGATCGCTAGCATTAACAGTTATTATTAGCATTCAAACTTAAACATTGCTGTATTTGCATGTATACAAGAAGGGTTATGCTTGAATGCCATCTAAACTAATATGCCGATGAAGGGTTATGCTTTAATGCCATCTGATCTCCTATTTCCATCAAAGAGTACACGTACGATATGACAATGACCAGATATTAGATCTAGCATTAGATCGCTATTATTAACAAGATAGCATTAGTATTCAAACTTAAACATTGAAGTGCTTGCATGTATACACGAAGGGTTAAGCTTTAATGCTATCTAATCTAATATTCCCATGAAGGGTTATGCTTTAATGCCATCTGATCTCTTATTTCCATCAAAGAGGACACTTACAGTATGAAAATGACAAGATATTAGCACTAGCATTAGATCGCTAGCATTAGCAAGCTAGCATAAGCATTCAAACTTTAACATTGCAGTATTTGCATGTATACAAGAAGGGTTAAGGTTTAATGCCATCTAATCTAATATGCCCATGAACAGTTATGCTTTAATGTCATCTGATCTCTTATTTACATCATAGAGGACACATACAGTATGAGAATGACCAGATATTAGCTCTAGCATTTGATTGCTAGCATTAGCAAGTTAGCATTAGCATTCAAACTTTTTAACATTGCATTACTTGCATGTATATAAGAAGGGATAAGCTTTAATGCCATCTAATGTAATATGCCCATGAAGGGTTTTGCTTTAATGCCATCTGATCTCTTATTTCCATCATAGAGGACACGTACAGTATGAAAATGACCAGATATTAGCACTAGCATTAGATCGTTAGCATTAGCAAGTTAGCATTAGCATTCAAACTTTAACATTGTTGTATTTGCATGTATACAAGAAGCGTTAAGCTTTAATGACATCTAATCTAATATGCACATGAAGGGTTATGCCTTAATGCCATCTGATCTCTGATTTCAATTATAGAGGACACATACAGTATGAAAATGATCAGATATTAGCACAAGCATTAGATCGCTAGCATTAGCAAGTTAGCATAAGCATTCAAACTTTAACATTGCTGTATTTGCATGTATACAATAAGGGTTAAGCTTTAATGCCATCTGATCTAATATGCCCATGAAGGGTTATGCTTCAATGCCATCTGATCTCTTATTTCCATCATAGAGGACACGTACAGTATGAAAATGACCAGATATTAGCACTAGCATTAGATCTCTAGCATTAGCAATTTAGCATTAGCATTCAAACTTAAACATTGCAGTACTTGCATGTATATAAGAAGGCTTAAGCTTGAACGCCATCTGATCTCTTATTTCCATCATCGAGGACACGTACAGTATGAAAATGAACAAATATTAGCACTAGCATTAGATTGCTAGCATTATCAAGTTAGCATTAGCATTCAAACTTGAACATTGCAGTACTTGCATGTATACCAGAAGGGTTAAGCTTTAATGCCATCTAATCTAATATGCCCACGAAGGGTTATGCTTTAATGCAATCTGATATCTTATTTCCATCATAGAGGACACATACAGTATGATAATGACCAGATATTAGCTCTAGCATTAGATCGCTAGCATTAGCAAGTTAGCATTAGCATTCAAACTTAAACATTGCAGTACTTGCATGTATACAAGAAGGGTTGAGCTTTAATGCCATCTAATCTAACATGCCCATGAAGGGTCATGCTTTAATGCCATCTGATCTCTTATTTCCATCATAGAGGACACGTACAGTATGAAAATGACCAGATATTAGCACTAGCATTAGATCGTTAGCATTAGCAAGTTAGCATTAGCATTCAAACTTTAACATTGTTGTATTTGCATGTATACAAGAAGGGTTAAGCTTTAATGCCATCTAATCTAATATGCCCCATGAAGGGTTATGCTTTAATGTCATCTGATCTCTTATTTCCATCATAGAGGACACAGTATGAAAATGACAGTATGAAAATGACCAGATATTAGCATTCAAACTAACAGCATTTTAGATACAATAAGGGTTAAGCTTTAATGCTATCTGATTATGCCCAAGGGTTAGCATTAGCCATCATTCAAACTTAAACATTGCAGTATGAAAATTTGCATGTATACAAGAAGGGTTAGCATTAGCATTTAATGCCATCTAAATCTAAATATGCCCACGAAGGGTTATGCTTTAATGCCATCTGATCTCTTATTTCCATCATAGAGGACACGTACAGTATGAAAATGACCAGATATTAGCAGTAGCATTAGATCGCTAGCATTAGCAAGTTAGCATAAGCATTCAAACATTAACATTACTGTATTTGCATGTACACAAGAAGAGTTGAGCTTTAATGCCATCTAATCTAATATGCCCACGAAGGGTCATGCTTTAATGCCATCTGATCTCTTATTTCCATCATAGAGGACACGTACAGTATGAAAAATGACCAGATATTAGCACTAGCATTAGAGCGCCAGCATTAGAAAGTTAGCATTAGCATTCAAACTTTAACATTGCTGTATTTGTATGTATACAAGAAGGGTTAATCTTTAATGCCATCTGATCTAATATGCCCATGAAGGGTAATGCTTTAATACGATCTGATCTCTTAATTCCATCATAGAGGACACGTACAGTATGAAAATGACCAGATATTAGCACTAGCATTAGATCGCTAGCATTAGCAAGTTAGCATTAGCATTAAAACTTTAACATTGCTGTATTTGCATGTATACAAGAAGGCTTAAGCTTTAATGCTATATATTCTAATTTGTCCATGAAGGGTTATGCTTTAATGCCATCTCATGTCTTATTTCCAACATTGAGGACACGTACAGTATGAAAATTACCAGATATTAGCACTAGCATTAGATCGCTAGCATTTGCAAGTTAGCATTAGCATTCAAACTTTAACATTGCAGTACTTGGATGTATACCAGAAGGGGTAAGCTTAAATGCCATCTAATCTAATATGCCCATGAAGGGTTATGCTTTCATGTCATCTGATCTCTTATTTCCATCATAGAGGACACATACAGTATGAGAATGACCAGATATTAGCACTAGCATTTGATTGCTAGCATTAGCAAGTTAGCATTAGCATTCAAACTTTAACATTGCAGTACTTGCATGTATACAAGAAGGGGTAAGCTTTAATGCAATCTAATCTAATATGCCCATGAAGGGTTATGCCTTAATGCCATCTGATCTCTGATTTCCATTATAGAGGACACGTACAGTATGAAAATGATCAGATTTTAGCACTAGCATTAGATCGCTAGCATTAGCAAGTTAGCATAAGCATTCAAACTTTAACATTGCTGTATTTGCATGTATACAAGAAGGGTTAAGCTTTAATGCCATCTAATCTAATATGTCCATGAAGGGTGATGCTTTAATGTCATCTGATCTCTTATTTCCATCATAGAGGACACATACAGTATGACAATGACCAGATATTAGCTCTAGCATTTGATTGCCAGCATTAGCAAGTTAGCATTAGCATTCAAACTTAAACATTGCAGGACTTGCATGTATACAAGAAGGGTTAAGCTTTAATGCCATCTAATCTAATTTGCCCACGAAGGGTTATGCTTTCATGGCATCTGATCTCTTATTTCCATCATAGAAGACACATACAGTATGAAAATGACCAGATATTAGAACTAGCATTAGATCGTTAGCATTAGCAAGTTAGCATTAGCATTCAAACTTAAACATTGCAGTACTTGAATGTATACAAGAAGGGTTAGGCTTTAATGCCATCTAATCTAATATGCCCATGAAGGGTTATGCTTTAATGCCATCTGATCTCTTATTTACATCATAGAGGCGACGTACAGTATGAAAATGACGAGATATTAGCTCTAGCATTCGATCGCTAGCATTAGCAAGTTAGCATTAGCATTCAAACTTAAACATTGCAGTACTTGCATGTATACAAGAAGGGTTGAGCTTTAATGCCATCTAATCTAATATACCCACGAAGGGTCATGCTTTAATGCCATCTGATTTCTTATTTCCATCATAGAGGACACGTACAGTATGAAAAATGACCAGATATTAGCACAAGCATTAGAGCGCTAGCATTATCAAGTTAGCATTAGCATTAAAACTTTAACGTTGCTGTATTTGCATGTATACAAGAAGGCTTAAGCTTTAACGCCATCTGATCTCTTAATTCCATCATAGAGGACACGTACAGTATGAAAATGACCAGATATTAGCACTAGCATTAGATCGCTAGCATTATCAAGTTAGCATTAGCATTCAAACTTTAACATTGCTGTATTTGCATGTATACAAGAAGGGTTAAGCTTTAATGCTATATAATCTAATATGTCCATGAAGGGTTATGCTTTAATGCCATCTCATCTCTTATTTCCAACATTGAGGACACGTACAGTATGAAAATTACCAGATATAAGCACTAGTATTAGATCGCTAGCATTTGCAAGTTAGCATTACCATTCAAACTTTAACATTGCAGTACTTGGATGTAGACAAGAAGGGGTAAGCTTTAATGCCATCTAATCTAATATGCCCATGAAGGGTTATGCTTTAATGTCATCTGATCTCTTATTTCCATCATAGAGGACACATACAGTATGAGAATGACCAGATATTAGCACTAGCATTTGATTGCTAGCATTAGCAAGTTAGCATTAGCATTCAAACTTTAACATTGCAGTACTTGCATGTATACAAGAAGGGGTAAGCTTTAATGCCATCTAATCTAATATGCCCATGAAGGGTTATGCCTTAATGCCATCTGATCTCTGATTTCCATTATAGAGGACACGTACAGTATGAAAATGATCAGATATTAGCACTAGCATTAGATCGCTAGCATTAGAAAGTTAGCATAAGCATTCAAACCTTAACATTGCTGTATTTGCATGTATACAATAAGGGTTAAGCTTTAATGCCATCTGATCTAATATGCCCATGAAGGGTAATGCTTTAATGCGATCTGATCTCTTATTTCCATCATAGAGGACACGTACAGTATGAAAATGACCAAATGTTAGCACTTGCATTAGATCGCTAGCATTATCAAGTTACCATTAGCATTCAAACTTTGACATTGCAGTACTTGCATGTATACCAGAAGGGTTAAGCTTTAATGCCATCTAATCTAATATGCCCTTGAAGGGTTATGCTTTAATGCCATCTGATCTCTTATTTCCATCATAGAGGACACGTACAGTATGAAAATGACCAGATATTAGCACTAGCATTAGATCGCTAGCATTAGCAAGTTAGCATAAGCATTCAAACTTTAACATTGCTGTATTTGCATGTATACAAGAAGGGTTAAGGTTTAATGCCATCTAATCTAATATGTCCATGAAGGGTTATGCTTAAATGTCATCTGATCTCTTATTTCCATCATAGAGGACACATACAGTATGACAATGACCAGATATTAGGTTTAGCAGTTGATTGCCAGCATTAGCAAGTTAGCATTAGCATTCAAACTTAAACATTGCAGGACTTGCATGTATACAAGAAGGGTTAAGCTTTAATGCCATCTAATCTAATTTGCCCACGAAGGGTTATGCTTAAATGGCATCTGATCTCTTATTTCCATCAAAGAGGACACATACAGTATGAAAATGACCAGATATTAGAACTAGCATTAGATCGTTAGCATTAGCAAGTTAGCATTAGCATTCAAACTTAAAAATTGCAGTACTTGCATGTATACAAGAAGGGTTAAGCTTTAATGACATCTAATCTAATATGCCCATGAAGGGTAATGCTTTAATGCGATCTGATCTCTTATTTCCATCATAGAGGACACGTACAGTATGAAAATGAACAAATATTAGCACTTGCATTAGATTGCTAGCATTATCAAGTTAGCATTAGCATTCAAACTTTGACATTGCAGTACTTGCATGTATACCAGAAGGGTTAAGCTTTAATGCCATCTAATCTAATATGCCCTTGAAGGGTTATGCTTTAATGCCATCTGATCTCTTATTTCCATCATAGAGGACACGTACAATATGAAAATGACCAGATATTAGCACTTGCATTAGATCGCTAGCATTTTCAAGTTAGCATTAGCATTCAAACTTTAACATTGCTGTATTTGCATGTATACAAGAAGGCTTTAATGCCATATTTAATATGTCCATGAAGGGTTATTTGATCTCATCTCTTATTTCAAACATAGAGGACACGTACAGCATGAAAATGACCAGATATTAGCACTAGCATTAGATCGCTAGCATTATCAAGTTAGCATTAGCATTCAAACTTTAACATTGCTGTATTTGCATTTATACAAGAAGGGTGAAGCTTTAATGCTATCTAATCTAATATGCCCATGAAGGGTTATGCTTTAATGCCATCTCATCTCTTTTTTCCAACATTGAGGACACGTACAGTATGAAAATGACCAGATATTAGCACTAGCATTAGATCGCTAGCATTAGCAAGTTAGCATTAGCATTCAAACTTTAACATTGCTGTACTTGGAAGTATACAAGAAGGGGTAAGCTTTAATGCCATCTAATCTAATATACCCATGAAGGGTTTTGCTTTAATTCCATCTGATCTCTTATTTCCATCATAGAGGACACGTACAGTATGAAAATGACCAGATATTAGCACTAGCATTAGATCGTTAGCATTAGCAAGTTAGCATTAGCATTCAAACTTAAACCTTGCAGTACTTGCATGTATACAATAAGGGTTAAGCTTGAATGCCATCCAATCTAATATGCCCATTAATGGTCATGCTTTAATGTCATCTGATCTCTTATTTCCATCAAAGAGTACACGTACGATATGACAATGACCAGATATTAGATCTAGCATTAGATAGCTATAGCATTAACAAGATAGCATTAGTATTCAAACTTAAACATTGAAGTACTTGCATGTATACCAGAAGGGTTAAGCTTTAATGCTATCTAATCTAATATGCCCATGAAGGGTTATGCTTTAATGACATCTGATCTCTTATTTCCATCAAAGAGGACACGTACAGTATGAAAATGACCAGATATTAGCACTAGCATTAGATCGCTAGCATTAGCAAGCTAGCATAAGCATTCAAACTTTAACATTGCAGTATTTGCATGTATACAAGAAGGGTTAAGGTTTAATGCCATCTAATCTAATATGCCCATGAACAGTTATGCTTTAATGTCATCTGATCTCTTATTTACATCATAGAGGACACATACAGTATGATAATGACCAGATATTAGCTCTAGCATTAGATCGCTAGCATTAGCAAGTTAGCATTAGCATTCAAACTTTAACATTGCATTACTTGCATGTATATAAGAAGGGATAAGCTTTAATGCCATCTATTGTAATATGCCCATGAAGGGTTTTGCTTTAATGCCATCTGATCTCTTATTTCCATCATAGAGGACACGTACAGTATGAAAATGACCTGATATTAGCACTAGCATTAGATCGTTAGCATTAGCAAGTTAGCATTAGCATTAAAACTTTAACATTGTTGTATTTGCATGTATACAAGAAGCGTTAAGCTTTAATGACATCTAATCTAATATGCCCATGAAGGGTTATGCCTTGATGACATCTGATCTCTGATTTCAATTATAGAGGACACATACAGTATGAAAATGATCAGATATTAGCACTAGCATTAGATCGCTAGCATTAGCAAGTTAGCATAAGCATTCAAACTTTAACATTGCTGTATTTGAATGTATACAATAAGGGTTGAGCTTTAATGCCATCTGATCTAATATGCCCATGAAGGGTTATGCTTCAATGCCATCTGATCTCTTATTTCCATCATAGAGGACACGTACAGTATGAAAATGACCAGATATTAGCACTAGCATTAGATCTCTAGCATTAGCAATTTCGCATTAGCATTCAAACTTAAACATTGCAGTACTTGCATGTATACAAGAAGGCTTAAGCTTTAACGCCATCTGATCTCTTATTTCCATCATCGAGGACACGTACAGTATGAAAATGAACAAATATTAGCACTAGCATTAGATCGCTAGCATTATCAAGTTAGCATTAGCATTCAAACTTGAACATTGCAGTTCTTGCATGTATATCAGAAGGGTTAAGCTTTAATGCCATCTAATCTCTAATATGCTTTAATGCCATCTGAAGGGTTATGCTTTAATGACCATCTGACCAGATATTCTTATTTGCATCATAGAGTTAGGACACATTCAAAGTATGATTTGCATGACCAGATATTATGCTATCTTGCATTAGAGGGCTTTAATGCCATCTCATTAGCAAGTTAGCATGAAAATGACCATTCAAACATTAGATTTAACATTGCTGTACTTTTTGCATGTATACAAGAAGGGTTAAGCTTTAATGCTATATAATCTAATATGTCCATGAAGGGTTATGCTTTAATGCCATCTCATCTCTTATTTCCAACATCGAGGACACGTACAGTATGAAAATGACCAGATATTAGCACTAGCATTAGATCGCTAGCATTAGCAAGTTAGCATTAGCATTCAAACTTTAACATTGCAGTACTTGGATGTATACAAGAAGGGTTGCTTTAATGCTATCTAATCTAATATGCCCATGAAGGGTTATGCTTTAATGCCATCTCATCTCTTTTTTCCAACATTGAGGACACGTACAGTATGAAAATGACCAGATATTAGCACTAGCATTAGATCGCTAGCATTAGCAAGCTAGCATTAGCATTCAAACTTTAACATTGCTGTACTTGGAAGTATACAAGAAGGGGTAAGCTTTAATGCCATCTAATCTAATATGCCCATGAAGGGTTATGCTTTAATTCCATCTGATCTCTTATTTCCATCATAGAGGACACGTACAGTATGAAAATGACCAGATATTAGCACTAGCATTAGATCGTTAGCATTAGCAAGTTAGCATTAGCATTCAAACTTAAACATTGCAGTACTTGCATGTATACAAGAAGGGTTAAGCTTTAATGCCATCTAATCTAATATGCCCATGAAGGGTTATGCTTTAATGCCATCTGATCTCTTATTTCCATCATAGAGGACACGTACAGTATGAAAATGACCAGAAATTAGCAGTAGCATTAGATCGCTAGCATTATCAAGTTAGCATTAGCATTCAAACTTAAACATTGCAGTACTTGCATGTATACAAGAAGGGTTAAGCTTTAATGCCATCTAATCTAATATGCCCTTGAAGGGTTATGCTTTAATGTCATCTGATCTCTTATTTCCATCATAGAGGACACGTACAGTATGACAATGACCAGATATTAGCTCTAGCATTAGATCGCTATGATTAGCAAGTTAGCATTAGCATTCAAACTTAAACATTGCAGTACTTGCATGTATACAAGAAGGGTTAAGCTTTAATGCCATCTAATCTAATATGCCCATGAAGGGTTATGCTTTAATGCCATCTGATCTCTTATTTCCATCATAGAGGACACGTACAGTATGAAAATGACCAGATATTAGCTCTAGCATTAGATCGCTAGCATTAGCAAGTTAGCATTAGCATTCAAACTTAAACATTGCAGTATTTGCATGTATACAAGAAGGGTTAAGCTTTTAATGCCATCTAAACTAATATGCCCATGAAGGGTTATGCTTTAATGCCATCTGATCTCTTATTTCCATCATAGAGGACACGTACAGTATGAAAATGACCAGATATTAGCTCTAGCATTAGATCGCTAGCATTAGCAAGTTAGCATAAGCATTCAAACTTAAACATTGCTGTATTTGCATGTACACAAGAAGGGTTGAGCTTTAATGCCATCTAATCTAATATGCCCACGAAGGGTCATGCTTTAATGCCATCTGATCTCTTATTTCCATCATAGAGGACACGTACAGTATGAAAAATGACCAGATATTAGCACTAGCATTAGAGCGCTAGCATTAGCAAGTTAGCATTAGCATTCAAACTTTAACATTGCTGTATTTATATGTATACAAGAAGGGTTAAGCTTTAATGCCATCTGATCTAATATGCCCATGAAGGGTAATGCTTTAATACGATCTGATCTCTTATTTCCATCATAGAGGACACGTACAGTATGAAAATGACCAGATATTAGCACTAGCATTAGATCGCTAGCATTAGCAAGTTAGCATTAGCATTAAAACTTTTAACATTGCTGTATTTGCATGTAAACAATGAAGGGTTATGCTTTTAACGCCATCTGATCTCTTAATTCCATCATAGAGGACACGTACAGTATGAAAATGACCAGATATTAGCACTAGCATTAGATCGCTAGCATTATTAAGTTAGCATTAGCATTCAAACTTTTAACATTGCTGTATTTGCATGTATACAAGAAGGGTTAAGCTTTAATGCTATATATTCTAATTTGTCCATGAAGGGTTATGCTTTAATGCCATCTCATCTCTTATTTCCAACATTGAGGACACGTACAGTATGAAAATTACCAGATATTAGCACTAGCATTAGATCGCTAGCATTTGCAAGTTAGCATTAGCATTCAAACTTTATCATTGCAGTACTTGGATGTATACAAGAAGGGGTAAGCTTAAATGCCATCTAATCTAATATGCCCATGAAGGGTTATGCTTTAATGTCATCTGATCTCTTATTTCCATCATAGAGGACACATACAGTATGAGAATGACCAGATATTAGCACTAGCATTTGATTGCTAGCATTAGCAAGTTAGCATTAGCATTCAAACTTTAACATTGCAGTATTTGCATGTATACAAGAAGGGGTAAGCTTTAATGCCATCTAATCTAATATGCCCATGAAGGGTTATGCCTTAATGCCATCTGATCTCTGATTTCCATTATAGAGGACACGTACAGTATGAAAATGATCAGATTTTAGCACTAGCATTTGATTGCCAGCATTAGCAAGTTAGCATTAGCATTCAAACTTAAACATTGCTGTATTTGCATGTATACAAGAAGGGTTAAGGTTTAATGCCATCTAATCTAATATGTCCATGAAGGGTTATGCTTTAATGTCATCTGATCTCTTATTTCCATCATAGAGGACACATACAGTATGAAAATGACCAGATATTAGCTCTAGCATTTGATTGCCAGCATTAGCAAGTTAGCATTAGCATTCAAACTTAAACATTGCAGGACTTGCATGTATACAAGAAGGGTTAAGCTTTAATGCCATCTAATCTAATTTGCCCATGAAGGGTTATGCTTTAATGGCATCTGATCTCTTATTTCCATCATAGAGGACACATACAGTATGAAAATGACCAGATATTAGAACTAGCATTAGATCGTTAGCATTAGCAAGTTAGCATTAGCATTCAAACTTTAAACATTGCAGTACTTGCATGTATACAAGAAGGGTTAAGCTTTAATGCCATCTAATCTAATATGCCCATGAAGGGTTATGCTTTAATGCCATCTGATCTCTTATTTCCATCATAGAGGACACGTACAGTATGAAAATGACCAGATATTAGCACTAGCATTAGATCGCTAGCATTAGCAAGTTAGCATAAGCATTCAAACTTTAACATTGCTGTATTTGCATGTATACAAGAAGGTTTAAGGTTTAATGCCATCTAATCTAATATGCCCATGAAGGGTTATGCTTTAATGTCATCTGATCTCTTATTTCCATCATAGAGGACACATACAGTATGACAATGACCAGATATTAGCTCTAGCATTAGATTGCCAGCATTAGCAAGTTAGCATTAGCATTCAAACTTAAACATTGCAGGACTTGCATGTATACAAGAAGGGTTAAGCTTTAATGCCATCTAATCTAATTTGCCCATGAAGGGTTATGCTTTAATGGCATCTGATCTCTTATTTCCATCATAGAGGACACATACAGTATGAAAATGACCAGATATTAGAACTAGCATTAGATCGTTAGCATTAGCAAGTTAGCATTAGCATTCAAACTTAAACATTGCAGTACTTGCATGTATACAAGAAGGGTTAAGCTTTAATGCCATCTAATCTAATATGCCCATGAAGGGTTATGCTTTAATGCCATCTGATCTCTTATTTCCATCATAGAGGACACATACAGTATGAAAATGACCAGATATTAGCTCTAGCATTAGATCGCTAGCATTAGCAAGTTAGCATTAGCATTCAAACTTAAACATTGCAGTACTTGCATGTATACAAGAAGGGTTAAGCTTTAATGCCATCTAATCTAATATATTCCCATGAAGGGTTATGCTTTAATGCCATCTGATCTCTTATTTCCATCATGACACATACAGTATGAAAATGACCAGATATTAGCACTAGCATTAGATCGCTAGCATTATCAAGTTAGCATTAGCATTCAAACTTTAACATTGCAGTATTTGCATGTATACAAGAAGGGTTAAGCTTTAATGCCATCTAATCCTTAATATGCCCATGAAGGGTTATGCTTTAATGCCATTGAGATCTTATTTCCAGCATTAGACACGTACAGTATGAAATGACCATTATTAGTTGCAGCATTAGCATTTCAAGTTAGCATTAACAAATTAACATTGCATTATTTGCATGTATACAAGAAGGGTTAAGCTTTAATGCCATCTAATCTAATATGCCCATGAAGGGTTATGCTTTAATGCCATCTGATCTCTTATTTCCATCATAGAGGACACGTACAGTATGAAAATGACCAGATATTAGCACTAGCATTAGATCGCTAGCATTAGCAAGTTAGCATTAGCATTCAAACTTTAACATTGCAGTATTTGCATGTATACAAGAAGGGTTAAGCTTTAATGCCATCTAATCTAATATGCCCATGAAGGGTTATGCTTTAATGTCATCTGATCTCTTATTTCCATCATAGAGGACACATACAGTATGAGAATGACCAGATATTAGCACTAGCATTTGATTGCTAGCATTAGCAAGTTAGCATTAGCATTCAAACTTTAACATTGCAGTACTTGCATGTATACAAGAAGGGGTTAAGCTTTAATGCCATCTAATCTAATATGCCCATGAAGGGTTATGCCTTTAATGCCATCTGATCTCTGATTTCCATTATAGAGGACACATACAGTATGAAAATGATCAGATATTAGCACTAGCATTAGATCGCTAGCATTAGCAAGTTAGCATTAAGCATTCAAACTTTAACATTGCTGTATTTGCATGTATACAAGAAGGGTTAAGCTTTAATGCCATCTGATCTAATATGCCCATGAAGGGTAATGCTTTAATGCCATCTGATCTCTTATTTCCATCATAGAGGACACGTACAGTATGAAAATGACCAAATATTAGCACTAGCATTAGATCGCTAGCATTATCAAGTTAGCATTAGCATTCAAACTTAAACATTGCAGTACTTGCATGTATACAAGAAGGGTTAAGCTTTAATGCCATCTAATCTAATATGCCCTTGAAGGGTTATGCTTTAATGCCATCTGATCTCTTATTTCCATCATAGAGGACACATACAGTATGAAAATGACCAGATATTAGCACTAGCATTAGATCGCTAGCATTAGCAAGTTAGCATTAGCATTCGCCATCTAATCTAATATGCCCATGAAGGGTTATGCTTTAATGTCATCTGATCTCTTATTTCCATCATAGAGGACACATACAGTATGAAAATGACCAGATATTAGCACTAGCATTAGATCGCTAGCATTAGCAAGTTAGCATTAGCATTCAAACTTAAACATTGCAGTACTTGCATGTATACAAGAAGGGTTAAGCTTTAATGCCATCTAATCTAATATGCCCATGAAGGGTTATGCTTTAATGCCATCTGATCTCTTATTTCCATCATAGAGGACACATACAGTATGAAAATGACCAGATATTAGAACTAGCATTAGATCGCTAGCATTAGCAAGTTAGCATTAGCATTCAAACTTAAACATTGCAGTACTTGCATGTATACAAGAAGGGTTAAGCTTTAATGCCATCTAATCTAATATGCCCATGAAGGGTTATGCTTTAATGCCATCTGATCTCTTATTTCCATCATAGAGGACACATACAGTATGAAATGACCAGATATTAGCACTAGCATTAGATTGCTAGCATTAGCAAGTTAGCATTAGCATTCAAACTTAAACATTGCAGTACTTGCATGTATACAAGAAGGGTTAAGCTTTAATGCCATCTAATCTAATATGCCCTGAAGGGTTATGCTTTAATGCCATCTGATCTCTTATTTCCATCATAGAGGACACATACAGTATGAAAATGACCAGATATTAGCACTAGCATTAGATTGCTAGCATTAGCAAGTTAGCATTAGCATTCAAACTTAAACATTGCAGTATTTGCATGTATACAAGAAGGGTTAAGCTTTAATGCCATCTAATCTAATATGCCCATGAAGGGTTATGCTTTAATGCCATCTGATCTCTTATTTCCATCATAGAGGACACATTACAGTATGAAAATGACCAGATATTAGCACTAGCATTAGATCGTTAGCATTAGCAAGTTAGCATTAGCATTCAAACTTAAACATTGCAGTATTTGCATGTATACAAGAAGGGTTAAGCTTTAATGCCATCTAATCTAATATGCCCATGAAGGGTTATGCTTTAATGCCATCTGATCTCTTATTTCCATCATAGAGGACACGTACAGTATGAAAATGACCAGATATTAGCACTAGCATTAGATCGCTAGCATTATCAAGTTAGCATTAGCATTCAAACTTAAACATTGCAGTACTTGCATGTATACAAGAAGGGTTAAGCTTTAATGCCATCTAATCTAATATGCCCTTGAAGGGTTATGCTTTAATGCCATCTGATCTCTTATTTCCATCATAGAGGACACGTACAGTATGAAAATGACCAGATATTAGCACTAGCATTAGATCGCTAGCATTAGCAAGTTAGCATTAGCATTCAAACTTAAACATTGCAGTATTTGCATGTATACAAGAAGGGTTAAGCTTTAATGCCATCTAATCTAATATGCCCATGAAGGGTTATGCTTTAATGCCATCTGATCTCTTATTTCCATCATAGAGGACACGTACAGTATGAAAATGACCAGATATTAGCTCTAGCATTAGATCGCTAGCATTAGCATTAGCAAGTTAGCATTAGCATTCAAACTTAAACATTGCAGTATTTGCATGTATACAAGAAAGGTTAAGCTTTAATGCCATCTAATCTAATATGCCCATGAAGGGTTATGCTTAATGCCATCTGATCTCTTATTTCCATCATAGAGGACATACAGTATGAAAATGACCAGATATTAGCACTAGCATTAGATCGCTAGCATTAGCAAGTTAGCATTAGCATTCAAACTTTAACATTGCAGTATTTGCATGTATACAAGAAGGGTTAAGCTTTAATGCCATCTAATCTAATATGCCCATGAAGGGTTATGCTTTAATGCCATCTGATCTCTTATTTCCATCATAGAGGACACGTAGTATGAAAATGACCAAAATTAGCCAGCATTATTAGCATTCAAGTTAGCATTAGCATTCAAACTTTAACATTAGTACAATGTATACAAGAAGGGTTAAGCTTTAATGCCATCTAATCTAATATGCCCTTGAAGGGTTATGCTTTAACATTGCTTATTTCCATCATTGACACATGTATAATGACCAGATATTAGCACTAGCATTTGATTTAGCATTGCCATCAAATAACATTACTTATGTATACAAGAAGGGTTAAGCTTTAATGCCATCTAATCTAATATGAAGGGTTATGCTTTAATGACATCTGATCTCTTATTTCCATCATAGAGGACACATACAGTATGAAAATGACCAGATATTAGCACTAGCATTAGATCGCTAGCATTAGCAAGTTAGCATTAGCATTCAAACTTTTAACATTGCAGTACTTGCATGTATACAAGAAGGGTTAAGCTTTAATGCCATCTAATCTAATATGCCCATGAAGGGTTATGCTTTAATGCCATCTGATCTCTTATTTCCATCATAGAGGACATACAGTATGAAAATGACCAGATATTAGCACTAGCATTAGATCGCTAGCATTAGCAAGTTAGCATTAGCATTCAAACTTTAACATTGCAGTACTTGCATGTATACAAGAAGGGTTAAGCTTTAATGCCATCTAATCTAATATGCCCATGAAGGGTTATGCTTTAATGCCATCTGATCTCTTATTTCCATCATAGAGGACACATACAGTATGAAAATGACCAGATTTTAGCACTAGCATTAGATCGCTAGCATTAGCAAGTTAGCATTAGCATTCAAACTTTAACATTGCAGTACTTGCATGTATACAAGAAGGGTTAAGCTTTAATGCCATCTAATCTAATATGCCCATGAAGGGTTATGCTTTAATGCCATCTGATCTCTTATTTCCATCATAGAGGACACATACAGTATGAAAATGACCAGATATTAGCACTAGCATTTGATTGCTAGCATTAGCAAGTTAGCATTAGCATTCAAACTTTAACATTGCAGTATTTGCATGTATACAAGAAGGGTTAAGCTTTAATGCCATCTAATCTAATATGCCCATGAAGGGTTATGCTTTAATGCCATCTGATCTCTTATTTCCATCATAGAGGACACATACAGTATGAGAATGACCAGATATTAGCACTAGCATTTGATTGCTAGCATTAGCAAGTTAGCATTAGCATTCAAACTTTAACATTGCAGTACTTGCATGTATACAAGAAGGGTTAAGCTTTAATGCCATCTAATCTAATATGCCCATGAAGGGTTATGCTTTAATGTCATCTGATCTCTTATTTCCATCATAGAGGACACATACAGTATGAGAATGACCAGATATTAGCACTAGCATTTGATTGCTAGCATTAGCAAGTTAGCATTAGCATTCAAACTTTAAACATTGCAGTACTTGCATGTATACAAGAAGGGTAAGCTTTAATGCCATCTAATCTAATATGCCCATGAAGGGTTATGCTTTAATGCCATCTGATCTCTGATTTCCATCATAGAGGACACGTACAGTATGAAAATGATCAGATATTAGCACTAGCATTAGATCGCTAGCATTAGCAAGTTAGCATTAAGCATTCAAACTTTAACATTGCTGTATTGCATGTATACAATAAGGGTTAAGCTTTAATGCCATCTGATCTAATATGCCCCATGAAGGGTAATGCTTTAATGTGATCTGATCTCTTATTTCCATCATAGAGGACACGTACAGTATGAAAATGACCAAATATTAGCACTTGCATTAGATCGCTAGCATTATCAAGTTAGCATTAGCATTCAAACTTTAACATTGCAGTACTTGCATGTATACCAGAAGGGTTAAGCTTTAATGCCATCTAATCTAATATGCCCTTGAAGGGTTATGCTTTAATGCCATCTGATCTCTTATTTCCATCATAGAGGACACGTACAGTATGAAAATGACCAGATATTAGCACTAGCATTAGATCGCTAGCATTAGCAAGTTAGCATAAGCATTCAAACTTTAACATTGCTGTATTTGCATGTATACAAGAAGGGTTAAGGTTTAATGCCATCTAATCTAATATGTCCATGAAGGGTTATGCTTTAATGTCATCTGATCTCTTATTTCCATCATAGAGGACACATACAGTATGACAATGACCAGATATTAGCTCTAGCATTAGATTGCCAGCATTAGCAAGTTAGCATTAGCATTCAAAACTTAAACATTGCAGGACTTGCATGTATACAAGAAGGGTTAAGCTTTTAATGCCATCTAATCTAATTTGCCCACGAAGGGTTATGCTTTAATGGCATCTGATCTCTTATTTCCATCATAGAGGACACATACAGTATGAAAATGACCAGATATTAGAACTAGCATTAGATCGTTAGCATTAGCAAGTTAGCATTAGCATTCAAACTTAAACATTGCAGTACTTGCATGTATACAAGAACGGTTAAGCTTTTATGACATCTAATCTAATATGCCCATGAAGGGTTATGCTTTTATGCCATCTGATCTCTTATTTACATCATAGAGGACACGTACAGTATGACAATGACCAGATATTAGCTCTAGCATTCGATCGCTAGCATTAGCAAGTTAGCATTAGCATTCAAACTTCAACATTGCAGTACTTGCATGTAAACAAGAAGGGTTAAGCTTTAATGCCATCTAATCTAATATGCCCTTGAAGGGTTATGCTTTAATGACATCTGATCTCTTATTTCCATCATAGAGGACACGTACAGTATGACAATGACCAGATATTAGCTCTAGCATTAGATCGCTATGATTAGCAAGTTAGCATTAGCATTCAACCTTAAACATTGCAGTACTTGCATGTATACAAGAAGGGTTAAGCTTTAATGCCATCTGATCTAATATGCCCACGAAGGGTAATGCTTTAATGCGATCTGATCTCTTATTTCCATCATAGAGGACACGTACAGTATGAAAATGACCAAATATTAGCACTTGCATTAGATCGCTAGCATTATCAAGTTAGCATTAGCATTCAAACTTTGACATTGCAGTACTTGCATGTATACCAGAAGGGTTAAGCTTTAATGCCATCTAATCTAATATGCCCTTGAAGGGTTATGCTTTAATGCCATCTGATCTCTGATTTCCATTATAGAGGACACGTACAGTATGAAAATGATCAGATATTAGCACTAGCATTAGATCGCTAGCATTAGCAAGTTAGCATAAGCATTCAAACCTTAACATTGCTGTATTTGCATGTATACAATAAGGGTTAAGCTTTAATGCCATCTGATCTAATATGCCCATGAAGGGTAATGCTTTAATGCGATCTGATCTCTTATTTCCATCATAGAGGACACGTACAGTATGAAAATGACCAAATATTAGCACTTGCATTAGATCGCTAGCATTATCAAGTTAGCATTAGCATTCAAACTTTGACATTGCAGTACTTGCATGTATACCAGAAGGGTTAAGCTTTAATGCCATCTAATCTAATATGCCCTTGAAGGGTTATGCTTTAATGCCATCTGATCTCTTATTTCCATCATAGAGGACACGTACAGTATGAAAATGACCAGATATTAGCACTAGCATTAGATCGCTAGCATTAGCAAGTTAGCATAAGCATTCAAACTTTAACATTGCTGTATTTGCATGTATACAAGAAGGGTTAAGGTTTAATGCCATCTAATCTAATATATCCATGAAGGGTTATGCTTTAATGTCATCTGATCTCTTATTTCCATCATAGAGGACACATACAGTATGACAATGACCAGATATTAGCTCTAGCATTTGATTGCCAGCATTAGCAAGTTAGCATTAGCATTCAAACTTTAACATTGCAGTACTTGCATGAATACAAGTAGGGGTAAGCTTTAATGCCATCTAATCTAATATGTCCATGAAGGGTTATGCCTTAATGCCATCTGATCTCTGATTTCCATTATAGAGGACACGTACAGTATGAAAATGATCAGATTTTAGCACTAGCATTAGATCGCTAGCATTAGCAAGTTAGCATTAGCATTCAAACTTTAACATTGCTGTATTTGCATGTATACAATAAGGGTTAAGCTTTAATGCCATCTGATCTAATATGCCCATGAAGGGTAATGCTTTAATGCGATCTGATCTCTTATTTCCATCATAGAGGTCACGTACAGTATGAAAATGACCAAATATTAGCACTAGCATTAGATCGCTAGCATTATCAAGTTAGCATTAGCATTCAAAATTTGACATTGCAGTACTTGCATGTATACAAGAAGGGTTAAGCTTTAATGCCATCTAATCTAATATGCCCTTGAAGGGTTATGCTTTAATGCCATCTGATCTCTTATTTCCATCATAGAGGACACATACAGTATGAGAATGACCAGATATTAGCACTAGCATTTGATTGCTAGCATTAGCAAGTTAGCATTAGCATTCAAACTTTAACATTGCAGTACTTGCATGTATACAAGAAGGGGTAAGCTTTAATGCCATCTAATCTAATATGCCCATGAAGGGTTATGCCTTAATGCCATCTGATCTCTGATTTCCATTATAGAGGACACGTACAGTATGAAAATGATCAGATATTAGCACTAGCATTAGATCGCTAGCATTAGCAAGTTAGCATAAGCATTCAAACCTTAACATTGCTGTATTTGCATGTATACAATAAGGGTTAAGCTTTAATGCCATCTGATCTAATATGCCCATGAAGGGTAATGCTTTAATGCGATCTGATCTCTTATTTCCATCATAGAGGACACGTACAGTATGAAAATGACCAAATATTAGCACTTGCATTAGATCGCTAGCATTATCAAGTTAGCATTAGCATTCAAACTTTGACATTGCAGTACTTGCATGTATACCAGAAGGGTTAAGCTTTAATGCCATCTAATCTAATATGCCCTTGAAGGGTGATGCTTTAATGCCATCTGATCTCTTATTTCCATCATAGAGGACACGTACAGTATGAAAATGACCAGATATTAGCACTAGCATTAGATCGCTAGCATTAGCAAGTTAGCATAAGCATTCAAACTTTAACATTGCTGTATTTGCATGTATACAAGAAGGGTTAAGGTTTAATGCCATCTAATCTGATATGTCCATGAAGGGTTATGCTTTAATGTCATCTGATCTCTTATTTCCATCATAGAGGACACATACAGTATGACAATGACCAGATATTAGCTCTAGCATTTGATTGCCAGCATTAGCAAGTTAGCATTAGCATTCAAAAATAAACATTGCAGGACTTGCATATATACAAGAAGGGTTGAGCTTTAATGCCATCTAATCTAATTTGCCCACGAAGGGTTATGCTTTAATGGCATCTGATCTCTTATTTCCATCATAGAGGACACATAAAGTATGAAAATAACCAGATATTAGAACTAGCATTAGATCGTTAGCATTAGCAAGTTAGCATTAGCATTCAAACTTAAACATTGCAGTACTTGCATGTATACAAGAAGGGTTAAGCTTTAATGCCATCTAATCTAATATGCCCATGAAGGGTTATGCTTTAATGCCATCTGATCTCTTATTTATATCATAGAGGAGACTTACAGTATGAAAATGACCAGATATTAGCTCTAGCATTCGATCGCTAGCATTAGCAAGTTAGCATTAGCATTCAAACTTAAACATTGCAGTACATGAATGTATCCAAGAAGGGTTGAGCTTTAATGCCATTTTATCTAATATATTCACGAAGGGTCATGCTTTAATGCCATCTGATCTCTTATTTCCATCATAGAGGACACGTACAGTATGAAAAATGACCAGATATTAGCACTAGCATTAGATCGCTCGCATTATCAAGTTAGCATTAGAATTAAAACTTTAACATTGCTGTATTTGCATGTATACAAGAAGGCTTAAGCTTTAACGCCATCTGATCTCTTAATTCCATCATAGAGGACACGTACAGTATGAAAATGACCAGATATTAGCACTAGCATTAGATCGCTAGCATTATCAAGTTAGCATTACCATTCAAACTTTAACATTGCTGTATTTGCATGTATACAAGAAGGGTTAAGCTTTAATGCTATATAATCTAATATGTCCATGAAGGGTTATGCTTTAATGCCATCTCATCTCTTATTTCCAACATTGAGGACACGTACAGTATGAAAATTACCAGATATTAGCACTAGCATTAGATCGCTAGCATTTGCAAGTTAGCATTACCATTCAAACTTTCACATTGCAGTACTTGGATGTATACAAGAAGGGGTAAGCTTTAATGGCATCTAATCTAATATGCCCATGAAGGGTGATGCTTTAATGTCATCTGATCTCTTATTTCCATTATAGAGGACACATACAGTATGAGAATGACCAGATATTAGCACTAGCATTTGATTGCTAGCATTAGCAAGTTAGCATTAGCATTCAAACTTTAACATTGCAGTACTTGCATGTATACAAGAAGGGGTAAGCTTTAATGCCATCTAATCTAATATGCCCATGAAGGGTTATGCCTTAATGCCATCTGATCTCTGATTTCCATTATAGAGGACACGTACAGTATGAAAATGATCAGATATTAGCACTAGCATTAGATCGCTAGCATTAGCAAGTTAGCATAAGCATTCAAACCTTAACATTGCTGTATTTGCATGTATACAATAAGGGTTAAGCTTTAATGCCATCTGATCTAATATGCCCATGAAGGGTAATGCTTTAATGCGATCTGATCTCTTATTTCCATCATAGAGGACACGTACAGTATGAAAATGACCAAATATTAGCACTTGCATTAGATCGCTAGCATTATCAAGTTAGCATTAGCATTCAAACTTTGACATTGCAGTACTTGCATGTATACCAGAAGGGTTAAGCTTTAATGCCATCTAATCTAATATGCCCTTGAAGGGTTATGCTTTAATGCCATCTGATCTCTTATTTCCATCATAGAGGACACGCATACAGTATGAAAATGACCAGATATTAGCACTAGCATTAGATCGCTAGCATTAGCAAGTTAGCATAAGCATTCAAACTTTAACATTGCTGTATTTGCATGTATACAAGAAGGGTTAAGGTTTAATGCCATCTAATCTAATATGTCCATGAAGGGTTATGCTTTAATGTCATCTGATCTCTTATTTCCATCATAGAGGAAACAAACAGTATGACAATGACCAGATATTAGCTCTAGCATTTGATTGCCAGCATTAGCAAGTTAGCATTAGCATTCAAACTTATACATTGCAGGACTTGCATGTATACAAGAAGGGTTAAGCTTTAATGCCATCTAATCTAATTTGCCCACGAAGGGTTATGCTTGAATGGCATCTGATCTCTTATTTCCATCATAGAGGACACATACAGTATGAAAATGACCAGATATTAGAACTAGCATTAGATCGTTAGCATTAGCAAGTTAGCATTAGCATTCAAACTTAAACATTGCAGTACTTGCATGTATACAAGAACGGTTAAGCTTTTATGACATCTAATCTAATATGCCCATGAAGGGTTATGCTTTTATGCCATCTGATCTCTTATTTACATCATAGAGGACACGTACAGTATGACAATGACCAGATATTAGCTCTAGCATTCGATCGCTAGCATTAGCAAGTTAGCATTAGCATTCAAACTTCAACATTGCAGTACTTGCATGTAAACAAGAAGGGTTAAGCTTTAATGCCATCTAATCTAATATGCCCTTGAAGGGTTATGCTTTAATGACATCTGATCTCTTATTTCCATCATAGAGGACACGTACAGTATGACAATGACCAGATATTAGCTCTAGCATTAGATCGCTATGATTAGCAAGTTAGCATTAGCATTCAACCTTAAACATTGCAGTACTTGCATGTATACAAGAAGGGTTAAGCTTTAATGCCATCTAATGTAATATGCCCTTGAAGGGTTATGCTTTAATGCCATCTGATCTCTGATTTCCATCATAGAGGACACGTACAGTATGAAAATGACCAAGATATTAGCACTAGCATTAGATCGCTAGCATTAGCAAGTTAGCATTAGCATTCAAACTTTAACATTGCAGTATTTGCATGTATACAAGAAGGGTTAAGCTTTAATGCCATCTAATCTAATATGCCCATGAAGGGTTATGCTTTAATGCCATCTGATCTCTTATTTCCATCATAGAGGACACGTACAGTATGAAAATGACCAGATATCAGCACTAGCAATGGATTGCTAGCATTAGCAAGTTAGCATTAGCATTCAAACTTAAACATTGCAGTACTTGCATGTATACAAGAAGGGGTTGAGCTTTAATGCCATCTAATCTAATATGCCCATGAAGGGTTATGCTTTTAATGCCATCTGATCTCTTATTTCCATCATAGAGGACACATAACAGTATGAAAATGACCAGATATTAGCACTAGCATTAGATCGCTAGCATTAGCAAGTTAGCATTAGCATTCAAACTTAAACATTGCAGTATTTGCATGTATACAAGAAGGGTTAAGCTTTAATGCCATCTAATCTAATATGCCCATGAAGGGTTATGCTTTAATGCCATCTGATCTCTTATTTCCATCATAGAGGACACGTACAGTATGAAAATGACCAGATATTAGCTCTAGCATTCGATCGCTAGCATTATTAGCAAGTTAGCATTAGCATTCAAACTTTAAACATTGCTGATGGGTATGCTTTTTGCATGTATACAAGAAGGGTTAAGGTTTAATGCCATCTAATCTAATATATCCATGTATGAAGGGTTTAGCTTTAATGCCATCTGATCTCTTATTTCCATCATAGAGGACACAAACAGTATGAAAATGACGAGATATTAGCACTAGCATTAGATCGCTAGCATTAGCAAGTTAGCAATAGCATTCAAACTTTAACATTGCTGTATTTGCATGTATACAAGAAGGGTTAAGCTTTTAATGCTATATAATCTAATATGTCCATGAAGGGTTATGCTTTAATGCCATCTGATCTCTTATTTCCATCATAGAGGACACATACAGTATGAAAATGACCAGATATTAGCCTAGCATTAGATCGTTAGCATTAGCAAGTTAGCATTAGCATTCAAACTTAAACATTGCAGTATTTGCATGTATACAAGAAGGGTTAAGCTTTTAATGCCATCTAATCTAATATGCCCATGAAGGGTTATGCTTTTAATGTCATCTGATCTCTTATTTCCATCATAGAGGACACATACAGTATGAGAATGACCAGATATTAGCACTAGCATTTGATTGCTAGCATTAGCAAGTTAGCATTAGCATTCAAACTTTTAAACATTGCAGTACTTGCATGTATACAAGAAGGGTTAAGCTTTAATGCCATCTAATCTAATATGCCCATGAAGGGTTATGCTTTAATGCCATCTGATCTCTTATTTCCATTATAGAGGACACATACAGTATGAAAATGACCAGATATTAGAACTAGCATTAGATCGCTAGCATTAGCAAGTTAGCATTAGCATTCAAACTTAAACATTGCAGTACTTGCATGTATACAAGAAGGGTTAAGCTTTTAATGCCATCTAATCTAATATGCCCATGAAGGGTTATGCTTTAATGCCATCTGATCTCTTATTTCCATCATAGAGGACACGACAGTATGAAAATGACCAGATATTAGCAGTATCATTACATCGCTAGCATTAGCAAGTTAGCATTAGCATTCACACTTAAACATTGCAGTATTTGCATGTATACAAGAAGGGTTAAGCTTTAATGCCATCTAATCTAATATGCCCATGAAGGGTTATGCTTTAATGCCATCTGATCTCTTATTTCCATCATAGAGGACACATACAGTATGAAAATGACCAGATATTAGCACTAGCATTAGATCGCTAGCATTAGCAAGTTAGCATTAGCATTCAAACTTTTAACATTGCTGTATTTGCATGTATATAAGAAGGGTTAAGCTTTAATGCCATCTAATCTAATATGTCCATGAAGGGTTATGCTTTAATGCCATCTGATCTCTTATTTCCATCATAGAGGACACATACAGTATGAAAATGACCAGATATTAGCACTAGCATTAGATCGTTAGCATTAGCAAGTTAGCATTAGCATTCAAACTTTAACATTGCAGTACTTGCATGTATACAAGAAGGGTTAAGCTTTAATGCCATCTAATCTAATATGCCCATGAAGGGTTATGCTTTAATGCCATCTGATCTTTTATTTCCATCATAGAGGACACTTACAGTATAAAAATGACCAGATATTAGCACTAGCATTAGATCGCTAGCATTAGCAAGTTAGCATTAGCATTCAAACTTTAACATTGCTGTATTTGCATGTATACAAGAAGGGTTAAGGTTCAATGCCATCTAATCTAATATATCCATGAAGGGTTATGCTTTAATGTCATCTGATCTCTTATTTCCATCATAGAGGACACATACAGTATGACAATGACCAGATATTAGCACTAGCATTTGATTGCCAGCATTAGCAAGTTAGCATTAGCATTCAAACTTTAACATTGCAGTACTTGCATGAATACAAGAATCTAATATATGTAAGGGCTTTTAATGCCATCTGATCTCTATTTCCATTATGACACGACAGTAAAATGATCAGATTTTAGCACTAGCATTAGATCGCTAGCATTAGCAAGTTAGCATTAGATTCAAACTTTAACATTGCTGTATTTGCATGTATACAATAAGGTTAAGCTTTAATGCCATCTGATCTAATATATGAAAAATGATCATTTCCATCATTGAGGACACTACAGTATGAAAATGACCAAATATTCGCACTAGCATTAGATCGCTAGCATTAGTTAGCATTAGCATTCAAAATTTAACATTGCAGTATTTGCATGTATACAAGAAGGGCTTTAATGTATCTAATCTAATATGCCCATGAAGGGTTATGCTTTAATGCCATCTGATCTCTTATTTCCATCATAGAGGACACATACAGTATGAAAATGACCAGATATTAGCACTAGCATTTAGATCGCTAGCATTATCAAGTTAGCATTAGCATTCAAACTTTAACATTGCAGTACTTGCATGTATACAAGAAGGGTGCTTTAATGCCATCTAATCTAATATGCCCATGAAGGGTGATGCTTTAATGCCATCTGATCTCTTATTTCCATTATAGAGACACATACAGTATGAAAATGACCAGATATTAGCACTAGCATTAGATTGCTAGCATTAGCAAGTTAGCATTAGCATTCAAACTTTAACATTGCTGTATTTGCATGTATACAAGAAGGGTTAAGCTTTAATGCCATCTAATCTAATATGCCCATGAAGGGTAATGCTTTAATGCCATCTGATCTCTTATTTCCATCATAGAGGACACGTACAGTATGAAAATGACCAAATATTAGCACTAGCATTAGATCGCTAGCATTATCAAGTTAGCATTAGCATTCAAACTTTGACATTGCAGTACTTGCATGTATACAAGAAGGGTTAAGCTTTAATGCCATCTAATCTAATATGCCCTTGAAGGGTTATGTTTTTAATGCCATCTGATCTCTTATTTCCATCATAGAGACACGCACAGTATGAAAATGACCAGATATTAGCACTAGCATTAGATCGCTAGCATTAGCAAGTTAGCATAAGCATTCAAACTTTAACATTGCTGTATTTGCATGTATACAAGAAGGGTTAAGGTTTAATGCCATCTAATCTAATATGTCCATGAAGGGTTATGCTTTTAATGTCATCTGATCTCTTATTTCCATCATAGAGGACACATACAGTATGACAATGACCAGATATTAGCTCTAGCATTTGATTGCCAGCATTAGCAAGTTAGCATTAGCATTCAAACTTAAACATTGCAGGACTTGCATGTATACAAGAAGGGTTAAGCTTTAATGCCATCTAATCTAATTTGCCCATGAAGGGTTATGCTTTTAATGGCATCTGATCTCTTATTTCCATCATAGAGGACACATACAGTATGAAAATAACCAGATATTAGAACTAGCATTAGATCGTTAGCATTAGCAAGTTAGCATTAGCATTCAAACTTAAACATTGCAGTACTTGCATGTATACAAGAAGGGTTAAGCTTTAATGCCATCTAATCTAATATGCCCATGAAGGGTTATGTTTTTAATGCCATCTGATCTTTATTTCCATCATATAGAGGAGACATACAGTATGAAAATGACCAGATATTAGCACTAGCATTTGATCGCTAGCATTATCAAGTTAGCATTAGCATTCAAACTTAAACATTGCAGTATTTGAATGTATCCAAGAAGGGTTGAGCTTAATTTAATGCCATTTTATCTAATATATTCATGTATACAAGAAGGGAAGGGTCATGCTTTTAATGCCATCTAGAGGACACGGATGAAAAAATGACCAGATTTCCATCATTAGAGGACACGCATTAGAATAAAACTTTTTTAAATGACCAGATATTAGCACTATTCCATAGATCGCAGTAAGAAATGCATTAGCAAGCATTAGATCGCTAGCATTACCATTCAAACTTTAACATTGCTGTATTTGCATGTATACAAGAAGGGGCTTTTAATGCTATATTTAATGTCCATCTTTAATAATCATTATAAAAATTAATATAGCACCATGAAGGGTGATGCATTACCATTAATTTCACATCTTGGATGTATACTGTTTTATTTCCATGCCCATGAAGGGGACACATGACAGTATGAGAATGAGACCAGATATTAGCACTAGCATTTGATTGCTAGCATTAGCAAGTTAGCATTAGCATTCAAACTTTAACATTGCAGTACTTGCATGTATACAAGAAGGGGTATGCTTTAATGTCATCTAATCTAATATGCCCATGAAGGGTTATGTTTTTAATGCCATCTGATCTCTGATTTCCATTATAGAGGACACATACAGTATGAAAATGATCAGATATTAGCACTAGCATTAGATCGCTAGCATTAGCAAGTTAGCATAAGCATTCAAACCTTAACATTGCTGTATTTGCATGTATACAAGAAGGGTTAATTTTAATGCCATCTGATCTAATATGCCCATGAAGGGTAATGCATTTTAATGCGATCTGATCTCTTATTTCCATCATAGAGGACACGCACAGTATGAAAATGACCAAATATTAGCACTTGCATTAGATCGCTAGCATTATCAAGTTAGCATTAGCATTCAAACTTTGACATTGCAGTACTTGCATGTATACCAGAAGCATTAGTTGCTTTAATGCCATCTAATCTAATATGCCCTGAAGGGTTATGCTTTTAATGCCATCTGATCTCTTTATTTCCATCATAGAGAACACGCAGTATGAAATGACCAGATATTAGCACTAGCATTAGATCGCGAGCATTAGCAAGTTAGCATAAGCATTCAAACTTTAACATTGCTGTATTTGCATGTATACAAGAAGGGTTAAGGTTTAATGCCATCTAATCTAATATGTCCATGAAGGGTTATGCTTTTAATGTCATCTGATCTCTTATTTCCATCATAGAGGACACATACAGTATGACAATGACCAGATATTAGCTCTAGCATTTGATTGCAGCATTAGCAAGTTAGCATTAGCATTCAAACTTTAACATTGCGTACTTGCATGTATACAAGAAGGGTTAAGCTTTAATGCCATCTAATCTAATATGCCCATAAGGGTTATGCTTAATGCATCTGATCTCTTATTTCCATCATAGAGGACACATACAGTATGAAAATGACCAGATATTAGACTAGCATTAGATCGTTAGCATTAGCAAGTTAGCATTAGCATTCAAACTTAAACA